>OY728138.1:997772130-998372130 GCA_963277665.1 Viscum album | reverse complement strand
AAAAAAATTGGAATAATAAATGTTTGGGAGATGAAACTGATGGTTGTACTCAATTATGTTCTCTAAAAGGGTTAATGCCTCCCATTTGGGAGAATTACATGGATGGTAATCAGAGATTCCTAAGGGTGGAACAAAAAGGAAATGTTAAATGATGATATGTTTTCAGATGGATTAAGGTAAAACATGCATAGTTTTTATTAGATGTGTGATGAAATAAATGAAGTGATTTTTAACAAGTATTAATGATAATTGTTTCATTTCAAATATGGCTATATTTTTATAAAGGTATAAAAAACTAGTTGAACCATTTTTTGATTTGGGGATGGTAAAAATTTATGGTAATTGTGTTTGAAAGAGGACATTTATTTTTGGTAGTGAGAAATTGATCATATTAGATAATGAGACAATTAAATAGTGACTTAAAAAGGGTGGGTTGAGATGTTTTTATGATGATTAGATAAAATTGATTAATATTTTTTACTAATTATAATGGGGAGATTTTTAATAATTAAAATAATGGTGAAACATAAGAGGTAATTAATGTTGAATTTATGATAATAGGGGGGAGCACAAGGGGTTGAGGTAGAATAAAAATAAGACATTAATGGTGAGGAAAATGAAGAGGCATTATTAATTTCAAGAAATACAAGCAAGGCTGAAATCAATGAATAAAATTTCATTGGTGATCGGACAATTTGAGTGAAAAATAAAAGAATTAAGACATAATATTTGAGGATTGAAGATAGAAAAATGCAATTTTCTATGGATCATATGATGTATGATATCTATATTTCTATGATTGCTGAAACATTTTCCTTGATTTATAGAAGAATCAAGGAAATCATAGCACATTAATTCCTCAATCAAAATATGAAAAATAGGTTCCTAAGTAATTTTCAATGGAATATACCAAACTAATGATAACACCGACCTCTATATGGAATAATTTTTAAAAATTTGACGATTTAAAAGAGGTATATGTCTTGGAAGATAGGTATTGGGAGCCTATAATACCTCACAACAACATGACCCAACATTGGGTTTGATAAATTTTAAGTCTCACAGTACCAATGTTGTCCCAAGAAGAGCCACATGCTATCGGGGAAGACGTTACTTCAATATATCGTAAAAACAATTAATTTAGGTTGTTTTATTATAGGATAGTGAAAATAGAGTTGTTAGGATTTAGGGATGTGGGATGAGAAGGTCCAGTGGATAACTGAGGGAAAGTAGAGATATAGAAAAACCTATATTTTGTTCAAGACATGGTTTCATTCTACCCTTGAATCTCTAGAGCCTTGGATTTGAGCCTTGGAATAGCTGGAGCCTTGATTCTAACCTAGATACGAGCATGGATTTGATAAAAAGTACCACCATCATTAGGAGGATTTTGTAGAGAGATTCAAATATCACAATATGGTACACGATTGTTAGGGTTCTTAAAATAGATCAAGAGACTTTTTATCAATGCTTCCAAAAAATCACTAATAAAGATGCCTTTTATTGGTGCAAAGTTAGTAAGCATTGATAAAAGGAATATTTATCAATGATTTTTTTATCATTGATAAAGATATAGATTTATTAGTGTTAAAAAGGAACAGATAAAAACCATATTTATCAGCACTAAAACATTATTATGGATAAAGATTCATTTTATTAGTGATTTTTTAGTGTTGATAAATCTCTACCTTTATCAGTGCTAAAAAAATCACAGATAAATACTTATAAATTTTTTTTTAAAAATAATATTTTTTTAATTATAATTATTATATATAATTATAATACTTATAATAATACTTTTTATCAAAAAATAATTTTATAATTATTTAAATTTATATTTATTTATTTATAATTACATAAATAATTTTTTTAAAATAATATTTATATCATTATATATTTACATAATTATATATGTATATGTATGTATATATATTAATAAATATATATATATATACATATAAATATAGTAAATATATTCATTATTTAAATAAATATATAATTATTTATTTATAATTATATAAATACTTTTTAAATAAATATTATTTATATATTTATAATTATAAATGTTTAAAAATAGTAAATATACATTTATAAATGTTATCCCAACTATGTTAAATACCCAGAGAGGGGGGTGAATCGGGGTTTGATAGATTAAAACTATTGCCCCTTTTGATCTTGTTTCATTGTTAAATAAAATGGTCTTCTCTCTCTTTACCACAACATTGTATAATCAGAAATTAAAGCATGCATGAGACACATCAATTTTACGTGTTTCGCCCTCACTGGTCTATGTCCAAGGAGTATACAATGGTAATGTTCCAATGTACCAAATCCACAAAAAACGTACTAATGTTGACAATGTTCAGAGCGGACTCATTGTCCCTCCTGGTTTACAACCAATCACCATTTGAAAGCTCATTGTTCTCTCAATGGAAGTGTGATCACTACTTCTTCAAAAGATTCTTCTTTAATTTATTTAATTAATATTATTTACAACTCATTTAGTGTATCATTGGATTCCACTTTCATCACTTGATGAATGCCACTTTACCACAGATGTACTGGGAAACTTCAATATTTTTCACCACTCTTGGGTGATTTGTGGACAACTTTAATGCCTTGTGTAAAACTTGTTCCTTTTTCCTGGAAAACCAACTTGCTTGAAAATTACTACTTATGAGAAACTCCCTTTTTATGTGCAACTCACTACTTGCATGCAACTCCTTTCTTGGGCCCCACTCACTACTTGCACGTAACTCCCTTCTTGCACACCACTCAATACTTGCATGTTTTAGAGCTCTAATTTCCTCTAAGTGTTGACCATGTTCGAATGAGGGGGGTAGCTGCCTATTTATAGTCATTTTCAACCATTTGTGTAAGATTCCCTAACCGCGTAAGTCTTATTCGCATAAGTCTCTTTCACACAAACTTACCTTTCATGCAAATCCATATCTTTGGTACCTTTCATTCCTTTTCTATATTTTGATGTAATGATCTTGAAAAATGACTTTCACACAAATTTCCAAACCTCGTTAACACTTGTACAAAAATTCCTTTTCTAAAAACACTTTTCTCCATTCTCTAATTTTTGGACTCAAAAATTTGGTAAACACAGGGAAACAGCGCCACCTAGTATACAATCTTTTTTTACCACCTCCAGATCATCAATTCCTTTTTCATAGATCCTTGTCAACATATTTTGTCAAAAATATATCTAGAACTCCATAAATGACAATGGAAGCTGGATTTTTCAACAAAAAAATCAACCCAAAAAAGAATCATTGTTACCTTGAGGTATTTTTTCCCAACAATCCCCCCTTTGAGTTTGTTGACAACTCTTCTCTTTTCAATACCTCGTGAAAGCTTCTTCCTTATTCTACCAACATTCACTACATACAATTTAAATAGAAATCAAATATTTACTCAACACATACTCTGATCCCACATGATCCATTCTTGGTGTGAAAAATAGTAGTATAATGCAAATTTCATCACTGAGTCACTTCATTCCTAAAACCATTCAACTAATTTCATCAAGAACTCTATCTTTCATGATATATAACCTTTGATCGATCACCTTCAGAATCATAAAATTTAAAACTCCCCCTATCTCAATGCTCCACCTTTTAGATTCTCCCTATGTATTTATTAAGACATTTTCTCCCTTTTGACATGCACAATTTATCCCCCTTTACCAACGAACCTGATGGACACATCGTTGTCGCCTGTACTGGGTAAAGAACACATATCAAAACATTAGAGAAAAACACTCCATACCTCAGGGATAGGGGATGTCCCACATCCACACTTTTTCAAGTACGAGGAGTCAACTAAACTCTCAGAGCCAGTTGATGCCTTTCAAACACTTTTTTGGGTATGGCCTTTATCAAAATGTCTGCAACTTGTAGTTATATAAGAAGATAATCCAACTTCAAAAGGCCATTCTCGCACTTCTCTTTGATAAAGTGATATTTTATTTCAATATTATTTTTCCTTGAGTGATGTACTAGGTTTTTTCTAATATTTATAGCACTTCTATTATTGTAAAAGATTCTGATCGGAGACTTCACTTCAACTCACATATCATCAAGCTGCTCTTCATCCATAATAATTGTGTGCATGCTTGTGTGTCCATAATATATTTTTATTTTTTGGTGCTCAATGAAATGAAATATTTATTCTTTATTACCCAATAAATACATAATCCACCAAGATATAATGCACCACCTAACATGGATTTTTTATCATCAGTTAAACTGGCCCAATCTGCATCTGTATATCCCAATAACTCTTGATAAAATTTATCATTTTAAAGGAAAACAAAATCCACCATGACCTTGATATACCAAAGAATTATTTTCAATGTAATTAAGTGTCTTTATGTGGTATTACTTTGATATTTTTCTGTTTCTCATGTTGAAAAAACAATGTCTAGTCATATCATTATTAAGTACAAAATTCAACCAAAGATATGCCTGTATTCGGTGACATTAATTGCTTTTCCTTCATCATCCAGTGATAGTTTCATCCGAGTAGATACTAGATTCATAGTATCCATTCTAAATCTTATCAAATACTCCTTTAAATATTTATATTAAAAAATTAATGTGGCATTCTTTCCTTGTATCGCTTGTAAACTAAGGAAAACGTCATTTTACCAATCATTAACATTTAAAACTCACTTTTCATGAATTCCACGAACTGATTGCACTGATATTCTTATGATACACCAAATATTATTTCATATACATATACCAACACCATCATACTTTGATTACTATCATTATTAACATAGATATTTTACTCAACTCAACCATGTTGAAAATTGAGCTTCTTCAAAAACTAATCTAGTCTTGAATTCCATTCTCTCAGTGATTTCTTAAACCCATATAACTCATTATTTAGCCAATAAACTCTACTCTCATCATTAAAAATGATAAAACCATATATTTTCTCAATTTAAACTTCTTATTATATAACCTCATTAAAAAATACAGACTTGACATCCATCTGGAAAACTTTGAACTTTCTTTACACTGTTATGGCTAAGAATAATATGATTGTATCTAGCCTTACAACAGTTAAAAATGTTTCATCAACATCAATAAAATATATCTGGGAGTACCCTTTTCAAACTAATCATTGTTTATTTATAATTATAGTTCCATATTCATTCATCTTATTGTGAAATTTCTATTTTTCTCTAATGACATTCTTATTTGTTGGCCTCAAAATAATCTTCCATGTTTGATTATTCTAAATTTGGTCAAGCTATTCATTCATATCATGAACCTAATTTTCATCTCCATCTGCTTCATAAAAACATTTAGGTTCTACCTAAGATAGAAAGGATGCATATTATAATGACTTCATTCTTCTTGTTTGAACTAGAACTTTCTGATCACCAATGATATTTTTCTTTTAAATTTAATATAGACTCTTTGGCTTCTATGTAGTTATAGATTTTACTTCCTTCTACTCATAATCAGTATCTTATTCTTAAATAGCATTTTCCACTTACTATCCCCCTTTTTTACTTTCCTCCTCATCACTTTTATTAGGTAACTGTTCCCTATATTGTTGAATATTTTTTTCATTTTCCACTACAATGACATCATTACTTTCAACTACTTTTCCCAACCTCTTATTTAAGCAATTATATGATTTTATTTTTCTTGAATATCCAAGGAATATCCCCTCATCACTACATAACTCAAATTTTATGTGTTTCTATTTATTGAAAAAAAAACATTTACTTTAAAAGATTCAAAATTATTTCAAGGTAGGATTCTTCCTGTACCACATCTCATACAGAATCTTTTGTTCCTTAAAACACAATAGGGCCCTGTTAGATATGTGGACTGACATCAAGATAACTTCCTTATAGAATTTATCTAGTAGATCATTCTCCATTAGCATTGTTCTTTCTATGTTGTTGACAATACAATTTCTCCTCTCAACTAATCCATTTTGTTGAGGAGTTATCACTAAAGAAACTTGATTTTGTATCCTATGTTTCTCAAGATAACCTTCTACTTTGTTGTTCTTAAATTATGTACCATTGTCAGTATGAAACTTCAAAATATTTTTTCCAATCATACTTTCTGATTCCCTCTGATATTATTTTATAAAAATAAACACATCACTCTTATGAGAAATGAAAAATACTCAATCCTTTCTACATAAATAATCAATGAAATAAACATAATACCTCTTCTTGTTAATGGATCATGGTGAGATAGGTCCACATACACTTGAAAGCACCAATTCAAGCACTCTAGTTGACTTATATTCCTTTTCCTTGTATGTATGTCTAATTATCTTCCTTTATTGACAAGAATTTCATGTATGAGTACAATCACATGATATATTTGTAAGGTCTCTAGAAGAATCACATTTTACCATATCTTCTTGATATTTTTGGCATAGATGACCAAGTCATTTATTCTAAAACTTTTTTTCTTCCTATCTGGACAAAAATCACATATATTTTTCTCTACTTACAAGATAGAGAATACCCTTTGTCCGTTTTTCTTATAGAACAACTACACCATCTATTACTTTGTTGGTACACAACTTCTTAGTAAATCTTATAGCATTCCCTGAGTTAGATAATTGACTAACACTAAGAAAGTTGTGACAGATACATTTTACTACTAAGACATTCGCATGTCTCATTTCTTTTCCCATAAACCTAGCCTTTCCTGAGCCAATCTTTAGGCCTTCATCATTTCTAAATTTTACAACACCATCATTATCATATTTTATACCTGTAACAAGATGCTTATTTCCTATTGTATGGGATGTGTAACCACTATCAAGGATCCATACATAATAATGATATGATAGTTTAAGGGAAATTTCCATAACCACTACCTTCTCATCTCTCTTCTTTTTTATCCATGTTTTCAACTTCATACTCAGTATATATTGGAAATATTAATCTTACTCAGAGTATAATGAACTAGTATCATATTATAGAGCTAAAAATTGATATTTCATTTTCAGATCACCTTTTGATTCTTTGATTTACTGCTTGTGACCACTTTAGATCTTATTTGGTACATTCATCTACATGGTTGATGTAGAATATCTAGCCATGTTCCCAAAACCTCCACACCAAAAACAATGTCCCTTGAAATATATTCAATTTTATTGATCTCTGGTTGGATTCCACTGTTTTTCTTGTGATCATAAGTGTGTCTAAGCTATGGAACACAAATTTTGTGAGTGTCCAATATTTCCACAAAAACATAACACCAGATGTAGGGTGCATTCCTGCATTTCACTTCTACACCACTAGTTGTCCCTTTGGTTATAT
The DNA here is from genome assembly GCA_963277665.1 of Viscum album. Lineage (NCBI taxonomy): Eukaryota > Viridiplantae > Streptophyta > Magnoliopsida > Santalales > Viscaceae > Viscum > Viscum album. The sequence continues at coordinate 998,364,809 of OY728138.1, read as the reverse complement.
GAGTATTTTGGTTCTGCTTCATACCCAAATAAATATTCAAAATCATAGCTAGTGCTTGTGTTCTATCATCAATTTTCATAGATTTTTGTTTCTAGTCAAGACCCAAATCAGATTTAACAATTGAACATGACTATTGCTTATTTTCTATTGGACCTCTATGCTTAACTTATGCCTTTTGTGTCACTTGAATGATCTGGTTTCTAGATAACATACTGGAATTCAAGATTTTATCTTGATCCTTAACTTTTCATCATAGGCTGATGACTTATTCTTCAAGTTCATCAATGTGTTTGATTTATTATTTCATTGTGTTAGTCAAACCATTGATCACCATTTTTGGTTCCTAAACATTGAGTTTATACCCACTAACTATTTCTAAGTCCTCTATAAATGAAGACTTTATACTCTCAATTTCTTCTATTAACTCACACTTTTATTCCTCCTATTACTGCATGTAGAGTTTGGTGTCGCAAACCACTTTTTTGGATTTATTCACTTTGGCTCTCCAAACATCTATCTATTCAAGAGAGAATTCCAATTCAGCCTTCTTATCAACTCTTCCTTTGACCTATTCTTCCTAAATATCTATTTATTTTTTTTATTATATTTACCAACAGCTTTCACCATAGTATTTTCTCCATGATCTTTGTAGTTCTCTACCTCTTCAATCTCATATTCATATGAACTGTTATTTTCTTGTGCAATAAGGTTCTTATTTTTGAGTAAATTTATCTTAAACTATTTCTTACCTTTCACATAGGCTGAATAATTATTCATGGGAATTTCAATTTCATACTCATCATATTCTTGGAAATTATTGGGGAACCTTGCTACAAAATGACCAAGCTTTCCACATCGAAATCATTCTAGTGGAAGTTTCCCTTCAAAATTTCCTTTTCTTCTTTGTATATTTAAAGAAATTAATGAAATTACCTCATCTATCTCTTCTTATTCCTAAAAATATTTAATGGTGATATTTTTCATGGAATTTAATTCCACCTCTTTCTAAGTTCATTTTTCCATAGACTCAATGTCCACATTCCTCATCTCATATGTGACAAGAGTATTGTGCAAGCTATCTAATGTTATCTCCTTTGGATCTTTATCCTCCAACATAGAAACTTTTGGATTAAAACTCAGGGGGAAGTCTTCTCAAGATTCTTTTGACAATATTTATATCTTCAATAATTTCTCCAAGACCATGCATGTCTTCCAAAACAACATTCACCCTGTCAAAGAAGCATCAATAGATTCATTGGGGTTCATTATCATATCCTCATATTTATTCAAAATAACTTTAAATTTTGCTTCTCTAACTTTTGAATCACCTTAGTAGATATTCAAGAGTTTTTCCCACATTCTTTGAGTAGACATACATGACATCACCTTTGTATATATTGCATTGGACAAGGCTCTTCCTAATGCATTGATTCCTCTGGCATCAGCATCTAATTCCCTTCTTTCAAATTTTGAAAAACCACCACTATCTACCCTGGACATAATTCCATGTCTTGTTATTGTATACAAACCCATACCTAAGTATTGCAAATATTGTTGCATCTGATTCTTCCATTATTAAAAAAAATTCCATTGAATATAGAAATACTTTTGTGATTAATAACCTCCATGATAGAAACACTTAAATTAACCTGGCTCTGATACCAATTATTATCCCAACTTATGTTAAATACCCTAAGAGGTGGGTTGAATCAGGGTATGACATATTTAAACTACTACCCATTTTCATCTTGTTTCATTGATAAACAAAAAAAATTTCTATCTATTTCCAAAATCAATGTATAAATAGAAATTAAATCATGTACTTGAAACATAAATTTTACTTGGTTCACCCTCACCAGTTTATGTTCAAGGAGCATACAACAGTAATGTACCGATATACCAAATTAACTAAAAGAGTACTATTGTTTACAATTTTCATAGCAAACTCATTGTTCATCCTGGTTTACAACCAATCACAATTTGAAATCTCATTGCTCTCTCAACTTATGTGTTCTCACTACATCTTCAGAAGATCCTTATTTGATTTCTTGAATCAATATTCTTTGCACCTCATTTCGTGTATCATTGAGTTACACTTTCATCCACTTGATGAATTCCACTTTACCACAGATGTACTGGGAAACTTCAAAATTTCATGCTACTCTTGGGTGACTTGCACACAACTTTAATTCCTTTCATGCAACCTGTTCCTTTGTCGGGGAAAACCAACTTGCACACAACATACTAATTGTGGGCAACTCCCTTTTTACATGCAACTCACTACTTGGGCAAAACTCCCTTCTTGTGCACCACTCACTAATTGCATGATTCAGAACTCTAATTTCCTCTAAGTGTTGATCATGTTCAAATGAGGGGGTATCCACCAATTTATAGGCACTTTTAACCCTTCTCACAAGATTCCCCGAGTGTGTAAGTCTCTTTTATGGAAGTATCTTTCGCGCAAACTCACCCTTCACAAAAATCCATATCATGTGCACCCTTCATTAATTTTCCATATTTAGAAGTAATTATCTTGAAAAAATCCTTGTGCACAAATTTCTAAACCTCCTTAACACCTATGCACAAATTCCTTTTCCAAAATCACTTTTCTCTATTCTCCAATTTTTTGAATCAAAAATTTGGAAAACACTGGGAAATGGTGCCACCTTGTATATGATCTTCTTATACCGACTCCAAATCAACCATCCCTTTTTCATGGATCCTTATCAACATAGTTTTTCAACAATATCTCTAGAAATCCACAACTAACCATGAAAACCCTCTTTATCAACAAACACATTCAACCCAAAAATGAATCAAAGTTACCTTGAGGGATTTTTTCCCAAGAAAAATATATTTATTTATAAATAAATTTATTTATAAATATTTTTCTAAAAATATATTCTGAACATTATTAATGAATATTTAATATTAATTGCATGCATGTTAAAAATGATTAAAATTGAATAATTAAAAATGAGTACACTTTAATTAAAAATTTTGAAAATTTTGATAATTTTGATTAAATAAATATAAATCATTAAAAAATGAATATATATTGAAATAAATATTTAAAATATTTAAACATAGTAAATAAATATATATAAAATAAATAATAGAAACTGATTAATTTTTTAGAAAAATATTTTTTTTCGGCATTGTATATAAAAATGCATTAATTACATATATGTGAAATCAATATAACACACGTTTGATCTATATTAAATTGAAAAATCAAACGACATTCAATTATGTACCTTACTCGATGCAATTAGTCAATATTTTTAATCCATATTAATTTTTAATTATAAACCATTATTCACTAAATATATTACTATTTGATGTAAAGAATATATAAATCATATTTATATATATTAATATATATATATCTTTATATATTTAATATATATTATTTATTAACATTATCAATAATTATTAAATTAATAAAATACTTAATATTTTTTCAATTTACATTTTTTAAATTTTTATTTATTTAATTCTCATTTTACATATATTTATATATTTAATATATATTATTTATTAGTATTTATAATTTATATATAGTATAATAAATTTATTCATTTTTATCAATAATTATTTTATTAACAAAAAAATAGTATTTTTTATTAAAATCATTTTAATTTTTTCTTTATTTAATTATTTCATTTTATTTTGAATTTTATCAGTGCTAAAAAAGAGCTAATAAAGAATTACTTTATGGGTGTTAAAAATAAAGTGCTGATAAAGGGAACCCTTTATCAGCACTAAAAATAAAGTGTTAATAAATGGAAACCTTTATCAGTGCTAAAAAATGTGTTCATAAAGTGTGGCTCTTATCAGCGCAAGAAAAAAGCACTGATAAAATATACTCTTTATCATCACTTTTTTTAGCACTCATAAATGTATCCTTTATAAGCGTTTTTTTAGCATTGATAAATGTCAGTTCTATTAAAGTCTTATTTTATAGTAGTGATTGGAGGGGTATCATTGCAATGAGTCTTGTGTGGGATAGTTGGATGACTTGTGGTTTGGAATTTATCCTATAGAGGTATCTAGTCCACAAGTTATTCTAATCTTTTATGGTTAGATGATTCACACATTAGGGATCTAGGGTAGAGCCTATGTCACATGAAAATGTTTGATTAGTTTTTTGAATATGGGAGTTTGATCAAGTACTTGTTGTATCATTCCCCCTACTTTTGGTGTTGTGGTATTGTTTCTTTCTTATATTATTATATGCCTTCTGATATATGTGGTGACTACTTCATTTTGTTTGACACCATGTGTGTGTTGGGTCATTTACTTTGTAAAATTAGTTCTCAAAGATATTTGGAAACCCTATTTTGAATTTAAATATTCTTGTGTGTGGGTTTTTAGAGCGGATTTCAAAATGGGTGTTCTGGTTTCTAAATGGTGGATTTGGCTAGTTAAACATTTTAAAGTGTCTATTTTAATTTAAATAAAACAAGTGGGTTGTATTTTGAGAAATTTTAATAGGAGTTTGGTTTTGAAATAGATTAGGATAGTGGAAATTTTTTTAAAACATGGTTTCCAATTTGAGAAAATAAAGTAAAATATTTTAAAAGATAATTATGGAATTGTTTTAGTTTCCATGAATTATATTTAACAAGCTTACTTTATAGATTTATTTTCAATATTTCATTCATGAATTTCCTTATGAAACATATTGTATAGTTTTTTTAAGTTTTGGTGACCTACTAGGATTTTTCAATCATGCCTATATATTTTAGGTTCCAGGTTTTCAGCTGGATCCATCCTTCATTCCATGAGTCCAATATGTGATGAGTTGGGTGGTGATGAGAAACTATTGGTTTTGTGGAGATGCTTTCATGCTTGGATTGAGTTGGTTTATAGTTGTTATTTTTTGTTCAGTGTTGTATCCTTATGTTTAAGTATGATGTTCATATTTATGAAAATGGGTTGGATCGGTTTTGTTGGTTATGACCAATTTGGAATGTTTATTCATTTTGGATCTATTTATTAATTTCTATATTTTTATATTTTATTTGGATGACATCATTCCCAATGGGATTCATGATATTCCCAGGCTCTTGTTTCCATCCCACGAGAATTCCCTTTGGGGTTTGTGATGGGTCGAGTCAGGTCTCAGGTTAGTTGACATCCCAGGTTTGTTCTTTATAGAGTACATAATATAACATCTATTATATATCATATGTATAATGAATAATGAATCATATCTATCATTTAAAAATATTTATAAATATCTTAAATCTTCCCAATATTCATGCCATATAAAAATTTTAAATACCCCTTATTGGGTTTCTCCATGATAAATCTCTTTATAACATTACCAATATATTTGTTTTTTAGTTAATTCATGTAACCTATGTAACTTCCCGGATCTGGGTGCTTCCCAAAGGTTCCCCATACACTTTTGGTCACATGAACTCAAGCGCATTTCCCCAAACACAAGAGGCTACCAACTAGCAGCAAGGGCCAAGGTCTGATAATAGGGAAACTATGCCCTCATGGGCAGAGTATACATAGTGTAATAATAAATAGTAAACAAAAATGGAAGCAGTAATACAATAAAATAAAGTAAACAATAAAATATTGATATAAATATAACAACTATAGCATGTATAAATTATGCATGTCACATGTGTCTAGGAAATCATCCAAACAAGTCACAATGATGGAAATACAATACTAAAACCAAAGTACAAAAAATTTGTAAACTCTAATAGCATTGCAAGCCTCATCTTGGTCTCATGATCTCTAGCTCCAATAGCAATCAAGTACCTGATGAAGAATGTCACTTTCCCTTATCTATACCTGTAACCATATAATCTGTTTGGGTCCAAAAGCATGACCCAAATAGGGTGTGAGATATGTCCCAGTAGGAAAACACCAAAATATTTGTGCCTAACTATCATAGAATATATATATATATATATAGTAGGTAATATGAAAAAATGAAGTAATAAACTAGGAAGTACTCAAAATTAAACAATCCTACAGTTTTCAATTACATTAATTTACATTTATTAATTATTCAAACCATTGAATAATGAAATCTTAGGATCTAGCCTAAGCTCTGTATCCCTTGGGTAAAAGTAACAATAGACATCTCAAAATTCCATCTAATAATCAAGTAAGACTGAGTCCAGTATTTTTCTTTAGCTTGGTATAATCGTCACAATCAATCAATCATTCAAAATAAACCCTCTAGGAAATATCTCATAGTCCAACCCCTCTGGTTAAACATATCATCAATTTAATAAATAATGACCCTCTGGGAAAGGCCACACAGCCTAACCATTTGGTCCCACATAGAACTAATCATTTATAAATGACCACATGGGCATCCCTCACATTCAATACCCCCTTGGTATACATAGAAAAAAATAAATTACAATGACCCCTTGGCAGCTCTCATAGTTAATTCCCTATGGTCTAACAATCATTTAATAACAACCCTCTAGGTAGCTCTCACAGTCTAACCCCTATGGTCTATGACCACCGTGAAACTCTCTCATTATATACCTCTGGGTCAACATAACAATAATTCATACATTAATAAACCTACCTTAGAAAGATCTCACAGTCAATTCCCCCTATTCATACCTTCATAATGTGAATCACATGCATCTCATATAATCAGTAACTCCATCCTAACAACACGAGCCATGGAAAACAAATAAATCCTAACAGGAATTCTAGACCAAACGGCCATAATCAACCAAACAAGGGAAACACATCCATTATCAATATATAAAACCTTATGCATAAACAATTACCCTTTTACCAATATACCAAATCATAACATTTAATAACAAGGTTGAATTCCAAAACACGCAATATCCCAAACATGGGTATTCGGCACTGTAAGCATATATATACCAAATACAATCAAAGAAGGGTACAAACCACCTACCTTGATGTATTATGATCAACACTATTAAACATTAGCCCTTGAATCAGCCAAGAATGACATAGATCTACAAAAAGGTGTAAAAATGATCATCCTTGAAATACTCATGAGAGAAGAGGAATTGGGAATAAAGGTTCTAGGGAAAGAGATAACTCAATGGTCGCAATCCAATGCACCCTATGGCATCTCAATCGGAGGTCAGACAAAGATCCGGGAGGAGATCAAAGTTCATTGGTCATTCGTCACTCTCATGTACGAACCGAGGGGAGAAGAAGTGTATTCTAGAGATGAGATGCAACCCCGCTCTAATTCATCAATTAAAAAGAAAAGTTCATGCCATGTTCATTTAATGTACATGCCATGTACTGGCCTCAATCAGTCCCCACTTTAGGTAGTTTTCCAGGTCACCTACATGGCCATGTACTCATTCGTTATATGGCTAATACACGGTTGTACATGGCAACCAGTTACACGGTGTGTACTCAAAAGTACACAGCATGTACTTAGAAAATTTCAATTTCTTTATCTTCCTAAAAACGAGCTGAAATAAAGATCTATACCTGAAAAAAAGATCCATTTTCTTACAAACTTCCCCCTTAAATGAATTCATCGCCAAATCTCCCTTCTAAGGGTGGTGAAGAAGAAACTTCAAACAACTCTGGCTACTATGATTATACATCAGCCTCCCTCTCCCAAGTCTTGTCTTGTACTCACCCGTGTTGCCATGGCACCCACACAATAGAATCAGAATGGCCACAAAGAACCTTCTTATTTCGATCCACAATCTGAATAGGATTATCCTCAAAGCATGAATCCACCTCCAACTCAACCTCCTTGGGTTGAAAAACATGAGATGGGTCCAAAAAGTAACGTCATAGCTGAAAAATATGAAATACATCGTGCATATCCCAATACCTCTGACGTAACTGAAACCGATAGGCAACCAGCCCGACTCTCTCTAATACCTCAAATGGCCCAACATATCTTGGTGATAGCTTCCCTTTTCTCATAATCCTCTTGTGTCCCAAACTCGGTGTGACACATAAGAAAACCTTATCTACAACCTTAAACTCCTAAGGTCATCTCCATCGATCAGCAAAAGATTTTTGGAGAGACTATGCAGTGTCCATTTTCTTCCAAAGCAACTCCACGTGCTCAGTGGTCTCCTAGAAAAGATGAGGTCACAGTATAGCTTCCTCTTCTACCTCCAGCCAACATAGGGGTGATCATCATGGCCTATCATACAAAGCCTTATAAGGTTCCATCTGAATCGTTTATTAAAAACTGTTATTATAGGGAAACTCTACAAGGGTTATGTGTCTCTCCCAAGAACCCTAGAAATCTAGGATGCATGCTCAAAGAATGTCCTTTAAATCTGAATTGTGCACTCAGACTGGCCATCTATCTGGGGATGGTAAGTTGTACTTAGAAGTACAAGTGTATCCAAATCCCTCTATAGTCCCTTCCAGACACGAGAAGTAAATCGGGTGTCCCTATCTGAAATGATAGAGTGTGGAACCCTATCTAAATGCACAATCTCTTAGATGTATAGCCTTCCAAGATCATCAACATTGAAGTTTTCCTTAATAATCAAGAAATGTGAAACCTTCGTGAGTCTATCTACAACAACACAAACCGCATAATTTCCTCAAGGTGACCTCAGTAAACCCATCACAAAATCCATCATGACATCATTCCACTTCCACACGTGAATGTGTAACTTCTGTAAAATCCTTATTGGTCACTGATGCTCTGACTTCACCTGCTGACAGGTGGAATATCTCATAACAAAACTAGAAATATCCCTCTTCATGCTTGGCCACCAATACTGATGGTCTAGATCTTGATAAATCTTGGTGACACCAGGATGAACTGCCCATGTTGAGGAATGAAAATCTCGCAACATCTCTACATGTAAGTTTACTGACACCCATATGCACCCATGAAAACTTCAAACCTCGTCATCACTTACAGTCCACCCAAAAAGTAGGGTCCTCACCTAAAACACTTTCCCATAGGACTAGGCCTTTAGAATCTAATAGTTTCCTTATTCGCACTTAGTAGAGTATAGTATAGGTAATAGCTATAGAAGAAAGAAATGTCTTCCCCTATCTATCATGCACCTCCAAATGAATCTCAGAGAACAGATATATATACTGCCACTCACTGCTGGCCTCTTGAACTGCATGTATCTGAGTCCTCCTACTCAACACATCATCCGCTGCATTACCTTTCCCAGGCATGTAGGAAGGATCAAAGTCAAAAGACAGAAGGTACTCAACCCACCTTCACTGTCTCAAATTTAAATTGAGCTGAGTAAAGATATACTTTAGGATTTTGTGGTCAGTATACACCACAAAATTCTCTCCTAAAAGATAATGTCTCCAACAGCGTAAAGCATACACAACTACAACTAACTCGAGATCATGTGTTGGATAATTCCTCTCATGTGGCCTCAACTTTTGTGACCCATATGCAATGACTCCTTCCCCCTACATAAGCATTTATCCTAGACCGATACCAGATGCATCATAGTAAATGGTGTAACTCTTTCCTGACTCGAGAAAAATTAGTATTGGTGCTGAATTCAATCTCCCTTTCAGCTTATGAAAGGCGGGATCATAGGAATCTATCCACAACTACTTTTCACCCTTATTATCCAGGCTCATTAGTGGTGCTTCTAAGCGTGAGAAGTCTTGAATAAAGCGCATGTAGTAACCATCCAACCCCAAAATAATTACCTCAAAGTTTTTCTTTGGATGCTTCTAGGAAACTACTACTCTCACTTTCTATGGGTCTACTGATACTTCTATCTCTAAGATAACATGACCCAATAAGTGAATTTGGTTCATCCAAAAGTGGTATTTTGAGATCTTAGCATATAACTAAGGCTCTCTCAGTGTACTCAATATGATCTTAAGATGGGTGGCATAGTCGCATCAAGTGTGAGAGTACACCAAGATATCATCCACGAATACTACCACAAAAGAATCCAAGTAAGGATGGAATACTCGGTTCATCAGTGACATAAAAACTTCTAACACATTTGTGAGAACAAACAACATAACCAAATACATGTATAGACTATACGTGCTCTGAAATACTGTAAGAGGTATGTCTGATGGTCTAATGCACAACTGATGATAACCAGATCTCAAGTCAATCTTTGAGAATATCTGGGCTCCATGAAGTTGATCAAAGATATCATCAATCCTCAGCAAGGGATATCAGTTCTTGACAGTCGACTGGTTCATCTTCCGATAATCCACACAAAGTTTGAGGGTATCGTCTGCCATCTTCAAAAAAAGGACAGGTGAACCCCAAGTAGAAGTACAGGTTCAGATGAAACCATTTTATTATAACTCCTCTAACTACTTCTTAAGCTCATATAACTCTGGTGTATCCATCCTATAAAGAGGAATAGACACTGGTGTCACTCCTCACACAAGATCAATAGAGAAATCTACCTCACGCTATAGAGGTAAACCTAAAAAGATATCTAGAAAGATATCTCTGAAATGATCCACCATTGGAGGAAAGTCCATCTGTGAAGTCCCCTGATCATCCAGATATAAACCAGAAATTTGGGTTGTAATTCCTCCCAACCCATGATGCTCGGGTCCAAATCTTCTTGTTTGGACATCCCATTCACCCTTGTGTATAAAAGACCCACCCCCTGGTGACGTGAAACTCACCCTACAACGATAGTAGTCAATAAAGGCTTGGAAGGAGACCAACCATTCCATTATGAGAATGGAATCGAAGCCTATCATCTCTAAGACATAGAGGTCCCATAAGAAGTTACACCCACCAACCTCAAGAGGGATCTCCTTTCACTAACGTACACTATCCATCCTAATTCCCAATGGAGTTTCTAGAATCATAATATCATTAGACATAAATATATAGAGCTCAATGATCTATACAATGGAAAAAAATATGAAACTATGGGAATCCCTTGTATCAAAAAGAGAAGAAGATAAAACTGAGGCACCAGAATCATACCTCTAACTGTAGAGGGTCCCAGATCCTGCTTCTTCTAGGTCTGCTCCACTGCAAATGTATGACCTGTATCATGGCCCTGCGAACCTGCCTAGTAACCTTGATCTGATCCACCCTATTGTCGCTGAAAACCTATAGCCTAACTACCATGGTCATGACCACCTCATCGTCCTGAACCGCCTGGGAAACTCTAGTTCCATGGATGATGATAAACCAGTGGTTTTACTCATGAATGTGGAGTCATAACAGAACACCTATCACCAGGTGATGGTGAGAATGTCCTGCAAAAATGATAAAGATGGCCCATCTTGCAGCAAGATCAGTACTCAACTGAGTCCTTTGGGAAATGTGGTCTCATATGCCCACTCTACCCGCACTGACAGCATACCACCTGGCTACCTGAAGAAACATCGTGTGAAAGCTCCATGCGGCACTTCCTACTCTCTGTCAAAAGAGTACCAGCCCTGGATGTTGAACCTCCTTGGATCAAAGATCCAAACTCCCTCATATTGTGATCAGTAACCAGTGCCTGATTAACTATATCCTTCAATTAAGTCAGCCTGAAAACATTCACATGCAATCGGATTTCATACCTGAGACCATCTTTGAATTGCCTTGACAAAGATAACTCGTCACCTCCCAGAACAGGTGCGAAGCACTGAATCTATTTGAAACATAATGAGTAATCTATTACGGAAGGGCTCCCTACTCCAAATTCATGAACTCTCAGGCTTGATTGACCATCAATTTATCAAGGTAGAATTATTCATATAAGGTCCTCTAAAACTCTTCCCAAGCCATATCCTGATGACAACCCGCCTGTGAGATAAAATCCCACCATCTCTTGGAGGAATCACGTAGCATATACATCGTGAGCTTTACCCTCCTATCAGGAGGCATCTCCAAATGATCAAAGATAACAAGCATGGACTCCAACCAGAACTCTATAACCTTTGGTCCTTCATCTCCATAAAAAGTGGGAGGATGATGCTGCTAGAACACCTGTGTCGGCTCTTCCATAGACGGGGTGGGATACGGTGATCCCTGAAAAGTCTGTAAAATTCTAAAAAAGCCTTCACGGAACTGTTCATCAGCACCTGCTTCAGGTATAATAGCTGGTTTCAAGATAGGCATGATGCGAGGATCTGCTGGTAGTCACTGGTCTATCATTTCTAGTGTCTGCTCATCTCCCTAAACTCAACATACAACCAGAGTATGTCTTGGTGGCATGACTCTGCAAGGTTAAGTACCCACCTCATATTAATATTATCAAGGAATTCAACTTTAAATTTCACGAAAGGAACATGATAAGGAAAACATTTAAGTTTTACAAAATAAGGTTACATGGTTTGTATATCTACCACACGGCATGTTCCCTTTAATCCTTAACATGGGCATGTACCTCTTCCAAACCTGGTCGTGTAACACCCCTACACATTTCATGTTCCTCATAGTACATGGCATGTACTTGAATTCTCTATCCTGCCCAAGTACATCTACATGGATAGAACTACACGGTTCTCTCCTAGTGTAACACTACACGACGTTTTCACCCTAGACATGGCGTGTACCAGTTAAGTCCCATCAAACCGTGTTTTTGGTCACACGGCCGAATACATGGTCTACTCTACATGGCATGCATAAGAGATACACGGTGTGTTCAACCTAAGTTTAATCCACCCGTTCCATTGGTCACATGGCTGGATACATGGTTCTTTACAATACGGCATGTATAATCTAGACACGGTGTGTTCTACCAACATTTATCAACCCCGTGTCTCTGCTCACATAGTCAGTCACATGGTCAAGTACTACATGACATGTACATACTGTATACAGTGTGAACTTATGAAAAGTTATTTCTTCTGGAATAGAAGAACACATGGTGTGTGTTCATAACATCATATGATGTGTTGTTTGGGTTTTCGGACAATAGGCCTCTAAAACTTCTCTGGAACCCTTAAAAACTTTTGTCCAAGGTATGAAAAATTTTGACCTGTGGGAGCCTATACTCCCAGTAAATAAAATTTTGGAATCCTTTTTCACATCATAACTTGAAAAAATTAAATTAACGTTTAAACATGATCCACCAAATTCTGATCTAAGAGAGCCCATAAAACCTCAGGGACCAAAGTTTGGAATCCATCCAAATGAAAAATTACATATTCCAATACCCTATAAAAATAGTAGGTATTCTATCATGAAACCTATCACAATAGCATGCATATCTAGCATAATATATATCACAACAACATGCAATCAGTAATGCATTCTAAATGGCATGAAAAGAATGCATGACATCTGATCTCTAGCAAGTGCCTATATGATGCATGAGATGACATACCCTCATCTCATTGGATTGTGACAGAAATTTAACACCAATGATATCAATAATAATAGAAAAAAATAATTGTGTCACCCAATGATAAAATCAAATCAACTGTAACAATTTCAAAACCAAGAAAAATTGTAATATTCAAGGTAACTTGGATTTTCCATGTTCATGGGTTAGCTACTCTCGGAAACATCTTATTACCAACTACATATTCCTTCTTATCATTTTCTATAGACTCCAAATAATAAGACAAATCAAAAAAAGAAAATCCTTTAATACTACTTTGTAACATCCTGGATCTGTGTGCCGCCCAAAGGTTCCCTGTACCCGGTTGGTCACAAGAACTCAAGCGACTTTCCCCAAATGCTAGAGGCTACCAACTAGCAACGAGAGACAAGGTCTGATAATAGGGAAACTATCCCCTCATTATCAGAGTATACACAATGTTATAACAAATATTAAATAAAAACAAAAGCAGTAATATCATACAACAAAGTAAATAGTGGAATACTGATAGCAATAAAACAACTAGAGAATATATAAATGATGCATGTCATATGTGTCTAGGAAAGAATCCAAACAAGTCACAATGTTGGACATACAATACTAAAACCAAAGTATAGAAATTAGTAAACTACAACAGCATCGCAAGCCTCAGCTTGGTCCCATGCTCTCCAGCTCCAACAGCAATCAAGTACCTAATGAAGAAGGGAACTTTCCCTTATCTATACTTGAAACCATATAATTTGTTTGGGTCCAAAATCATAACCCAAACTAGGTGTGAGACAAATACAAGTATGAAACCGCAAAAAGATCTATGAATAACTGTTAGTGAATATATATAGTAGATAATATGTGGAAATGAATTAATAAACAAGGAAGTACTTAAAAGTAAACAATCCTACAGTTTTCAATTAGATTCATTTACAATTATTAATTATTCGAACCATTTAATAATGAAGTATTGGGATCTATCCTAAGCTCCATATCCCCTATGTAAAATTGACAACATACATCTCAGAAGACCATCTAACAATCAAGTAAGACTGAGTCCAAGTTTGTGCTTTGGATTGGCATACTCATCATAATCATTCAATCATTCAAAAGCAACCCTCTGGGAAAGTTCTCATAGTCTAACCTCCATTGTTTAACATATCATTAATTTAATAAATAATTACCCTTTGGGAAAGGCCACATAGTCTAACCCCTTTGGTCCCACATAGCACTAATAATTTACAAACGACCACCTCGGTAGCTCTCACAGTCAATACCCCCTTGGTCTACATAGGAACAATAAATTACAATGACCCCCTTGAATCTCTCACAGTCACTGCCCTATGGTCCAACATTAATTTAATAATGACCCTCTTGGTATATCCCATGGTTTAAAACCTCTGGTCTATGACCACCCGACAACTCTCTCAGTCATTACCTCTATGTCAACATAACAACAATTCTTATATAAATTACCCTGCCTCGAGAATCTCTCACAGTCAATTCCCCATGGTCATACTTTCACAATGTGAATCACATGCATCTCATGTAATTAGTAACTCCATCCTAACAACACGAGGCATGGAAAACAAAGCAATCCTAATAGAAATTCTAGACCAAACGTCCCTAATCAACCAAAAAAATGGAAACACGCCCTTTATCAAAGTATAAAACCTTATACATAAACAATTACCCTTTTATCAATATACCAAATATTAACAGGTAATAAACAAGATCGAATTACAAAACACACAATACCCCAATCATGGGTATTCATCACTTTATGCATATATATAGCAAAGACAGTCAAAGAAAGGCACAAACTTCCTACGTTGATGTCATACGATCAGCACTCTTGAACTTCAGCCCTTGAATCGACATAGAATGACGTAGATCTAAAAAAACGGTAAAAATTATCATCCTTAAAATACTCATGAGAGAGGAGGAATCAAGAATAAAGGTTATATGTAAAGAGAGAACTCACCAGTGGTAATCCAACACACCCGACGACATCTCAATCTGAGGTCAGACAAAGAACCGAGAGGAGATCGAAGTTCTTTGGTCATCTTTCGCTCTCCTATATGAACCGAGGGGAGGAGAAGTGTGTTCTGGAGATGATATGTGACCCCTCTCTGATTTATCAATTAAAAATAAAAGTAAATGACATGTTCATTTAATGTACACATTATGTACTATCCTCAACCAGTCCCCGCTTTAGGCGGTCTTCCAAGTCACTTACATCTCCATGTACTCGGCCGTTACATGGCTAGTACACGGTTGTATATGGAAATTGGGTACACAACATGTACTCAAAATTACACCGCATGTTCTTAGAAAATTTCAATTTCTTCTTTTTTCCTCAAAAACAACCCAAAATAAAGATACATACCTGAAATGAAGATCTGGTTTCTTACAACCTATTTGATATATCTATATAGATCTTCATACTAATATATAGGTCCCTTCAACCATGTGTTTCATTGAGAAGGAATTTACCAGAAATATCTTTATATAATGTAAATTCACAATATCATTTTTGATAAGTAATATGGATTCTACATAAAATATCATAAATACCATAAGACTCCCACAACATAATTGTATACACATGAATCATCCATGTTCTTAATGAAACCAAACTCTTTTATTACATCATCAAACTAAATTTTCTAACTTCTATAATATTTATTTAATCCATAAATATAATATTGAAACTTTAATACATTAGTAAACTCATTTGGAACTTCAATAATGTCAATATTTCATATAAACATTCTTGAATAAATTCCTATTATATAAAGTGGTTTCGATATCCATTTTTTATATCTCATAATCTTAATGATCTACTATGACAATTAATATTTTAATGGAATTTATCATCGCAACTGGATAAACTGACTCTTCATAGTCAATACCATGAATTTGTGTGTAACCTCTAGCTACCAAAATTTCTTTTTAGGTAGACACTCTATAATCCATATATATATATATATATATATCTAGATCGACACTCTCACTTCTAGTTCTAAAAACCTTACATCATTCATTACATGACTTGAAATTTAATATATGTGAACAACTATTAGAATCTATATTTTTAGTAACTTTGATAACTAAGATATGATACATGAAAATAATAATCCATCAATAATTATTTGAAACATCTCTATGGTATGTCCAACATTACATAGTTTATCTATCCTCTAAAATATTCTTATTTTCCTAGGGATTTGGGAAAACATAAGAAAATGGTTATCTCTCAGTGAGGATAATAATAAGTATGGTAGCATGTTGAAAAAGACACATCCATAAACCATGGAATAATCATAATAAAGTGTATAATACATAAATAAATCTTGATATATAAATAATTAATGAAAAATAATAAATTATTGATACATAAGTAAATAATATATACTAGAATAACATTATCATGTGTTCAATAACCTCTAATGACATGACTACCATCCAAATTCATGGTATCTAAATGGATCTAATGGAAAGACTAATTTCCAATACCTTAATATCACAATTCCTCCAATGAAAAGGTTTACTACAAATACTATGATAACTGAATGTATTTAATGTAAAGGATACATGATAATACCATGATATTATAATTCCTCTAATGTAAATGATACGCTATAATACAATGATATCTGAATGGAATTGACAGAAAGGTTTCCCACAAATACCATGATGTCTAAATGGATCTAATGTCAAGTCTACCTGCTAATACCCTAATATAATAATGCCTATAATGGAAAGTATACCCACCAATACCATTATATCATATTCATTCCATATACATAGTATCCTTGGAGATTAAACAATACTAAATTTATTGGAGGAATATATAAATAATCCCATTGTCTAATAATATTTCTTATTTAAAGTGAATAACTTAAAACATACATTCATGTGGATATAAATATAAAACATTAATAAATTGTTCCATATTAAATTATAATTCATGAGTAAGAAATGTGAGTTATATTAATATAAATACCCAGAAAAAGGAAGTCAATAGTATCTAGGTGAGTACCCATCAATCAGAATATATAAGTATAGAGTATTAACAAAGTATTTTATAAGTTAAAGATAACCTATATAAAATTAAATGTGTTTAATTAATGGATTTTCAATATAACTTTCTAATGTATCATCACAAAAGGGTAATACAAGGATATGATTCTATCGGGGTCCCTGTGGAGAATGCACAAGACATGTGATATTACTATGGAAAGTAACATAGGTTGAGTGAACCTCTCACTTATATGGGATTACCCTTTTGAAATATATGCCATTAATATCCATCTACATGAACACTTAAATAATTTTATGATAATAATTTTTCTTATGGTCAAATTACATAGGAAAATATTGGTCAAAAATTTCATAATCCTGAATGGATGCTTATATGGAAGGAAAAAGGAAGTAATATATTAATCTATTCAAATAGATTAAATTTCCATAACATGGGTGTATAAGAACTTGAGAAATTAATCTTGATTCATTGGATAATTTTTTATTGGTAACAAATTATTTAAAATAAATAATGTGAAGAATTATATATTAAAACATTAATAATAAATCTAATGGATGATGATATACCACATATAAGAGTATATGATCTTATGAAATGATGTTTAAAAAAATATAGCATGATAAATACATAAAAATTATGGGAATATACTTGATTAAAAGGATAGATACATATGACATGTGAATTTAAAGAATAATTTAAAAAATAGTTTCTTTTTAATAAGGGATAGTAATTAGAACCACTACTTCGATATGGTAATGACATAGGAAAATGGGATTGATGAGAGTGAATAAATAATTTATCATTTAAAATATATATTAGTTATGATAATATAATATAAAGGGAATCATATTACCAAATTAAATGTAATTTCAAAAGATATTATAACCAAATAATCCCAATTTGAATAGAAGAGAGGTAAATAGGAACCCTTACCTTACTTGAATTTCTTGGCTAAGAACCGGACCTTCCAACCACCAAAAATATTTAATATTGAAGATATATATATATATATAAATATATATATATGGTAGAATCCTTAATAAATATATGAACAGCTAATTTGATCTTATTTTATGAAGAAATGAGAAGAGGGGGTGGGTATTTATAGGCATGTTGAGTGGAATTCAATCGAATTAATTATTCAATATTTTATAATTTCATTATCTCAAGTTATTAACTACACCCATAGTTCCCAATTAACTCTCTTAATGATCCACTATAATGTTTAGTTTAAATTTAGTCTAATATCACTAACTTGGTAAATTTTGGTCAATCTTAAATATACATGATGTCATGTTTACCATATATTACCATACATAGCCTTTTTTACTGTCTTTTATAATTTATAAAAAAATTAAAAAATATAACACCTTAAGTAATTCATATTTCAAGATTCCAAATATTCAATCCATTTTTTTCAATTTCATCTTTAAATTATGTGAAATTTGGATTTTAATTAAATATTTGTTAAATTGTTTTTGTGCGACAAGAATTTTTTAAAATAGCTATATTATTATTCTATTAATCACGTTATTTTTATAATGACAATCCAAAAATCTTACCAATATCAGGTTAATAATCCCCCAAAAAATGATAAATCAGTTTCCAAATTATAATAATAAATAATATGGAAAATATTATTTGAATGAAAAATAAGTTACATAACCATTAAAGAAATGTTTTAGAGTATCAAAACATGCACATATATTGTTATATTAGTTTATAAATATGATAAAAACATATAGAAACTAAATGAACTATTATTTAATGTTAAAAATTCTCAATAAATATACTTTTAGTGTAAAAATAATATTTAAGAATTTATTTTAACATGTATTTCTCATGAAATGACATATAACATTAAATATTTATATAATAACTTAATAAGTTTCTTTTTTTTGTATCAATATTATTACATGTTGAAATTTATATTCTAATGAATTAATTAATATTAAAAGGACTATATTAAATTAAAATAATAAATATATGAAATTTAGTTATCAAATAATCATGAATTCAATAAAATATATTTTATAAACCATTTTATGAAATAATTAATATTATGAATATATATATTTGTGTGATTCCATTATGATATGTGGATTAATAAAACCTATTTATAAATAATTAATACAATATTACCAATGTATACATATATATTCATTAAAAAAATTTTTGAAAACATCTTTAAATAAGATAAATAATGAAATATAAAATCCTTAATTCATGATGAAATATATTTTCCTACTATTAAAGGAAATTCATTAATATTATTAATTTATATATATAATTTATAATGATGTATAATTATATATAAAAAATGGTTTCATATAATGATTAAATAATGATAAATTTAATTGATTATATACCTCTAAGTCCTGTAAAAAATATAGATTTTATATACCTTTATATTTTCCTTCTTATAATGATAAATTAATGTTTCTATTTTCCTAAGTACCATGCTTCTTATATGTAAATTATTTACTAGATAATATGAGTTATGATATATTATTCATATACTTCTAAGTTTAGAATTTATATATAAAATGATGTTTATTTTATGATTTTATGCATATAAAGAAATTTCCACTCCATGGGTAATATTTTTTTGGAAGTGTATGATGTTTAAAACCCATTTAATTTTATTATTATCTTTTATTATTAAAATTTAAATATGGTTAGTGTATATGAAAATATATTTATCTTATTATTATCATGTTATAAAATTAATTTTGATCAAGCATATCCCATGTACTTTTGGTTTTGATGATCTCAAATACCCTTCATACTTTACTAATGATCTTATTTTCTAAGTGTGTTTATTAGTTCTTATTTTATTATTATGTTTTTGACCATTAATTTCCTTAAATATGGGTTCTGAACATTTTTAGAAAAAATCCATATATGTCTGGAAATTGGCTATGTGATATTTTTGGATATGTGGTGAAAAAAAACTACATTAATCAATCACCTGCGTAAAGGAAATGAATACTCCAATAATCTACATCACTGAATTTCTTATATGGAAATTTCTTATATTAATAATATCACCTATGTGAAGAATCTCCTACATGATTATTTGGCTATATAAAATGGTTATGTGGAGTAATCATTTATGTGAGAAATTGCTGACGTGATTAGTCAGATACATAAATTTTCTACGTGAATAAATCGGTTAAGTGAATTGTCTACCTGGAAGAATTAACTAAGTACCTTAAATTATCTAATTTAGTTTTGTTGAATTGCTTACATAAAGAGAATGGATGCATCATTTTAATTAGCAATGTCATATTCGACTACATGAATAAAAACACAAAATGATTCAATTTTTCTATGTGAAGTAAAATTACCTATGCGGTTTTAGATATTAAAATTGGCTATGTGGGTTCAATTCTACAAATTGGTTACACAATACTATAAGTTGGTATTTATTACCATTAAATCACTTGAGTGAGCATTTTAATATTGTTTTACAATCCTTAAGTAATTTATTTACTCTTTAAGTTGAAATTTAATATAATATGATCCTTATATTAATACAAAAGGCAAGGATGATATATTTTATTTCTTTCTACTATTATCGAGGTATTTCAAGGAGAAGGATGTGTTCTTAATCCTTGTTTTTCTATAGATCATGTATAGTGCATTCAAAATATAAATGACTGAATGTATTTTAAACAATTTAATGAAAGCATGGACTTATTCATGAGAATTGAAGTGCACAATAGAATACAAAGAATAAAGATAATTCATTTATCAAAGATCTTCATCAATGACACTATTTTTCTATGAAAATAAGTAAGAAGAAGTATCGACTTATAATTTATTCTTATTTAAAATCCTTTCTAAATTCAAAATACACTTCTTGAGATACATATTCTTTAGATATTTTCTTTTAGAGATATTTCTTTTTATGTAATTAATATCTTACATATGTGAGATGAAATCTATAAACCATTTTTTATCTTCCATTATAATGGCTCCTGGTAAAAGAGCCTTTGATGGTTGTTACTTAAAAATCCATTATGAAGCTAGGTTAAAATTTCCTTTCCTTGTACATAGTGTAGAATTCTTTCACTCAATTATGTATTCCATTGAAAAAGGAGTGTAAGTCCCTAGTAAAAGGACTATTCTATTGAAAATCATCACACTCATAGAGAAGAGTAGTGGTAGAGTGGACTAGGGGACTTCTATTCCTGGAACCACTATAAATCTCTATGTGTCTATTTCTATTTATACTTTTATTTTTGCTAAATTATTTTTCAAAAAATAGAATAAAATCAGTCATTTACAAGAGACAGAGATTATTCTATGTGAATAAATATATATATAACTAAATTCACCACCACCACCACCACCCTCCATTTAGTCTTATTATTCTTAGTATCCAACAACAACTCATATATATATATATATATCAACTAAAAAAATATTTATTTGGATAATAAAATTCAAATATAACTAATTTTAATCCTCTTATGTGTTAAAGGAAAAATAATGATATAAAGTGTATATAAAAAATTTATGTTGTTACATCACCCCTACCCCCACCACCCCCACCATAAATAAATTTCCCCATCAAAATTATCTCTCACTGATGAAAACATATAGAATTATTTTCAAAATAGAAAGGATTTAGTTGCAAGTTTTATTGAAAAAAAAAACCTATGCATTAGGTATAAAACTAGAAAAGTGACTATTTATCTCACTGTAGGAATATGTTGAGATTTAGTCTTAATAATTTATTCAAAATATCCCTCATTATTGACTATTAAAACCCATATTGAGGAAGTAGTTATAATAAGAAGTTTATAATCCTCATTGAATCAATGTAGGTTCATGAAATGATATTGGATTTTGAATAAGATTTCCATATCTAGGAAATATAAGTTAGATCTATGTGGATAAACTTAATGAATTACCAATATTGCATTGATATATTCCAAAGGAAAAATATTTAAATTTACCATATGTATCCCCCCACAAATATAATTTAGTTAATATTTGTATAGCATTTACATAATAATCTCATCGCTGAGTGTTTTAACTAATCACTCATGATCCAAACATTTAGGTGGTGAATCAATAGTTCTATTAAACATATAAGATATGAAGGAATATATATAAGTATAATCAAATAATTTGTTCATAGTTTAAAAATTTATGATAAGTGTATCTATGAAAACATTATCTTTTATGAACCACTCTGACTGTAGTCATTACATAAACACTATATTTATCCCTTGTATAATGTGGTTTCTTATATTATTTTCCCATATTAACCTTGGGTTTAATTAATTTTTTTTCATTGTTCACAAATCCATTATAACTAAAATAGTTAATATTTTTTGGTGAATTATGCATAACCTTCATCATCAGTTTAACTGGAATTTTCATGTGTATTAGGAATTTGTATGCTTGATGGACTCATTTACCATAATTAAAATATCTTCTAGTTCTTTTGAATAAATTACATGTGTGATTATTCCCACATTCTTGGCCTATAAAAATTTAATCATATTTCCAATGATATTTATCATTCAAGCTTACATGAAACTCTATTTTTATATTATTTGGTACATTTTGAATCGTTTCATGGTTTAGGTTATTAATCATTACCTTAGATAGATGGTTAAAACCAAACATGTGATTTTATAATTTAGATCCTCTCCAATTTGGTTTTCCCTAGGGATAATAATATAATTTCCCCATAAATTCATTATTTATTATATTCCTCTTTATTCTATCCATTAACTAAAAACTAAATTGTTCTTTGAAAAAAAAAGTATACAAATTTATTAATATGATAATTTAATCCTAAAATTTTCTTAACATTTGATAGCTTTAGTTCAACCTAAATTTCTTTAGGTTTTATCATTTTATACTTCCCAACCTAATCCTCAATCATAACTTGATCCATTTGAGATAAATTTTCATTCATGTTTTCAACATTAACACCCATAAAATTTCATTGATCATTAGTGAAATCCTTACACTAACCATTTCCTCCACACTAGATGTTCTTATTATAACAATACCTAACTATATTAAAATTAAAAAATATTTAATAATGTAAAAATCATTATCCTATATAATAAAACTCATTATTAAAATATTTTAGTATGAAATTTAAATCCTACATGTGTATACTAGTCTACCAGAACCAAGGATTCCATTCTAGGGTTTCCATCCAAATTCCAAAAAATAAATAAACTTTTCTATGATTCCAAATGTAGTGCCCTATACCCACGCTCTTGTATTTATTTTTAAAATAACTAAAACATTCATTAAATGACTTTAAATTCATTACATATGAAAAATTGTAAGAATTTTTAAGTTTAGTGTCTTTATGAACTAAGATATAATATAGGAAAATAATAATTCATAAATAATTATCTGAAGCATATCTAGGATACATACATGATTCCATAGTTTTCCTATACTCTATAATATTGATTATTTCCTATAGATTTGAGAAAACATAAGAAAAAGATAAGATAAAATAATCACTCAATGTAATAAAAATAATGGTATAATGTTGAGGAAGATACCTCCATAAAGTATGAAATAATCAAAATAAATATCATGATAAATAAAAAAATAATGAAACATAAGTAATGTATTTAAAATATAATAACAAAATTTTTAGGTTGAAAATTAAGCAACCCATGCTAAAATTTCACTATTTTACAACATTTTCAAAAGGTAATCATTATATATCATATTAATAATTAAATACAAAGAATGAAAGGTATGGTTTATTTAAGGATTAGTTCACATGTATTTCTTATCCAAAAAAGTAACTTTGTTCCACTATAATAATATTTCCTTTTTATGTCTTCAAAATATCCCAATAATAATCTCTATATAAAATTTAATTTTAAATATAGTCCTGTAAAAATTTTCCTAGGGGAAAGGAAACATTAAAAATGGGTGTGCACGAATGCTTAGTAATAAAAAAATTCATCAACGTGTCATCAAGGGTTAGATCATTAGAATATGATAAAACATGACCAGAAAAAAAATATTAAAAATAACATGGAAAAATAATATTTGTTCACAAGTCATGATATAAGGACATGTGTTCTCAAATGAAAAAAAATATACCATTGAAAAAGGGTGTGGGATAAAGAGATAATAAACATAATCCATGGATCATAATCATAGGCATATAGCATGGATATGTAATATGAACTTGAAAAATAGAATATTAAAGAACTTTAGAACAAAAATTATCATATGGAAATTATAACATTCTAAACAAAAAAATGTCACACTTCTTGTTGTGAATTTACAAAATGCCAATGATTCCTATTGTGAACAAATAAAATTACCACACTATATATTCTGAACAAACAAAATTACCACACTCAAAATACTTATCAAATGTGATATAAAAATTTAAATAATGAATTTGAGGGTTATATAGGACCCCAACCATCAATCATCCATGAATATTATTTCCACTTTAAATTAACCATTTATTATATCATAAAGAACCAATAGAAAAAAATGGGTTTCATAATATTTCTAGATTCTATCACCAAAATTGACCTCAAGAATTTAAATGGTTGATACATAATATTAAATCACCCTAAAAAAAATCATCAGAACATTTAGAATGGTATTTATAAAAAAAATACAAGTAAATAACTCTTTTATAGAGGAAAATGGTGGTGAAATTATAAAATAGTTTTTAGAAAATGATTTTATA
The DNA here is from genome assembly GCA_963277665.1 of Viscum album. Taxonomy (NCBI): domain Eukaryota; kingdom Viridiplantae; phylum Streptophyta; class Magnoliopsida; order Santalales; family Viscaceae; genus Viscum; species Viscum album. The sequence continues at coordinate 998,339,800 of OY728138.1, read as the reverse complement.
TTTGGTGTAAAAGAAGAAGTTGTGGTCAATTTTAGAAGTCATTTTGGAAAATTTTACGTGAAAACTTTTGAAAAAGAAATAATTTTTTAAAATAAATTTTAATAGTGGATCCTTGAAAAATAAATAATTTTTTTAAAAATGTAAAGTTAAAACACTTTAAAAATTTTAATTTTTAAAATAATTTTCAAAAATAAAACCTTGAAAATACATAACGATTTCAAAAAGGTGAAGTGAAAACACTTTGAAATGTTTTAATTTAAGAAAACATAAATAATAGAGCCTTAAAAATATATAAAGGTTATTAAAAATTTATGTGGAGTGGAAGATAAAACATTTTATATTGAAAGGATGGAAAAATATTTTGAAGTACCTTTTTTGAAAACCCATATCAGAAAAGAGTAACCAAAACTTAATTTTTAAAAGAGGATAATGGAAATATGAAGTTCACATGAGATAATTATTATTTTTATTTCCAAATGTAAATGAAAACATTAGTGGGAAAGAAAAATATAGATAAGAAGAGGATATCATCATTTAAGAAGATGGAAATTATTCTTAATAATGATATAATTTTTATGGGGAAGAAATTCATTGAGGAGGAAATTTTGAATTAAAATTTTCATTTCCCTAGAGATAAATAGAATTATCCATGAAATAAAATATTTAGGTGGGGGAAACCGATCTATGAAGAATGAAATTCAAGAAGAATTATTTAAACTCAATGAAGGGAGTTAAGTTAACAAATAAACTTATGAAATTGGTATCCTCTAATTTTAAATCCATTTAAATAAGGGGGGAATATGCATCTTTAAACCCATTGAATTATATGAATATTATCAAATACATTCGTTAGTAATTGACCACACCATATCAATGATTTCATGGTGCGTAATAAGAAATATGGCTCAAGAAATTAATTTTGAGACACAAAACTCTTACCTTAATTTCTTAGTTCCACTAAACTTTTTGAATATCCTATATAAAAAATAATTATCTTAATAACCTATTTTTTATAAAAATCATTTATAATTATTCTTTATATGTATATTAGTTATTTATTATCTATTTTAAATATTGAGTGTGAGTTGTCTTGGTCATTTTGATCTAGTTTCATAATAGCATTGTTGTTCATCATTCTTCTCCCAAAGTTAATCATTCCCATATCATAAAAGGTATTGTAATTGATTTTTCATTATATTTTATAAACTTATAATTTCATTCTATGAAATTTATAGTTATAGTTCTTATAGAATAAATTGGTGATGAGCATGTTTCAATGATTTTTATCAAATGAATAGTGGTAACTTAATTAATGAGTTAAATTATTATATTACCAATAAAAACCCAAAAATAATAATTATTTACTTATAAATATATAATATTACATTTATAAATCTAACCTAGATAAAAATTCATATCATTGTTCATGTAGTTGGTTAAATCGGCCCGACAAGAACATGGAACAATCTATGTGTGAGTATAGTTATGGATGTGCACATGAGCCTCATCCCAGTTGGTGAGGACTTGGAAAGTAAACCTAAGAGACTCAAGATCAAATTTGGGTGGAGACATATTTCTGGGGGGTACTGTATTAGTACTATAGTAGGAATTTTTTGGTACTATAGTATCCAGAACTATTCATCCGTCTGTGCATTTGGTCCATCAGTTTGGTCCTTGGGTCCTACAAGACTTTTGGGCCACCCAAGTCCTTTGGGATAGTTGTCTCCTAAGGGCTTCGGGCCACATGAATATGCAGATGTACCAGTCAGACTACAAGCGAAAAGGCTCTTGATGATGATTCAGAGTAAGCACATTTACCAGATCAGAGCTAACCAGAATTGGAAGAATGTGAGGGTATGGCATTGCCATCGGTACTGGGCCTATGCAGCTCTGCACAGGACAGTTAGTCAACCAACCTTGTGAAGGTTGAGTGCTAATATCATGACATGTTATGGGGAGGATCAGTTCCAAGTTATCTTATCTGGGTGATTTCCCCTAAGACCTATGGGTCGTGTAATTGTCTCTAAGCCTTCAGGCCTTGTAATGTTTCCACCTCACCCCATGAAAGGTGTATTATCAAAATAATAAAAAAATAAAGGCCTTCAGGCCATTCAGGTTAGGGGATATATTTTATTAGTATAGTTATGGAAGATATTATTTTGTTATAATATCACTATCACAAAATTATGAAATCGTTTTGATTTTATTAAGGTGATTAATGATAATTGGGAAGAGTTATAAGAAGAAGGTGAATGAAATAGAATTTTCCATTTATAAATAATTGTTTTTTCCTCTTGGTATGTTTTTTAGGCGATTAGTTTTACAATGATTGATTATATCTAATGTTACTTATAGAATGTAGAGTTTATATTTAAATAATATAAATAAATATATAAACAACATATATATACACTAAAACCATTTCTAAAACCATCCTTGAAATGTGATGATGAAAGGAGACATTTTTCATTCATGGAGGTGGTAGCCTATATACACGCATGAGAAACATTTTCATTTTTTTATTGATTAAGTGGAGTAAAATGATGGTTATACCATAATGATAATAAACATCAGAATATTATGTATATCTATTTCATTATATACATATTTTTTAACATTTTTTGAGGAGGGTGTAATGTAATATATATAAAGAAATTTTAAAGGGTAATTAATACTTAAGTTGATAATTTTTATCTTATCTCAAAGTATACTTTGAAAATGAAGAACTTGAGGTGCTTTTTGAGGATAAAAGATTTAAAACATGTAGAGGGTATCTAGAAGAAGTAAATCGGGTAGATTTTAATGGTAATTTCTAACTATATGTGTGGATTGAAATTGGTGTAAGTGATCTCCTTTTATAGGTAAAAAATAAGGGAGAATATTTGGAAAAGAATGTTAGGTAAGATATGAGAATGGAATTTCATGGAAGTTAGGTGATTTAGGTGGGAAAATAATGTTGAGACATGTATGTGTGAATTTAAAACCTACAAAAGTTATTATATAAGGTTCAAAATTCAAATTGATTTAGTAAAAATCAAGCCGCATTAGATTACCCATTTTAACACTTATTAATCTTTATTAAAATTTAACCATGGAAATTATTTTATCACTAAAAATGTAATATTTACATTAATCTCAAATTTAAATGTGATGAATAAAATTTTTGACTCCATTTAATCTAATTAAATATTATAAATAAGATAAAAATTACTTTAAAATTAAAATTTAAAATATATTGAAAAACTATTTTTGTAGAAAAAAATAATTTTAATCATTAAGTGTTATAAATATTATTTATAATTAGTAACAATTAAATTATTGTTAATTTATTTTTATATATGTTTAAAAATAATATTATATTATTAATTTAAAATATATTCATTTAATTTAAAAAATTAATAATATTTTAAAAAGTCTCTTTGTTTTAAAAATAATTGTTTTTTCACAGTAACTAATTTACCTTGGTAAATTAATTTTAAAACTAAAAAATAAATTAAAATTAATAAATAATATGTCATTTTTTATATAAATATGAAAACAATTTTATCAATTAAAATTTCTATGTGTTAGAAAAGTTAATTTTAATATTAGCGTACAAAACACATAATAACTGTTTATAGAACAAGTGTGTTTTTAGGATTAAAATTTATGTGCATTATAAATTTTTGAATTAAATTGACTTTAATGATATAAAATTGTTTTTCATTAAATAAATAAGATTTATTTTTATTCTAAATCAAGAAAAAACTAAATATTACCATTAAATTGTTTAAGTGAAATAAAAGACTGAAAATAGTTTTCAAATTAGAATGATATGTTACTTGTGATCTAAAATGTTGAACATAGGTTTTATGAGTTAAAATGATATTTTAAAATACATAGTTTTAATAATTAAATAAATATTTAATCAATAAAAAAATTATAAACTTTTATGTATTTCTCATATAAAGTCATAAAATTTATGTTTTTGTTAAAAACTATATTTTTCAATATTCACTTAAAAATAAATTATTTCATAGAGATACCAAAAAAATAACATGAGGCTAATATTGATATGGTGGAAAAAAATGAAATTAATTTTACAAAATTCTAAAAAATTTAAATTTAGTTTTAAATGAAATTCAATATATAAAGCAAAAAAAAATTATTAAAAAAATATCTTTATAAGACATTAAGTGTTGTTAATAATATTTTGTATAAATTTATAATTAATACAATATTTTTATCTATTATAGGTTATATTATTATTAAATTTTATTAATCATATTCATCTAATATGTTTTAGATCATTTTAATTCTCTATTACATGTCGAGCAAGCTATCGAACAAAGAATTAATTTAGAAAATTATATTCCAAAATCTCAGGGTGTTACACCCCCCCCCCCCAATAAATTGAATCCTCTCAATTTTAATTATCACCTACTAATTAAAATATCAGAGGGTATCTAAAATATTGACATTATCCAAGATATAAATTCTAGAGATATATTAACCTTAAAAACTTTGGAAATGTATATTTTCCTTTATAATATTCATATCCCAATCATTACTTTTTTCCTCCATTAATTTGAGCCAAGACTCTATCATTATTTGATATCAATAAAAAAATTATATTATTTTCTTATAAAGGGACTTTATACTCATTCTTTCATTTATATACTACCATAGGTTTATATGAAATGTGATTTCCTTATTCTGAATAATTTTTTATCTAAGTAGAGGTGGTTAATCCATTTCCAAAATCACATTAAATTCATCAAGGGAAGGATAAAAAAAATTCACAAAGCACATTCCCGTAAACTTAAACTTGGGATATAATAAAACAAGAAGTTTCCTTTGATAATCTAATCATCAAGGTTTTGATTTAATGTTATTATAAAACTTACAAGATACCTTATGCTAGAATCTAATAAGATGACCACAAATATAGATTGGGGGATATGTTTACCTTTTTTATCCTAATCCAATTTAGTAATTGTGGTCAAATAGTATTTCCCTTGTTCCCTTGTTTGAGGAGGTTGTTGATACTTATAATCCTTATTATACCTTGGATTGGGGAATCAATTTTCATAATTCCCAAAATTTTTGTATTTTAATTATTGATGTGTAGACAGTGTATTAGTTGGGTCTCCAACACTTTTCACCATATTGGATGAACTATTTATCTATATTTGACAATCACAGCATGATGGAAAATCCTTCCACACTTAAAACATCTTCATATTCTTTGAGGCCTTCCCTTAGGTGCTTTTTCCCACATTTTTGACATGTAGGAAGTTGAATCTTCTTTCCTTTATCATCTCTATCACCTGATATTTTATAAAAATTGATTCATATTTTAATTAGTGTGCTCCTATGTTTTAAAATACTCAATTTATTAATCATAATTTGAGATATTAGAGTGTAAATAATCCCAATATTTTCAACACCACCTTTTATCGCATTTTTTTCTCATTAGGACACTTATTGCATTGTCCATCACATATGTTATTAATTTGGTTCATCCTAGCTCTATCCATTTATAAAACAAAATGGTGTTAATTGTGCATAATAAAAAATTAACACCATAATAGGATTATTATAATACAATAACATGAAATATTTAACCCCAAAATATCTTACTCTTTGAAATTATTACATTAGCTTTCAGTTAAAACTAAATCAATTTTGGTTCAATATAGGTTTATTTTCATTATATTCCTTAATATTCATTTACTTAATTATTTAACATAATAAATCCTTTATAATGGATTATAAAAAGTATACAAATAACCAAATCATGTCCCTTGGGAGTGTCTAGTCAGGTGTGCAGTCTAAAAACCAATCATCCTATACTAGAGTGAAGATTGAGTTGATACTCAACTAGCCTTTTTCAAGGTGATTACCCCTAGGTTCATATGTACCACATTCACATCCATTTACCAATATCATGATAGAAATAAAAATTTTAAGAGAACCATATAATCTCCACTTTATCAATACTTCATGATATAATCCTCTACTTAGACTTTTCCCTATGTTTTTTACTAATGATCTCTAATTCTAATCCCCAAAAAAACTAAAAAAAATCCTAAAAAATAACTAAGACCTAACATGATACCAAATAAATTGACCCAGGATAAAACTTCATTATTTTACAACATTTTTATAAGGTAAACATTACATATCACAATAATTGCGCAATCCCTATAAAATAAGCTTTAGTGCCTTTGAGGATTAAATCCCATGTCTTTCACATACAAAAAATGACACTTGTTACACTATTATAATATTTAATTTTTATATCTTAAAAATCTCCCAAAAAACATCTCTATATAAAATTTTCTTCTAAATCTAGCCTTGTAGACAATTTCTTAAGAAAAATGAAACAAAATAAAGGGGTGATATCGAATGCTTTGTAAGGGAAAAACTCATCCATGTGTCATAAAGGGTTATATCATAAGCATATAATAATTCATAAATAAGGATAAATATATTATTAAAAATAACAAGTAATAATAAGGGTTTTTCATAAGTCATGATATAAGTACATGTGCTCTCAAATGAACAAACATATACCATATAAAAGGGGTGCAGAATCAAGGTATAATAAATATAATTTGTCGATAATAGGCATGGGAATATATCATAGATATGTAACATGAACATGAAATATATCATAATAATAAAATTTGGTACAAACATTATCATATGTAAATTATAACATTATGAACAAAAAAATGTCCATGCTTCATACTGTGAAAAAAATGTCCATGCATCCTATTATGAACAAACAAAATTATCATGGTATATATTGTAAACAAAAAAATTCCCTTGATCAACATAATAAAATTTTTGATATTTAAATTTAACCAATGAATTATGGTGTGATATATAACCCCACCCATCAATAATCCATACATATTAATTTAACTTGAAATCAATCATTTATTATATCCTAAATATCCCATGGAAAGAAAAATGGGTTTTACAACATTTCCAGATGGTATCACCAAAATCGAACTTAGGAACATGGATAGTTGATACCCAAAATTCAATCACCCCAAAAGATTATGTCATAATAAAATTTATAAATTTATTTATTAAGAATAATTTTGAATGAAACAAACCCTTTAGATATGAAAATGGTGGTGAAATTGTAAATTTTTATTATAAAATACTTTTATCTTTGATGTAACAGAAGAAGTTAAAGTCACTCTGAAAATTAATTTTTTTAAAGTGAAGTAGAAAATTTTAAAAAAAAATACTTTTAAAAAGGAACTTCTAATAATAGATCCTTTAATTATATATTAATGTTTCAAAAAAAATAAGTGAAATAACTTTTAAAACTTTTACTTTTAAAAGGACTCTCCAAGAGTATATCCTTGAAAAGGATAAAAGGTTTTAAAGGGGTGAAGTAAAACACTTTTAAAACATTTACTTTTAAAAATAATATTCAATAATGGAGCCTTGAAAATTCATATAGATTATCAAAAAGATATGTGGAGTGGAAGATAAAACATTTTATTTTGAAATGATAGAAAAATATTTTTGAAATACCTTTATTGAAAACCCACATCAGAAAAGAGTAACCAAAAATTTATTTTTTTTAAATAGGAGAAGGAAAATATAAAGGTTACATGAGATAATAAATAATTTTTTTTCCAAATATAAAGGATAACATATTCACGAAAGGAAAATATGGGCAAGGAGGGGATTCATTATTTAATTTAATGTAAATTATTCTCAATAGTTATATATTTTTGTGGGAAATAAATTCATTGAGGAGGAATATTTGAATCAAAAGTTCCATTTTTCCATATATAAACATAAATTACAATGGAATAAAATATTAATGTAGAGGAAATTTTTTTTGGAAGAAATAAGTTCAAGATGAATAATTTTGACTCAATGAAGGGATTTGAGTTAACAAAGAACCTTATAACCTTAGTATCCTTTAAATCAAAATATATTTAAAGAAATAAAATGATATGGATGTTAAAAACCAATTAACTTAATGAATATGTTAAAATACATTCATTAGGTATTAATCACACCATATCAAATATTTCATGGTTCATGATAAAAAAAATATTTCTCAATAAATTAAATTTAAGACACAAAACCCTTACCTTAATTCCTCACTTCCACTAAAGAGCTTGAATCTCTTGTAAAAAAATAACTATCTTAATCAAAGATTTCAGAACGTTATTCATATATATAATATTTTATAAACTTAATTTACAATTATTCCCTGCATTCATATTAGTTAGTTATATTTTATTTTCAACATCGGGTGTGAGTGGTCTTGATTATTTTAAACTTGTTTCATAATATCAGTTTTTTTCTTCATTATTATCTCAAAGTTCATCATTATTAGATCATAAAAGGTATTTTAATTGATTTTTAATGATAATTCATAAAATTATAATTTTATTCTTTGTGATTTTTAGTTATGGTTCTTGTAGAAGAAATTGGAGATGAGCATGTTTCGATGATTTTTAAAAAATGAATGATGGTAACATAATTAATGAGTTAAATGTTTGTATTAACAATAAAAACCACAAAAAAAATATTTAATTATTAATATCTAATATTAAGTTTTTAAATCCATCCTTGGTAAAAATTATTTCATTTTTCACATAGGTGGAAAAACTGACCTAAAAAGAACATGTTACAATCTATGTATGATTATGGCTATGGAAGATATTATTTTATTACAATATCACAATCACAAAAGTATTATGACATTATTTATATTTTACTAAGATTATAAATCATAATTTGAAATATTCATAAGAATAAGTTAAATGAAAAATCAGTTTCTACTTATAAATAAATCATTTTTTCTCTTGGTATGTTTGTTTTAGGCTGTTATTTTTAGAATGATCACTTATTGTCAATATTATGTATAGGAATAAAAATTTATATTTATAGAAAAAAATCAAGTCATAAATAAAAAACCCATTAAATAAACCCATTTCTAGGACCAACCTTTAAATTTTGTGACAAAAACAAATTGAGTCCTTGATAGGGGGTAGTCCGCAGATGTGCATGAGCAATGTTTTCATTTTTTTTAGATTGAAGGAGGGGGAAGATATAATGGTCATACCATAAATATAATATAATAAAATTCCAATATATTTTTTATACTAATTTAATTATATATATATATGGTTATAGTGTGTTTGGATGAGGGTGGATGAGAAGATAAAGAAAGGAAGTTAAAGGGTAAGTAATACTTACATTGAGAATTTCGAACTTCTCTTGAAGTATCCTTTGTAAATGAAAGAATTGAGGAACTTTGTTGAGGTTAGAGGATAAAAAAATTATATAGTGGATATGGGGGAATTAAATTGGGTATATATTCATAAAAAAATTTAACTATAGGTGTTTCTTTAAGTGGGTGGAAGTGAGGTTTTTTTACAGGTGGATAAGATGATAAAATCTTTAGAAAAATTATAGGTAAGGGATATGAATATAATTTCATAAGATTTAGGTTATTTAGGTAGAGAAACATTGTTGAGACATATAGTATTTAACTTAAAACAAAAAAAAGGTTCCATATAAGTTCTATGTGTAAAATTTATTAAGTAAAATTTGAGACACATTATATTACCCATTTCAACACTTATTAATCTTGATTAAAATTTATGCATGGTAATTATTATAAGTTTTGGGCATAGAGGAATCACCTTGGAAGGTATGACCAACTAAAATTTTGGTCTTAATTTACAGGTAATATTTTTCATTCATGATCAAAATGTCATATCCAATGATAACTATATATTACTTAACCGAAGAAATTGTCAGAACCAGAAGAGGAGTATCTTCACATGTAATTTTTAATTAATTTATGAGAAGATATATAATTACCACAAATTGTAATGCTCTCTTAATTGGTGATATGGTGAACTATATATCATCATACCATTGTTTCTCTATAGAATCCAAGAGAAAAATCTCTCTACTGATGATCCACTCATGCACCAAAATCTCTGAACATCATCGTAGAATCATCGGGTGCTTGTATATCCAATCCCAATCACTTGTGTTGTTTGTGGTTGATTGAAGTAGTATATTTTTTAGAGTAGGAAGGATCATTGATCTTATCTCAATGTATTAAGATCGATAGAGGAAGATAGAGTGAATTATAGATCCTTATATCTCTCTCTAGGTCTTGAGAGAGTCTCTCTCTTACCATTATGCACACCAAAAGTTATTATGGAAAATCATATAATTAGATTTTTATTATGGTTGGTTTAGGGTTAGAAAATTATACACAATCCCATTACCTAATTAAAAATTCTCAGTTGACCCCATGTTCAATAATAATAATAATAATAATAATCACTTGACATATGAAACACATTAAGAAAAAAATAAACATCATTTATACCATTTCCAAATTGGTTCATTAAGATTGGACCACTTTCCTTCATCGACATTTAGCAATACTTGAATAATAACTATTTATTTAACAAATAAATGACACCACATTATTATATTATAAATATAATAAATATTTTATTTGTAAAATCTTACAAAAAATATTTATTATTATTATTTAACTCACTTATTATTTGGAATAACTTGTGATTAAATTTTAGAGATCAACCAAACTGAATAAATATTATTTATTATAAATTGTTAAATTCAATACTTTAATTTAATTGAGATTGTATATACACTTAGTGTGTGTCCCTCTAGGCCTCTTCCTCAGTGGCATTAGGCATAACCGCCTAAAGTTCAAGGTTTTTTTCTAAAAACATGCCAAGTCTCTTATATAGAAAGAATGTAATATCATAATGACATCCAACCTCCTACGAACATTTACCATTTAATATAATCCTTTATCACGATATCTCAAATCAAGAAGGTTGCATTCTGGTACAATCAACCTATATGCTTGATGTCTATTTCTTTGACTTTCCAAAAATGAACTCACCAATTGAACACCGTGGCTATGGATTTATTCAGGGAATTACATTCCCATAAAAATCCTTGAGATATCAGCTTATGTTAAGGGACATGATGTATAAATCCTTCTCACATTATTTATTAATGAAATATCACTCCTGATGTAGCCAACGCATCCTACCTCACTACAAGAATATGTCGTCATGATTTTCATCAATAAATCAAGGTACATGAGTCATGGTATCTATTAATGATAATATTATAGTCTAAGGATCAATTTATATATCCACTGATATGAACATCCAATGACACGTGGAAATGTGAATTTCCTATTGATGGTCATGTTTTGATAACCTCATATCTTGGATATTTCCAAGGTTAGACACCATTATAGGGTGTCTTGTTATCTTAAGAGCCTTTAACCCTTAATAGCATGTATCATTAGTATCCTATAAGACAGTATCATCTAGCCACAGAACAATGTTCAAGAACACTTCCATGGAACCTATAGGTTCTCATCATAGTGGGGAACCGCTATGTGTTGGATGGGAACTAAAATATATATAATATATGATATTATATATACATATATATAATTGTATATTTAATACATTAATGTGATGCAAGTATTTTTTATTCATTAAATATACATGAGTTCATAAATAAATATATATGATTGTATTTATTTCTCCCGAACAGTTTTATTATTAATTACAAACCATTATAAATGTTTTAATGTATTTATATTAATTCATTGAAAATGTTCAATTAATTAACCCAACAATATAAAATGAATATGATGCGAGGAGTTGTAGGATCTACCTATAGAAGAGTATCGTTTCCTATTCTCTTGGGTGTAGTGAATTCTCTCTTCCTCCTATAATATTATTCGTCATCTGAGACAAAGGTGCTAGAACCCCTTAACATTTGGGTATCCTCATGATACAATCACAAATACATTGGTCGATGTTCCCCCCTCAGAGTAAGGGTTATTTAGTTAAATAATTTATGATTTTTATCAAGCATTATCTTTCACTAAGGAAGAAGAAGACTACTATTGTTGGAATTTTTCAGGCACTCTATCATACTGTTTAATTTGTGTGTTTGTTCTTAAAGATAAATATGTCTGTGTTTGGGTTTTCTTCCACTATATATGGTCATATGATGATCGTACAAAACCCATCAGTGGTATTAGAGGTTAGTATTCTTTAATGAATCAAAAAGTTTATTATTTTATGAAAAATTTATTTTAAAAATTGTAAAATTATATTTTCAATCCTAGAAATAAATATAAAAATTCATATTTAGTAATTAAATAAAATTTTACTTAATTTTTTATGTTGTTAATATTTATCAAATTGTTTATAAAATAGTAATAACATTAATAATCAGTATTAAAAAAATGTTTTATTAACCTTTGTAAAATATAAAAAGTTTATATTTATTACTCTTGTTTATGAAAATAAATAATATATTTATTTTAATCAAGATAATTTGATTATTAATGGAATTATATTATTTATAAATTGTTTATAAATGATGAAAAATCTATTTTGAAATATTTATATAAATTTTTTTTACAAATTAATTAACTATAAAATGTTTATAGTTAATTGATAAATAGTTTTATAATTTCTATAGTTTATAAAAGTTTATAAATAATAAAAATGTGGTATTTGGGGAATAATTTAATTTATAAATGGTCTATAAATTAATTAATTATAAATTGTTTATAATTAATCATATAAATATTTATGTGTAGATTCTTTACAAAATATTCCAAATATTAAATGTTAATATTTAAAATACCTTTTGAAAAATTAAATTTCATTCTTTATGATGTAGAAATAAATAGTTTATTTAGAAATCATAGAATGTGGTTAATAAAGTTTTTATAAATCACATCATATATGAGAATTAGATTATATTAAAATGATTATATAACATATATTGAATTATAAAATGTTTATAATTCATGAAATATTATATAAATTCCATTTAATATAAAATATAAAGGGGTTAATATAGGAATTAATATAAAATGTTCATATTCTTGTTGATTTATGAAATGTTTATAATTATAATTTATTTATGAATTGTTCATAAATGTCTCATGTTTTGAAAAATAAATAAATTTTTTATTTATTTGTCAAATTTAATTGATGTTCATGTTTAGTTCATAATTAATTAATTTAAAATTGTTCAATTTAAAGGGGCCTTATTTTGAACACTATTTAAGCCACATCAAAATGTGTTTTGATAATTGATATGATCAAGGTTTAAATAATAATTAATTATATGATATTTAGATTGTGTAAAATATTTACATAATATAAATTGAATTATAAATAGTTTATATTTCATATAATATCATATATTTAAAAAGGGAATGTTATTTAATGATAAATATGAAAGAGTTAATATTGGAAAGAATATAAATGGTTTATATTAAAAATTATAGAATGTACATAATGTTAAAGTTGAAATGATAAAAGAGTTTATAATTATATTTTATTTATGAAATTGCTTATAAAAGTTTATCTCGGGTTTAAATATTCGAATTGTTTATTTATTTAAAGGGTATTATCTATTTTATTTATAGCTATAAATTATTTATATTATGAATTACAGTACGATAAATTTTATATGATAAATTTCTTATAGGATAAAGCCCTTCATTACATTCTAGATATGATAATTAATTTAGTTTTTCATCAACCTTACCTCAGTTTGTAATAGAAGTTATGAACATAAACTTAATTGTTGAATATATTTGGTGTATATTAAGTGTTATGGTTTCCATGAATTGAATTATATCTTGAGTAAAGTCTCCTTGGGTAGAGAAACTTTGGGTGGGACCACCTACTTTCCTCGAGTCTTTCCTTGTCTAGGAAAGTGAATGGGGTTAGATATCTATCTTTTTCGGATTGCTCATATAGAGTTTTTCAACCTTATATAACTCTATTATTTTACATGAATCGTCCATGTTCCTCATGCATATGATTCATTTTGATATTTACTAATATGTTTGTATTCTATTTTGGCTAAGAAACACAAAATCATGTGATGTGTAAAGAGTTACACCTCAATATGGTTTGAACATATTTATTTGTTATAGGTAATAGGATTACAAGATAAATTAATATGATTGAGAATACATAAAAGGGAATAAAATGAGATAAGATAGTGAGATTAAATCCCCCTAAAATACTAAGTGCAAGATTCCTTCCAAAACAACACTTATCATGACCTTGATCATTTAATCGAGTAGTTTCTATCTAATAGGGGTGCCCCTAAATTATATTGTGTAAGGAAATCAAGTGATATATAACACTAGCTCACCTTTAGGTAGTTTCTGCCCAAGTAGGGATCCCATATATTAACTTTTGTTAGTTTCTTCTTGGTACATGTTTTGTGTTACACTTATTTGGGAATTCCTTGGGAAGGATACCAAAGGAATAAAGTTGAGTGTATATATATGATGTATTTGGATAAGTGGTTATCCTCTCAATTATCCAAAAGTCACAACTATTGTGATTGATATGATTCTCTATATAAATAACTGAGTAGTGATATGAGAACCCAGGCAGACTCATTGCTTAGTGAAATACATATCTTGGATCACTAAATATTTATGATGTATTGGTTAATTATTTTTAGTTGTATAACTATCATTAAAAGTCCTTAATGAAATGTTATAAGACATGATATTCATATGATAAAAATTTCTGTTGTAGACAAATACATCATCATTATCAAACATAAATTTATATTAATTCTTGAAATGGGAAGCTTAATGTGAATAACTCTTAAGAATCATAGCTTAAGAAAAGTTCTTAAGTAAGATAAATATTCTTTATTTTAGAATAGTTACTTCCTAAGTAATGAAGTATTGAAGTTGTTCAACACAAAAATCTAGATTCTTATAGAATAATAAAACAATTTATTTTAATTTTCAGAGGCATCGTATTATAATTGAACAAAGGAATTCTTTTATCATATAATCAGTATTTTTGGGTATGTATATGATATTAAATATGATTAAATATGTTTGGATAGACTATAAAAATATTATAATTCTTATTCTAGTTAGGGGATTCATAATATTTTCATTTATGGGAATATTTTGATGAAGTGAATGAATTCAAGAAATTTTTACTTAATATTATCAAAAAAATTAGAATATATGAACTAGGAATATGATGTTTTTATTATATTACTATGGGTATAGTAAAAGTGGGTAAAATTTTAAACTAAAATAAGAAAAGTTTGTTTAAAAAGTTTAACAATGTTTCTTTAAGAATCCGATTGAGGTCTTTGAAACCTAAGGTTATCAAGAAGGAATAGTAATAATTTAATATGATTGGATTATCCAAGATATACCTAAATAAGGATGGGAACTCCATGTAATATCCATGATAGGTATGAATGTTATATAAATTAATTATTTTATTTTTAAGGGTATGTAATACTGGGTGTATGTTTTAAAAGTTTTGTAAACATACAGGATTTAAAAATGAATGGAATAATTTATTGAGCTTGTACTTTTCATTAAATTGATGAAGTAAATGGTTACTGCATCAAGGATTTTAATTTAAAGGTTTTTTTCTAGTTAAAATGTATCTAAGTAAAAGAGGTGCATCTTCATCTCATTTTTCTTACGTGGTAAGAGAGGATGTTTGATAAAAAATATTTGTTATGATATGATTAAATTTATACACATGGTATATGATTCATTATATTTCTATAATTTTGTTTATAACAATATTTGGATAAAAGTGTTTATCTAGGATAAACGTGTTTATCCGTATATTTTTTAAAATGTGAGGGAATGTGTTCCAACCATTAATTGATGGTATATTTTAATAAAATATTATTTTTAAATGGAAAGTTTTAAAACACATAAAATACCATTTATGATATGAAAAAATATTTTAATTGTTAAATATTCATACAAAAATTAAATAAATGTTATTTCCTAAAGTACAAAGTAGTTTGTGTTGATTCTAAAAAAAATATTCTAAAGAGAATATTATGTATAAGAAGCTAGTGGGGGTATTTTTGAACTTTGATAAGTTAAACGTTAATAAATAAATTATTCTTCCAATATAAATTTAAGTTATTTTTAACTTAATATCCTAGAGATTTAGAATATGAGATAGTGAAGAAAAATGAAAATAGTTACATTTTATTACAATGAGAAAGTGAATGTCACTATTAACTAAAGAATTTTACTAGTATAGTATTATAGTGATTCTTCACTTAATATCCTAATAATTTTAGGATATGTGATAGTAAATAAAAATGTAAAGAGTTACATTTAGTTATAATAACAAGTGAACATCACTATTTCCTAAAGTCTCATACTTTCTAGTACACAAATTGAATCACTTGGTATCCTAAAAAAGTTTAGGGTATGATGGTATAGAGAAATGTAACGAGTTACATTAGTTACCATAAGAAAATGGATATAACTTTATCATAAAATATTTTAGGATGTTCTGGTAAAGTGATAATGTAAAAAGTTAAATTATTTACAAAATATTTTAAGGAAAAATTTTAATAGAGATGGTTCCAAGTATGATGATGATATACATAGAAAGAGTTATAATTAGACAATAGAAAAACATTATAAAATTTTATGTAATAAAGTTAAGGAGTTTGAATATAAGTTCAAAGAGTTGAACTTAATAAATATAATTCTTAATTATCGCCATTGTTTCAAGATTTATTTCACCATAAATGTTACTCACTATGAGGTCAGTGGGAAAATTTTATAATATTGTCATATAGGGATGTTATAGTAATTATAAATGAATATAATATTTAGAAATAAATTGTTGTAGTAACCACATGAGGGTTACATTATATCCTTGTGTGTTTAACACTTAAGATATTTGTTGTAATGGTTATCAAAATATCATGTTTTTTTAATAAATTAAATCTCTATTCATAATTCATTCATGTATGATTTAATTTACTTTATATGAATTGGAAAAATAATAAATATCCCCTTAAAATATAAAATTTCAGTTGTCCCTAACATATTATCATCATGGAGTGTAATGGGTTATGATGATATGTAAATTTTTTCTTCTATATATTTTTATATCCATTGTAAAGTGTTGTATATGAGATATTAAAGAATAGATTCTTGAGGTAATAAGTAGAAACTTATCACTTAGATAAATCAGCCAAAGTATATATCATGGAATGTCATATGGTAATAGATATACTTAGGGGTGTATGCTTATTATCATTCCTTATTACCAAAGGATAGTGAGACACCTTGCATCATAACCTTTATACTTTAATACCCTATTTATGAATGTCTCCATATGAACTTAACTAATCAGGGGTGGTTGGGTATATTGCTAATCATTTCTTCAGTTGGAGTGCAACCAAGATGGGATTTTTTTCACTTATATGACAATAAAATACATATTCCCCTTGATTGAATTATACTAGGGAAATAAATGTATATGATTAGTTGTTTTACATATGATGTATTCAACTACTTGGATAAGTAACATGTAATTTGTTTATTAGGTATATGAATAACATGTAATGTGTTAATCCACTTTGTTGGGTTTTTTTTAGAATCGATATTTTCCATGTCTAGTGGTCTATCAATCTCATAGAAAAAGGATTATATAAGATACATATGATTTATATGATACATCTTTTGAGGGACATGTTCATATAGAGATATGAGTATATTTTATGGAGATATCAAAAAACACCTTAGTATCTTGAGGAGAACTAATATTTTGGTAGAGGTTTCTCTTTTATTATATCTACAAAATAGATATTTCATATTTATTGTCAATGCTACTATGTCCCATAGGGCCACACAATTAGTCCCTTGGATAAGGATGAAATTTTGGACCAAGTGTTTGTTCAAAATAAAGAGAGTTTGATTAAAAACAATATCTAAAAGAGTTTATATTAATTTAAAAAGATTTTTAAAGTTATTCATAAAGTCCTTATGGGGTTTTAGTGAAATTGGTAGATTGTAGGATGTGCACTAAAATATATATAATATATGATATTATATATATGTAAGTTTATATTTTATATATGTATATGATACAATTATTTTTATTTATTAAATATACATGTGATAATAAATAAATATGTGATATTTATTTATTTAAATCGAATGATTTTATTATTAGTTACTAACCATTATGAATGTTTTAATGGATTTATATCAATTCATGGAAAAAGTTCAATGAATTGTCCCAACAGTATAAAATTCATATGATGTGAGGAGCCTTAGTATCTACCAATATAATTGGATGGTGTCCTCTTCTATAGGGTGTAAAGAATTATCTCTCCCTCCCATGCATTTTTTCATTGTCTAATAAAAAGGAACTAGAACCCATTTAGCAGTCAGGTATCCTCAAGATATGATCACAAATCCATTATTCAGTGTTCTTCCCTCAAAGGTAGTGTTATTTTGTTCAGTACTTCATGATATTTATCAAGAATTCTTCTTCACCAAGGAATAAGAAGATTGATCTTGTCGGCATTTTATCGGTACTTTTTTTATATTTTTATTTATGTGTTTATTAATGAAGATAGTTCAACCTATGTTTAGGTTTATTCCACTACATATAGTCATGTGATAATCATACAAAACCCATCACTATGAACTTTGAGCATGATATATATATTTTTGGAAATTATCATATACAAATTTCATATAGATTAACAATAATTATGTGATAATAAAAATTCATTAATAATTAAAACATATAATCAAATACTAATAAATTTAGCTCTAGGGAACCAACATCAATAGACTTATACTTTCAATATATTTTACTGACAATATCTTTAATTCTATTATCCATCACATGATACTCGTGCCTCTTCTGAGATTGAGACTTCATCCAGGGTTCCACCTTGTTTTCCTCTGTGGATACTCTTTTTTCTACAACTTCACCTCATTGAGAAAAATCCCTCAAAATATAAAACTTATGATGTATGTGTGCTTTGTCCTTTGGTGTGACCACGACTCTTTGGAGACATCTGCCACTACAGTGTTATCATAGTAAACTATGATAGAGAATTTACTTTAAGGTTCCACATTAAACTCTTGGAAAATTTTTTGAATCCAAATCTCTTCCTTGGATGCATCAGAAGCTGAAAATATACTTATAATAAACTATTGAATCAGAAAAACCTAACTAATTAGAACTCTTAAAAATCAAAACTCTTATATTGAGACAAAAAAATATCCAGACTAGGACTTCATATTATTCTAATATATTTAAAATCTAGCATCTATATAACCTCTGATGACTAACTCTTAATATCCTCCAGAGACCAGGAACATATCTTTAGTTAACCTCAAATGCTTAAGGATATCCTTAATAGGGGTTAAGTGATATTTACATGGATATTCTTGATATCTTCCCACCATGATAAAAGAATAGTAAACATCAAGCCTTTTATATAACATAGAATACATGATAGATCCTATAATACAAGCATATGGGATTTTACATGGTATCTATATTTCCTATTGTGTTTGAGGAGACATTTTCTTGGAAAGATCTATACCATGTGACATTGGAACCAATCATCTCTTAGATTATTTCATAATGAACCACTTTAGTATCTATTCAATATATTTACCATGACTTATTTCATGCAACCTCTAGGGTCTATCATGCATTATTTTGATCTTTAGAACAAAGGTTGTTTCACTTAAGTCCTTCACGTAAAATAACTAACTCAACCATTCATTAACCTCTTATAAGGCAAGTATATCATTTCCAATTAGTAATATCTCATCAACATATACTATAATGAAAACAAATTTACTCCCACTAAACCACTTGTAAAGACATTTCTCACATTAATTCTTAATGAAACCAAATTATTATATAGCTATATCAAATTGAATATTCTATGACCTGGATGCTTACATTAATCCATAAATGTATATCTAAAACTTTTATACCTTTTTAGAATTTATTGGATTCAAAAACCCTTTTTGTTGTGTCATATACACATCCTCTTGAAGGATCCCATTAAGGAAAGCAGTTTTGACATCCAACTCCCAAATATCATATTCATGGTAAGATGGTATGATTAGAACAATTCTAAGGGATTTAAAAATGGAAACTATAGAAAATGTTTAATCATAGTCAATGCCTTGATATTTTATAAACCCTTTAGACATTATCCATGATTTATAGGTATTTAATTTACCTTCTATGTATATATTTCTCTTAAATACCAATTTATATCCAAAATTCTTTACATCAACTGGCGGATCAATAGAAACCAAGAATTGGTTTTGATACATGGAATCCAATTCATGGATTCGTTCCATATTTAATCTTCTAAGCTATTTATTTCATCCTTATAGGAGTTAGTATCCATATTTTCTACCAATAACAAGTCACCGTCATCATTTACTAGAAAACCATATCTCTATGGTTCTCTTACCTCTTTAGAACTCATACACAACATTTGTGTTTCACAAAAAACTTATTCTATGGGGACATATGGAATTTTTTCCTGTACTAAATCTTGTGTATCTTTATAATCAACTTTATTGAATTCAATATTTCTCCCAATATCCTCCTTGAATATGTGTTGTCTCTCAAGAAATAAAAATTGTCTTGTGATCATTACTTTATTGTATGAATGGTTGTACATATAATATCCCTTTTTTCCTTATAATTTTCTATAAATATACACTTCAGACATTATTTTGTTATTTTATTTATTAAGATAGACTTAAAAAATCCCTCACAACTCAATGAATGAATATGTGAAAAAATAGGTTTCTTTCCACTCCATAACTCAGAGGGAATACCACTTGCTACTTTAGTTAGCACTTGGTTTAGTAAGTATGATGTCATGTATAATGAATATCCCCAAAAGGAGAATGGGATACTTTCATGACTCTTCATTAACCTTACCATGTTTGGAAGTTTATACTTTCTACTTTCACTAATACTATTTCACTATAGTGTATAAGGTAGAGTGAATTGAGATAAAATATCATACTCCCATAGAAATTCAATAAAGTCTTGGTTGAGATATTCACTATCTCAATCTGATAGAAGTTTCTTTATCTTCTTACCAACATGATTCTCAACTTCATTCTTGAACTCTTTAAACTTCTCAAAGGATTTAAACTTACACCTCATCAAGTAGATATAACCATACTGACTCAATTCATCGCTAAAAGAAATAAATAATGAGAATCCCCCTATAGATTAAACTTAAAAAGGTTTGCACACATTAGTGTATACAAATTCTAGAATCTCTATATCCCTTTCACCTTGACCACCAAATGGAAGTTTGGTCATCTTACCTTCTAAACAGGAATGATATCTTTTTTAAGTGGTTTAATCTCAAAATAGTCTATGTGACCATATTGATAGATCTTTGTAAAACAATTATAATTTCCTATCCAAGATTTTGATTCCATAACTACATGTTATATGAGTCACCTGTAGTTTTTTTGTTATCAATTTCCAATATTTGATTTTTTTAATTTAATACATAAATATCATTATCCAATTGTTCCATACCATAACATAAGCAATTTTTATAAAAGTAGATACTATTATTTCCATAGCTGGAAATAAATCGATCCATGTCTAAATAAGAAATATAAATGATGTTATTGGTAACACTTGTAACATGAAAAAAATTATTTAAAATCAAAATCAATCATGTTGGAAATGTGAGATGGTAGTCTCCAATGGCTAGAGTATCTATCCTTACTCCATGGGTAGCCCATAGATTCACCTAATCTACAAAAACCTTATAAATATATTTAGTTATTATATTTTGATACAAATGTATACACTATAGGTAGTGTCTAATGTTAAACTTTTATATAACGACCCATTCCCTTTTCATATATTATTACATTATTTTTTAGAAAAATTTACCTCAAAATACAAACCAAGGATCGAAAAATCTTGTGCATTTAGGAGACTAGGTAAAAATTAGAAAACATGAGACTAGAATAAAAAAAATCTCTTTATTAAACTTCAATAAGGAGATCCTAAATTTCATTGAGCTCCTACATCTGTATAGGATAACCTGGGGAATACATAGACCAAAGGGATGAGCTAAAAATCTTGGTAAGGGAATAAACATGGGAATACAGAATATAATATTAGTTATAATGTATAGCATGATAACATAAAATGCATGTATAATGAATAAACATAAGCAATCATGACATATATAACATTAAATCTTATGATCATAGAAATATAGGAAATTGGAAGAAACATTTATCATGACATAAATATGAGTCAAGGCTAACTTTCAAGACTATATCACATGGTGGACAAGGTCCCATAAAGGAATTAGGTTTACTCCCTATCCCAACATGACGTCTCATGAGACTAAAAAATTGCACAATTAATTTTATCTCAATTTGGGTGCACCCATTATAGCATGAGCATGCATATTTGTTCCACATAAATAATCAAACATAAGTAATAATCATAAGAGTTACCCATGGAATGAAATGGGTATGGTAATATTATCAAGAAGAATAACCTGGGGGAATATAATAATGGTATACATGAAATAAGGGGTTAAATAAATCTTGGAAATTCATAAGGTTAATAATGGATAAAATATAATTATTTACAACTAAATTTAAAACATTAAAAAGGGTGGTTAGAAATATGCAACTTAAGTATGGTTTTAGGGAAATAAAAAGAGTCTTTAAAGAGGAAAATTGAATAAGTATATTCATAAAAATAGAAATAAACTAAAATAGTTTTTCATGATAAAATGAGAGATTTTAGAAAAATATTGATAACTTAAAATATTTTATGTATTGTACTAGAAAATTAGAAGGAAATGGAGAAGTTCTCTTTAATCAGGCTTGCTTATTAGGGTGAATTGAGAAGGAAACCTTATAAATCATGTAATTACCCATCAAATAAAGGTGAATTGAGATATATAAATATTCTTGGTACATATATAAATAAAATATTAGAATTATATAAGATAAATTAATTGATAAATTGAGTAAAATATATAGAAAATGTAACCCAAAGGTAATATGGAGGTTCAGAGAGATCTCTTACCTTACGTCTGAAAGCATTCTGCACTTGTACTTACAGTCCTATATAATAAAATTAGATTCATTAGTTACTTAATTAAAAATATATTCTATATTTATTTTATTTATTATAATTTTATTAAGTTCATTTATGACCATTCTGATGAACTATAAAGATCAATTTTGTCGTTCTGGGAGTGTTTGTTTCATGAATTTGTGATTGGTTTACTTGTGTATAATTACAGAAGTTCTTTAAAATGTGAATAAAACTCCATAATTGAAATGAAATGGTAATAATTAATTTAAAAAAATCAAATGGTTCCATATATCATTTTTTATGAGGACTATTCATTATATAAAACATTAACGATAAATGTTTAGTTTATTTTGAGGGTTTTTCGATCATCGTGAACTAGTTTTGTTTTATGTAACATTATGTCTATATACTAGTTACAGAACCTGAAATAAATTATAATATTATTATTAAAATATTATTTAACCATAATAATTTTTTATGACCATCCATGAATGTGGTAATATAAAACAAGCGAAATCATTATTCATAAAGGCGATTAACATCAACAGTAGTTTCGTTTCTTTGAATAAGAGGATTCAATAAAAGGTACAGATATAAGATATTACATTAACAAAATAAAACTCTAGAATATATATTATTATTTATTTATCATGCCTTTGTGTATGAATTATCTTAGGATAAAGTATAAAATGAAAATAAATTAATATAGATGTTTTGAGAAAATTACCTCTTGAATATCACCTCCTTGGAGGAACCTTAAGGACCTTAGATTAGGTATTTTAGAGATACCAGCAAAACTTGGAAGTGGGTAGAGTTATGAGGAGTATTTTTGGAAAATATTTGATGATATTAAAGTCTTTTGAGTTGAAATGGGGTGGTTAGGGGTGGAATTAATACTTGAGGAGAGGTAGGTTTAAGTGAATAAAATAATGATTATTTTATATTTAAAGCCAACCACATTGAGGTGGCATTAATTCCCATGACATTGTATGAAAATTAATATTTTAGAGGTTTTTTATGGTCTATAAATTCCTAAACCACCCATTAAATTTTTTATTTTTTAGTTATTTTAAGGCTTTATCTTTTAACTTTAACCCTATTCATTATTTTACCTATACTGCGCTAAAAAATATTTTTCACCATGGTAACATTTTTTATGCCTAAAAATTAAATTTACCTTACAAAATAATTTAGAAATTTTAATTAAAAATATTTAATCCATTTTAACTAATTAAAATCACATAATTTTAAAAAAAAATAGATTTAAAATTAATCCCATAGACACAATGAAAAAGCAGGATTATAAAGTGAAAGGTTCAAAAGTTTGAAATGTTTTTATATCCAATTTCAATGTGAAATTGATTAAAATGACATAAATTAGTTTTATTGATGTATAATTTAGATAATTATACTTTTAAAACAATTTAAAATATAAATTATCCTTATAAATAAATTAGATGAAGAAGCGGATTTTAATTAAAATTAAGTATTTTTCACTATTGATCATCAAAAATGAAACCTCTCTGAAAAATACCAAAATTTTACCCTAAGATAATTTTGATATTAATATTTAGAAAATGAACTTTATTTCTTAAAATAAAACTTATAAAAGTGTGGTACATTATATTTAAAATAACTTCTCCATCAAAAGTCAGAAAAACAATCTTTTGAAAAAAAATATCTTTTATGGTTAAAATTGGATTTATTCTTAACTTAAGACTATAGAACATGTTAGATGAATTTAAAAACATTTTATTGAATATATAATATATAAATTTTATAAATATATTTCAATAATAGTGTTTAATTTAATTTATTAAGATAAAATGTCATTATGAGCATAAAAATAGTTTTTTATAAAAACACATCTTTTATGTTAAATTGGTTTTAATTTTTTATTTCTAATTAATTATAACCAATGAATTAATTTTATAAACATTTTTAAACTATATTTTTTAAATTTATTTAATCTCATTCATTCCCACTATTCTAATGTCTATGTGATAACTATCACAATTAAATAATAATATTTCATCATTTGTTTAAGCTCAATGTTTTGTGCAATATAAGCTATTAAAGAAGTTGAATTTATTAAGAAGTGACATACCATAAAATCTTGTGATGATACATTCTCCCCCATTATGAAATTTTTCCCTTGAAATTTCATTTTACATACTAAAGTGGAAACATGTGATGGTATTTCTCCTTCATTGCTTCCTCTGGTTCCCATGTCACCTCTTCATATTTTTGGATCCTCTATAATACTTTAACTAGGTGAGTGGTCATGTTGCATTGAACTTTATCTCTATAATTAAATATCTTCTTCGGTTGTTACTCCTAAGAGAGATCATTTTCCAAATGTACCACCTCTAATTTCTATACATTTGATGGATCTGGTGTGTAATTCTTTATTATGGGTACATGGAATACATAATGTACTTGAGATGTGGTTGGTGGAAGTGTTGGTTGATACACCATATCTCCAATGCAATCAAGAGTCTCAAAGGGGATGATGTACCTGGGACTTAGTTTTCCCTTCTTCCCAAAAATCATGACTCTCTTACGTGGAGTTATTTGGAGAAAATCTTTATCTCTAACAACAAAATCCAATTCCCTTCAACGGTTGTCATCATAACTATTTTTCCAGCTATTAGTATCTTTTATATATTGTCGGATGGATTAAACCATAGTTGTCATCACTTTCACAAGATTAGGTCCAAGTAGCTTTCTTTCTACAACTTCATCCCGGTAAGTTGGAGTTTTACGGTGCTTTTCATATAGAGCTTCATATGGTTTCATTTTAAATCTTTAGTAGAAGATATTGTTATATGAGAACTCAAATAATGGGATATGTTGATCCCATCCACCTTAGAATTCCATTGAGAAGGCTCTTATCATGCCCTCAAGTTATTAAATAGTCTTTGCATATTGGTAATCAATTTGGGGGTGATAGTTCATGCTGAAATTGAATTCAGTACACAAATAATGTTGAAGACTTCTCTAAAATTTAGATGTGAACCTTGAGTCATGATCCGAGATGATCAAAAGTGAAATCCCATTTTGCCTCACCACTTTCTTCACATGTATCTTAGAAATTTTTTCAAGTGAGAAATCTTCCTGAATGGAAATTAAGTGTGTAGTCTTGGTGAGTCAATCAACTAAAACCCATATAGAATCATTTCCTTTGGATGTCTTCAAGATAGCAGTGACAAAGTCCATAGTGGCATTCTCCCTTTTCCACATGTGTATAGACAATTGTTGTATCATCCCTTTGGACTTTTGTCACTCTACTTTAACTTTCTGACATATTAAACACTATGATATATACTCACCAATCTTCTTCTTTATGTTGTCCCACCATAAATACTCTCAAATATCACGATACATTTTGGTACTTCCAAAAAGGATAGAGAATGGTGAGCTATGAAAATTGTCCAATGGATTCTTCTTTATCTCAGGTGATTAAGGAACACAAATCCTTTTTCAAAATCGAATCACACCATCATTATCTATATGGAACTCATGTATATTCCCTTCCTTTACTGCTTTCACCTTCTTTTATATCTCCAGATCGACCCTTTATACCTCCTTAATCTTATATTTGATAGATGTTTGGGAAATCATTTGGGAAAAGTAAGTTGTATTCCCTTCTATTATGATTTCCAAATCCATCCTTTGGATATCCATGAAGGTAGGTTCTTTCTCAATCTGCATCATGGATAGATTAGAAGTTTCTTTTCTATTAAGATCATCATCTACCATATTCACCTTTCTAGGATGGTAGTGAATTGTGAGATCATAGTCCTTGATTAGATCTAACCATATTATGTGATGCATGTAAAGATACTTCTGTATGAATATATATTATAGTCTCTTGTGATCAGTAAATATTACTAGAGCATTAGTGATTCTGAAGGTAATCACTATGAACTCATAGGTTCTATACCTCATTCAAAAGGTAGTCTAGGGAATATCTTCCTTCTTCACCTTTAATTGGTAATATCCCAACCGAAGTCCCACCTTAGAGAAATACTTATCCCCATATAGTTGATTGAATAATTTATCCGTATATGGAAGGGGATAATTATTCTTTATCATAATTTTTTTGATCTCACGATAATCAATGCATAGGCACTTTGATCTATCCTTCTTTTTGATGAAGAGGATCGGTGCACCCCATGGTGAAGTACTAAGGAATATGAAACCCTTGTACAAATTTTATTGAAATTATTTCTTTAATTATTATAACTCAATGGTATCCATTATATATGGTTCCTTTGATATGGGTAGAGATCCAAGTATATATTCAATTGAGAAATCCACCACTCATCCATGAGGAAGATAGGGAAATTATTTAGGGAACGCATCAGTGTATTACCTCACAATTGGAATGTCTTCAAGCATGATCCTCTCCTTTGTCTCATTCATTTGGGCTAGATATTCTTACTTATAAAGAAATAATATCCACACTTGTGTTGATTATTTTAAAGGAGATTAATCCTATTCATTATACTTTTATAGAATTATAGTATGCCTCGGGATGTGAAGAGTGATCTCCCTCTCCTAATAGATGATGTTTTATTTGTATAAATATATCCAATCCATGCCCAATAGAGAAATAATCTCCACTAATGGAAGTAAGGAGATATTTTTTGGGATTTACAATCCACAAACATTGATTAGGGAGGAGTTATATACTTTAGATGAAATAATTTTCACATTTTCTGTTCCTAGAGATAATTTAACTTCTATATTTTGAGGTGGTGTTTGAATAGTTTTTATAAAATTGAAAGATATGAAATAATGTGTAGAACTATAATAAAATATTACTTTCTATATTTTTGAATGAATAAATAGAGAACCTATACAAACATCATTTTTTGGCTCTGCTTCAGTAGTAGTAATAGCATATGATTTTCCTTACTACCTTAAATTGTTTTGTCACACATTGTCCCTAAAAACCATTGGATTAGGGCATTGGCTCGAATAGTTCTCATGTTACTTATAGTAAAAAAACTACACAGTAGACATAGTGTTCATCTAAACATTCTTTTACACTTACTCGTTATTAGGTTTCTTCATTTCACCTTAGCATTGATTAGCTTGTTTCCCCACTTTTCCACACTTAAATCACCTTTTGGTTCCCCTTTTTTATTTTCCAAGATGCTTCTTCCCATACTTTTGAAAAGTGGGAAGTTGGGTTGTGTTTCTTATATGATATTTTTTCTATTGTCCATTTTAATAAAAATTACATATTATTTTCTTGTTTCCAATACCATAAGACCACTAATAATCACCAATCACCATGTCAAATTTAAGGGAAAAACTGACAATATCTTCATAACTATCAAAGTCACAAATTTATAAGGCTTTTCATAGACTTGGTTTCAAACCACTAAAAAATACGTCCGTATTAATTTCAGTGTTAATGACAAAAACAAAAGCATACCATGAAATAAATGTTAATTTTTCCTCATATGCTTCGATAGACTCGTCTTCATTTGGTTCAAGCTGAGTAACTACCTCCCCATCATAATATGGAGAGTTTAAGAAATATATTTATGAAAAATATTCTATTGAATGCTTATATTCCATGGAATAAATTTCATATTTATTCTTCATTTTCTATATCAGTGTCCACTAATGATCAGCTTACCCTTCAAAATGATAGGCCTCCAACATGAATTTCTTCTCTTATAAGCATTGAAGGATAGATAATATATTCTTAATGGATTTAATCCATTATTCTGAGATGAGGGGATCAGAAGACCCAATAAATATAGCAGTCCTTTGTCACATAAAGGATTTAACCATAAATTTATCTTTCTTAGAATAAGTAGGGATTTCCAAGTGATTCAAGTTATTATTCATAACTTGAGTCAATTGATCCAATATTATCATTAAGCCCTCATCTCTAGTTCTCATCAAGTTTGGTATATCATTAGGTAAATAATCACATTGACTATCACATCAATTTTTTGTGCGAGTTTTCCTATTTCTAGCCATTAACTTAAAAAAGAAAAAGAAAATTAGGGGGATTAAATGATTAGCTAATAAGTATATAAAAGAGGAACTTCGAACATGGATGGATAAAATTGAAAATGAAAAGTATATCTTAACTTGGTATTCCATAAGTTTCAATTTAGGTTATCCATTGTGATAGAATTGTCCTTAGGGTTTTTACTAAATATTTCTATTCCTAATCCCAAAAAATAATTAGACCATGTTCTGATACCAAATATAATGTCTGAAACCTTTTTCACATATTATTACATGATTTTTAATCATAATTACCCTTAGAATACAAAACAAGGATCAAAAAGTCTAGTTAATTTGTGATACTATGTACATAATTAGGAAAAATGATACTGGATAAAACTTATCTTTATTAAACTTCCATAATGATCTCCTAACTTCTTTTAAGCTCTTATATCTTCATAGGATAACCTGGGGAATACAAAGATATAAGGGATGAGCTAAAAAACCAGTAATGGAATAAAAATAGGAATAAGGCATAGAAAATGTGTTAGAATTCATAACATGATAACATAAAAGTCATGGATCATGAATAAACATAAGGAATAATGACATACAAACCATGTAATCTGATTATTATGGCAATATAGGAAAGTGGAATTAGCATATATCATGACATAAAAATGAGTAAAAGATAACTTCCAAGACTATATATCATAGTGGAAAAGGTACCATAATGCATAGGATCACTATTTGGGAACACCCATTACAACATGTTCATGCATATGTGTGCCACATAAATAATCAAACATAATGAATGATTATAAGGGTTACCCATGAAATGAAATGGGTATGGTAATATTATCATGAAGCATAACCAGAGAGAATATAACAATGGTATCCATAAAATAATGGGTTTAATCAATATTGGAGATTCATAAGGTGAATAATGGATAAAATATAATGATTTCCAACTTAATTTAAAACCTAAAAAAGATTCATTGTCAATGTGCCACTTAAGTGTGGTTTTAGAGAAAGAAAATGAGTCTTTAAAGAGGAAAATGATATATGTGTCTTCATAAAATATGAAATGAACTAAAATAGATTTTCATGATAAAATGAGTTTTTTTATAAAAATATTGGTAGGTTAAAACATTTTATGGAGTGTACTTGGAAATGGGAAGGAAACGGAGAAGATTCATTTAATCATGCTTGCTTATCGGGGATAGGTGAGAAGGAAACCTTATAAATCATGTAATTACCCATCAAATAAAGGTGAATAAAGGGACATAAATATTTTTTGTACATATATAAAGAAAATATTATAATTATATATGATAAATTAAGGTATAAATTGAGTAAAATATAGAGAAATTATATCCTAAAGGTAATGTGGAGGTTCAGAGAGATCCCTTACCTTACATTTGAAAGCATTATTCTCTTGTACTTACTATCCTAGATAATAAAATTAGATTCATTAATTACTTTATTTAGAACCTATTACACTAGTTTTTATTTATAATAATTTTATTAAGTTCATTTATGACCATTTTCATGAGTTATAAAGATCAATTTTGTCATTCTGGGAGTTTTTATTTCACGGTTTCGTGATTGGTTAACTTGTGTATAATTATAGAAGTTATTATCAAATGTGAATAAAAAACTAGAAGTTAAATTAAATGGTATTAATTCACTTCCATAAGTTTAAATGGTTCCATATATTATTTTTTATGAGTATTATTCATTAGATAAAAATTTAACGAAAAATGTTTAGTTTATTTAGGCGGTTTTTTGATCATCACATACTAGTTTTGTTTTATGTAACATTATGTATATATACAAGTAATAAAACATAAAATAAGTTATAATATATTTATTAAAATATTATTTAACCATAATAATATTTTTATGATCATTTTTGAATGAGGTAATAGAAAACAAACAAAATCATTATTCATGGAGGTGATTAACCAGCATGACTTGGACAGTGGTTTTGTTTCTTTAAATACGAGGACGTAATAAAATGTGTGGATATAATTTATTACCTTAAAAACAAAAAACTATAGTATATACATTATTATTTAGTTATAATTCATATATTTATTAATGATGTGAGGATAAAGAAGAAAAAGAAAAGAAATTAAGAGATGTGTTTTGAGAAAATTACCTCTTGAATATCACCTCATTGGAGGACCCCTTGAGGACCTTGGATTCGGTATTTTTGTTAGACCAGAATCACTTGTACATGGGAATGGTGAGTAGGAGAATTTTTTTCAGATATTTTATGAGCTTTAATTATTTTTAGTCGAAATGGGATAGTGAGGGGTGGTATTTATACTTGAGGAGAGGCGAGTTTAAATGATTAAAATAATGATTATTTTATATTTAAATCCAACTACATTGAGGTGGCATGAATTTCCATTAATTTATATAACAATTAATATTTTATAGACTATTTATTATCTATTAATTTCTCAAAAAACTCATTTTTTTTGTTTGGATTTAGGTATTTTAAGCCTTTACTTTTTAACTTTAACCCTTTTCGTTATTTTACCTATACTGCGGTAAATATATTTTTTACCATGGTAAATATTTTTATTCCTAAAAATAAAATTGAACTTATAAAATAATTTATAAATTATGATTCCAAATATGAAACCCATTTTAAATAATTAAATTTATATAATTTGAAAAATTATATTTAAAATTAATCCCATAAACTCAACAAAAAAATAGGATTTTAAAGTAAAAAGTTCAAATGTTTGAAATGTTTTTATATCAAATTTCAATGTAAAATGGATTCCAATGACATAAATTTGTTTTATAGATGTATAATTGATCTAATTATACTTTTAATCCAATTTAAAATATAACTTATCCTTATAAATAAATTATACTAAGAAGCATTTTTTAATAAAAATTATGTATTTTTCACTATTCACCGTCCAAAATGAAACTTCTCCTAAAAAATACCAAAATTTCACCATAAGATAACTTTGATATTCCAATTTCAAAAATAAACTTTATTTTTTCAAATAAAACTTTTAAAAGTGTGAAAATATTATTCAAAATAGGTGCACCATCAAAAGGCATAAAAAATACCTTTAGAAAAAGTATAGCATTTATGAATAAAATTGGATTTATTCTTATGTTAAGCCTATTAAACTTTTTGGATGAATTTAAAAACATTTTATTTAACATATAACATATAAATTTTATAATTATATTTCAATAATATTTTTTAATTTAATTTATTAAGATAAAATTCCATTATGGGCAAAAAAATATTTTTTTTATAAAAACACATCCTTTATGTTCAATAGGTTTTTATTTTTATTTATAACTAATTGGTAACCAATGAATTAATTTTATAAATATGTGTAAACTATACTTTCATAATTTATTTAGTCCCATACATTCCCACTATTCCAACATCTAGGTGATAATTATCACAATTAAATAATAATATTTAATCATTTATTTTAGATCAGTGTTTTCTGCAACATAAGTTATCGAAGAAATTGAACTTATTTAATAAGATACATTGCATAAAATATTGGGGTGTTACATTATTGATATTTAAATATTACACTCAGTAAAAAATATAAAAAAAAACTTCCCCTTGCTTCTTTGGTTGGGACCAATTCATCTTCTAATGGCCTTTCTTACTACATGAAAAACATACCACATATTTTTCCTTTCTTTTACATTAGATATTCCTATTATTAGAAGGACAGTGCTATGGAGCCTTATACTTGGAATGATAATTCATCTCATTTTCCTTGTTCCTCTTTTTTCTTATTCACTATAAGGATCATGGGTTTGTCACATTCCATGTCTTTATCATATTAGCGAATAATAGTAATAAATTATGAAAGTGCCTTCTTGCTACTGCTCATATTATAAAACACAATAAAAATAGAGATGTTTTTGGGTAGTGAGGATATAATGAGATCTTTATGAATTGTATTAGGGATCTTAAAACCTAATTTTTATAGCCACTTAATGTATCCAATCATCTTGACTACATGTTCCCCAACTAGTGTTGACTCTCTAAGCTTTAACATGAATAGTGAATTAAAGATCTCATATCTCTCTGATCTCACCTTCTCTTGATATAGATACTGAAGGTGAGAAATGATTTTATACACATTCATATCATCATATTTATATTGAATCTTATTGTACATGGTGGAGAGAATGAAACATTATAAATCCATTTCATCATCAGTACGCCTCAAATAGAGAGATTTTTCTTCCTCACTACCCTCTTTGGAAAGAGACTAAGAAAATGGGGTTTCTAGTATGTATAATTTCTATTCATGGTGTATTATAACATGTAAGAACCTATACTATTTTTGAAAATTAATACCGGTGATAATTTTATTCTTTTCTAGTATGGATCATAGTGCTATTGTCAAATTCATTTGATTTTCAATTTATATCAATTAAGATCAGTTAATTAGTACTTGTTTGAATACAAAAATGGATTAATAATTTTAAAATTAAATCCTATTAATTTCCCACTATTTTTTGAAACCTAAGATCCCTCACCATTAGTTTCAAGATATGTTTTCAATTAGATATTCTAGTGGAAATGATTTATATTATTATTATCATAACCCAAAAAATTAGTCCTAAAAACTTATTTAAAGGGTTTTAGGTAGGTGTAACTTTTCAATTGTATTAAATCACTATTCCTTGATCTGTTGAGTAGAATCCCTATTCTTGAAACTTAGGTTTAAATATTTCCTCAACACTTGCCTCTCAGTTGCACCAAATATTTCTTAGGTAGTCAACCTTTAAAGTGAACCAAGTTAAGGCAACCCAAAACATCAATCTAAAAGTTCCATGATAATTTAAGGCACCCCAACTTAGGTTGGTTGATCACTTTGAACTATGAGGTCGTTTTTAACTTAAGTAGTGGAAGGCTATACCGAATTAATATTTTATTTGAGGGATTTTTATCCTAATTTGTAAATCCCATTTTATCTATTCACATGCCTTGTTAATATTAAGTGGATTTTACATAAGTGATTAACCATGTCTAATAAAAAAACATGCATAATATAGTTATATTTTATTCCATCTTGCATTCTTTTTGATTCATTTATTAGATGAATGCACAAAATTCACAAACATAAATAATTAACAATGAAACTGATAGAAATAAAATATAAGTGGTATGATCTTGAGATTATCTAATGGTTAGTTTATATATTAGATGAAAAATTAACCCTCAGCACTAGGGGAAAACACCTTGAACCATAGATTGGTTTGTGTTGCATTATTTCTCCTTGGCTCATATGTATCGTATTAATTGTTTTAACCTTGGATTCATGACTTGGATCGCTTCCTCCCACCTAGGATCTCCATCCTAAAAAAATATTTTACTCACATGCAGGTGAGAGGATCCAATATATTGGATGAAGTGGGTTTACATAAAGAAACCACGAGAATTCAGGCCCTTAAATAATAAGGGGAAGGAATGACATGTAGTCCATCATTTTTAATTTAATCAAAATAAATTAAAATAAAACAATAACAATAAAGGTCTATTCTAATATCAAAATCACCCATACAACATGAAAGGAGAATACATTTTAAATATTATTATCAATTACTTTGATTCATTCATTAATTAAGGTAATGTGCCATGAATTAATCTAATTTATTCAATTTATCTTAATTCCATCCAAGAATCCTTAACTCACCATCATCAAAAAATTTAAACAAAATTTATTTCATTTAAAATTAATGAAGTACACAAGTGTAATTGGAAGAAACTATGGTTGTTTGTCGAAATTTGAACATAGAAACTAATTTAATATATAATTATCAATATTAATACATGGTATGTATTTTCAAATTAATTACACATAGAACACATTTGAATAGGTTTAATTATATATTTAATTCTTCTCTCCACAAGAAATTGAGAACACTACCAGCAAAAGACTACTCGGAATTTATTATTTTACACATCATGCACTATATTATTTCTGTGTCTACATCACATGCCTTGGGACTCGCCATGTTACCTTATGTAAACGAGTTCAAGGTACACGGTGTGTATTAGTAATACACTTTATATAGCCTCGGTGTTGCAAAAAAATGTTAGTTCCTATGTCATATAGATTATAAATGATATTTTGGGACACCCCATATTCTCAGCCATGAGAAATCAGAACTACACATCATGTACAGTGGTTACACGGTGTGTATTTTTCCAAGATGAGTGTTGGTATGTCCAAATTTTCATGTTGATTATCTTTTATCGGATCTTAGATCCAATTTTATAAGATCTATCTGACTTTATCACAAGATATGGATGTGAAAACATTAATTCATGGTTTTTATTTTTTTAGTACACCCTATGTACTATAGTTTTTTTCAAGAAGAACCTTTGGTACCTCTAGAGGGTGTTGTTAAAATGTTTCCTTGATTTTTAATCTTAACTGTTTACAATTTATTTTATCAATAATAAATAAAGGTAATAGATTACGATGTTGGATACAAAAATGAATCGATATAATTAAAAGAAAAAAATTCAAGAAAACAATCAAATAATAATAAATAATTATAAATTAAACATGTGCCCCCTCTGATACAAATTTTTGGTTCCATGAATAGTGGAAGAACCTTGGAAGGTATGAAAAAATTGGATTTTAGTCTTAATTTACATGTAATAATTTCTTCACATGATCAAAATATCATGTCCAAAAATAACTATAGATTTCGTGACCAAATAAGAATCTAGAACTAAGTGGTAGTTAAAAAACTGATTTTTCGTTTAAATGAAATTTTACCGCTTCTATGAATTGAATTTCAAAAATACAACACACATCATTGTCATTAGAAAGTAAAATGTGGTTCAATGGGATTAAAATAATTTTTGGTGAATAGTAACTTTTAAGTTTTATTAATCACGATTAAAGGTAATTAGTGTAATATAAGGTAAATATAATGTTATAATAATATGAAATCACCTTTACACTTGTCCTACACTTATTTAATGAGTCATGGACGACCAATAAAATCCAT
Organism: Viscum album; assembly: GCA_963277665.1. NCBI lineage: Eukaryota > Viridiplantae > Streptophyta > Magnoliopsida > Santalales > Viscaceae > Viscum > Viscum album. The sequence goes on along the minus strand of OY728138.1, from coordinate 998,303,780 downwards.
GGGTCAACTTGGGGACCCCATGGAGCCACTTGGGTAAGAAAATGACATTAATAACTTTTTATTTAAAGTAAAAATAAAATTGTCACAAACATGTGTTGTTTTACTAAAACAATTATTACATGGGGTTATATAAGTTAAATTTTCGACTATAAATATTCATTGGAAAGATAAAAATCTTTCCTACATCATTGTAATTTTTTTTATAATTTTTAGACATTAAAAAAATAAATTTATTTATGACACCATGATGATGCAGCGATTACCTCATTAATTAACGATTTAAATAAAATTAAAAGATAATGTAAAATATAAGATTTTTACTTTTCAAAAACCTATTAGATGAGTATATTTCGACCCCTTATCACCTTATCCTCGAAATATATAATTTTGGGACCTTTAAAATCTGAAACTCATTATATAATAATGTAACATTTCATGACTTTCCAAGAGTGCCCCTCCTCTCCTCTTATAAAAGGCCCCCACCTCTACCACCTTATTCACACCATCAAAGCCATTTTTCTCGGCCAAAATCTGCCCAAATACTCTCTCAACATCCCTATCTTACTCCTAGAAGCCTCACTTTGGGCATAAGTCTTCCCAAGGAAGCCTTTGGCTCAAATCAAAAAGAGTTCCTCGATTTTAAGGTAATGTCTTCTCTTATGTTCTTTTGTATTATTTTTCTTCTCAAACCCCTTAAACTCTTTTTATTCCTTTATTTTGTAAAAACACTAGTATCTGAAATATACTAGGAAATTTTTATGAGAATTATTTTATTTACACTTACACACACCTTCGTCTAATGGTTAAAGAACATACTATTTCTGTGGGTGGCGAATCACAGCCTCACGAAACGATGATTGTTCAATATTCTTTTAAAACCTTTCATGGTGGGCCATTAAGATGTAACTATATTTATATATGATATATATTATGTTTATTTTTTCCTTATGCTTCTGTATTTTTCATTTATGGCATACCTTTATGATTTCCATTATGGGTAAACGCGATAATATCATTTTAGGAAGTACGAACTACCGCCCCTTCAAAGTGATTTGAATCGTTAATGCCATATGTGGGATGTATAAAAGATGGATTAAATGATGTTATATATGATATTATACTGGAATTATAATATACCTTTATATAATTATGATTTCATTCCATTAAATACAAAATAGAAATGAAAGTAGCGTTCATGCGTACATATGGATTACCGTCTCTATGAACGGTGCATTTCATTTCTTACCTCTAAATGTAATGTAATATTATAAATGAATGTATATACTCGATATATATGATATTTATGATATCTAAATCATTAATATAATTCTGGATATAATGGATATTTTACCACATGAACAACTTGTAATTATAAGAAGTTTATTTTTGACTCAAGCACCAAAGATCGACAAAACGACCGTTATTAACTTAAATAATTACATAATGTTAATAACATGGTAATAAGTGAGAATAATGAACTTGAAAAGGGTTATTAAGCAAGTATAAATTAACTCTAGTTTATTATTCAGGAGGTTAAAGAACGATCGAGTCAAGTCGGACACGAGGTAAGGGACTTCGTCTCAATCTCCTTTCATTGAGGCATATTTTGTTTTATACACAACTTTCTTTTATACGGTGTATAAACCCCTTTGAATTTTATGTTTATTCAAAAGGAATATTTTTATAAGAAGCGTTTTACTAAACTAAAAAAAGGAATGTTTTTTTTTCGTACGTATGCGGTGACAACGACTTCTCAGCCCCCGTGACTATTATTTGAGTTTCGGCTTCCTCTACAAGCCATAACTTTTTTTAAATGAAAAATAAATACCAAGTTTTAATTTTATTTTATTTTGGTATTTAAAATGGTTTTGATAATGGTTTTACTATATAAATGTGTTGTATTTATATCTTGTGATTGAAATGTGGAAATGTTATGTTTCCTTTATGCATTTTTTATGTGATACGATTATGTTATGGTTTATGATATGTTTAAACTTGTTCAGATGAGGAATGCATTGGACTTAATAAGTGATGGGTCGATCCCGTTATAGCTCCTCGATGCATCGGCAGGTCTCATGAGACAAACTAGTGTCTTGGCACGAGGCCTTGACAAAATTTTATTTGTAGTCTTGGCACGAGGCCTTGGATACGTGGTTATGATAGTCTGGCATTATGGATTCCATCATTATGAAAGTGGTTTTTGATATTGCATGTGATTATTAGACTAGTAGAATATCCATGTGAATAATTAAATGGCATTATTTCATTTTACTTTTTCCATATTATGCTGAAGTTCAAGTTTAAAAGGATTTTGTTTTAGTTATACATTGCCTTAAATGTTTATCTTTATTTATGAAAGTTTCCTCTGTATTGTTATCCTTACTGAGCATCTGAGCTCACCCCTTCCAATGTTTTAATTTTTCCCAGGATGTGAAGAATTATTTTATGAATGACCTGTAGAGATAGTATGAGGGGATATGAGTGTGGACTATGGAGACTATGTTATTGTGATTTTTCACTTTATGATGTAATGTAAGACTTATGAATGTACCTAGTGTTTCCAAGGCTACTAAACTAATCGGTCTTTTGAGACTTGATCTTTTGTGATCATGCCAATGTTACGTAATAATTCATTGACTCTGGGTAACTTGGGTCGGGGTGTTACAGTTGGTATCAGAGGCAGTTTAGTACTAACCTTGGAAGCTAGATTTAGATAAACTCTAATTAGAGAACATATCCCTAAGATAGACTTTGAGGATTAGTATAGAAGAACTTCTTATAATTTTGGTATTATAGAGATTTTGTGAGTTTTTCGAGAAATACATCCCTGTCTGGATATGAGCAGGTAGAGGTGGCTCTGTCACAGATGTACCTAGGGGTAAAACCTGAAAACACCGCTTTGAGCTAGACTCGAACGGGAACTTGTGCACGACAACGGGTCTTGTTGCACTCTTGGTTACAACACTCACGGGGGATATGCTTAGGATAATTCTGATTTTCTTTACAAATCATTATTAATAGTTTATGAGTATATACTTCCTCAAAGAAAAAATTTTTATGATTATGGATTATATCCATAAATAGTTCAATTTATGTTAAGTGTTTTGAAACTTTGTTATTATGTATTTCGATTCATAAACTAATATAGTTTATGACATTGTTTAGAAATGGAATCTAGTTGAAGGAATGGAAACCGTATTAATGCACGCACTCCATGTAGGGATTTCCCTCTTGCTCAAGATAATTATAGTGGAGCTGGTGATACAACTGGTACTAATCAACTTATCACCATACTGGGACAACTCACTCAGGTTATGAATAATAACCTTACTTGTATGGATCACCCTGATCCACAACATGGAAGATCAATGTTAGACCGCTTCATGAGGCAAAAACCACCAACATTAAATGGGAGTATGAATCCATTAGTAGATGAGAAATGGATAAGTTCCCTAGAGAAAATATTTCATGCCTTAGGGAGTACTGAAATGGAAAAAGTTAGCATGGCAGTTTACCTCCTCACTGGAGATGCTGATCAATGGTGGTCATTGATTCAAAACATGAAAGAAGATGAAGAAGTATCAAATATGGAATGGAGGGAGTTCAAAGATATTTTCGTAGAAAAATACTTTCCTCGTGACCATCGAGCAGATATGGAAAGGCAATTTCTAAGTCTGAGACAAAAGGAGGATGAGAATTTCACAAAGTATGAGGCCAACTTTATAAGGTTAGCGAGGTATACTGTAGATTATATACGTAACCCAAGAAGTAAGATCGATCGTTTCTTTTATGGTTAAAACCGTTTCTCCATCGAGCATTAGTATCACAATCTTTCTCAATGTATGCAGATATAGTCTCGTGTGCTATCAAGACAGAAAAGGAATTCTCTAAATCTTATGACAATAAAGTAAATCAAGAGAAGAAGATAACAGTGGAACAAGAGAAAAATAAAGGGAAAACTCGAAAGAAGGGTTTTCCATTATGCGATAATTGTGGGAAGAATCACCCCGGTACTTGCCTAAAAGGAATGGGAGTTTGTTATAAATGTGGAGAAAAAGGTCACCAGGCTCGTGATTGCAATGGAAAGAAAGAGGCTATCAATGTTGAATGCTACAATTGTAGGTAAATGGGTCATTATGCAAATGAATGTCATAAGCATCAGGGAAACTTACCTTAGAAAAGGGCAAGGGATCAAGGCCAATCTTATGTTGTTACTACAGTTGAAGTAGAATAATTAATGTATTGGTGATTTTGGACTCAAGGATTATATTCTAGTTATAATAATAATGTGATATATATAAGGATTGTACTGCAGTACTTTTTGTTTTCATTAAGGTTTTAATATGATGAAGGTTATCATATTTTTAGTATGTGACAATAAGAGAAACATTACTTTGTTTGGGGAATCTGATGTTACAATTGATTTTGGAATTTAGATACCTTTTAGAGAAAGTCTGGATAGAGGTATTTTGGATAACTATAAAGGTTGGAATGGATTAAGTTGAACTTTGGATAGTATTGTTTAAGGTTAAAATATTTCTGAAGATTATTTTTGGAATATTATAATAATATAGTTTTAGGAAAAGGACAACCTGCATGTCAGGGGATAACCTGTCGCGTTAGACAAAGATGAAGGAATCGAACCCACAACCATAGTGCGACAGGCCTTTATTACATACCACTATCCTACAGGAAGTCTCTGGTTATTAAAAAATATTTTTCTTGATCTAAATGGTATGTGTTAATATTTATAACCTTGTACGATTAGGATAAATATAATATTTTTGAGTTCTATTACCTTTTGGAGTGAAAGATGGGTTTGTGGTAAAAATTTATTAAAGAATGAAAGTCTACATGACAAGTAAGTATATTTCCTTACGTTCTTATTAAATCTCATAAATAAATTCCTCAACTTTATAAAAGGTAACTTAAAACAAAAATGTTGTCGGTTAACTTTTCCAACTGGGGAATCAATGACCGTTTAACCAATCACAAGTTTGTGATTTTCTTGTAGTTAACTTTCTCCTAATCCTATTTTCTACAACTCTCCATCAGACCTTGATGGTTTGTTTCTCCTCCATATCCATTTTTTCATAGAATCCTAGTATGGGCTATCTCGGGTGACCTTTGTACTTCTCTTTCTTTCTTTTAAAGTTATATTTTTATTAACCCTATTTCCGATATGGGTTTTCCACAAAGGTCTTTTCTATTTTCAACCTTTTATTTTAGAAGAACATTTTAAAATTATGAGGACACAATTTTTTGAAGGAGGGGAGAATGTAACACCCCAAGCTTTCATGGTACGCTTCTCTTTCAATAATGCAATAGCTTGCATTGTACGTAAGTTCGAGATTCTAACACACCGCGACCAATCAAAATAGTCGTTATGAATATTAATACCCACTTTTTGAAATTAAACAAATTTTATATTTCAAAATGGACTTCATTTTTGGATTTGTAATATCGAAATTAGCCTATGTTGAATTTTTGGTATTTTTCTGAGAACATCCAATTTTCGATGAATAGTGAAAAATACTAAAACACAACTTTTTTAATCAAAATAATTTATAGTGATAAATTATAAGATTGAGTGGTTTTAAAGTATAATTAGAATATATTTTATCCTCTTTATCCAATGGTGGTCATTATAATTAATTTCACTTTGAAATTGGACATAAACAATTGTCAATCTTTTGATATATATTGTTTCTTAAAAACACGCTATTTGTTGTGACAGCAGAAATTAATTATTAAATTAATTAATTCAAATTACATGTTTTTAATTTTGTAAAATAGATATAATTTATGAATTAGGAATATCAAATATATCTTAGGGTGAATTTTTGGTATTTTTCTGAAAAACATCAATTTTTGATGAATAGTGAAACCACTAAGTGGTAGTTAAAAAACTGATTTTTCGTTTAAATGAAATTTTACCGCTTCTTTGAATTTAATTTAAAAAATCCAACACACATCATTTTCATTATGAAGTAAAATTTGGTTCAATGGGATTAAAATAATTTTTGGTGAATAGTAACTTTTAAGTTTTATTAATCGCGATTAAAGGTAATTAGTGTAATTTAAGGTAAATATAATGTTATAATAATATGAAATTACTTTTACACTTGTCCTACCCTTATTTTATGAGTCATGGCTGACCAAGAAAATCCATGGGTCAACTTGGGGACCTCATGGAGCCACTTGGGTAAGAAAATGACATTAATAACTTTTTATTTAAAGTAAAAATAAAATTGTCACAAACATGTGTTGTTTTACTAAAATAATTATTACATGGGGTTATATAAGTTAAATTTTCGACTATAAATATTAATTGGAAAGATAAAAATATTTCCTACATCATGGTAATTTTTTTTATAATTTTTAGACATTAAATAAATAAATTTTTTTATGACACCCTGATGATGCAGCGATTACCTCATTAATTAACGATTTAAATAAAATGAAAAGATAATGTAAAATCTAAGACTTACACTAGTAAAAAACCTATTTTATGTGTAGATTTAGACCCCTTATCACCTTATCCTCGAAATATATAATTTTGGGACCTTTAAAATCCGAAACTCATTATATAATAATGTAACATTTCATGACTTTCCAAGAGTGCCCCTCCTCTCCTCTTATAAAAGGCCCCAACCTCTACCACATTATTCACACCATCAAAGCCATTTTTCTCAGCCAAACTCTGACCAAATACTCTCTCAAATTCCCTCTATTACTCCTATAATCCTCACATTGGGCATAAGTATTCTTAAGGAAGCCTTTGGCTCAAATCAAAAAGAGTTCCTCGATTTTAAGGTAATGTCTTCTCTTATGTTCTTTTGTTTTATTTTGCTTCTAAAAACCCTTGAACTCTTTTTATTACTTTCTTTTGTAACAACACCAGTATATTCAATATACTACGATGTTTTTATGATAAGGATTTGATTTACACTTACACACACCTTCGTCTAATGGTTAAAGAACATACTATTTCTGTGGGTGGCGAATTACTGCCTCACGAAATGATGATTGTTCAATCTTCTTTTAACACCTTTCATGGTGGCCATTAAGATGTAACTATATTTATATATGATATATATTATGTTTATTTTTTCCTTATTCTTCTGTATTTTTCATTTATGGCATACCTTTATGATTTCCATTATGGGTAAACGCGATAATATCATTTTAGGAATTGTGGACTACCGCCCCCTCAAAGTGATTTGAATCGTTAATGCCATATGTGGGACGTATAAAGGATGGAGGAAATCATTTTATATATTATATTATACTGTAATTATAATATAACTTTATATCATTATGATTTCATTCCATTAAATATGAAATAGAAATGAAAGTAGCGTTCATGCGTACGTACGGCTTACCGTCTCCCTGAACGGTGCATTTCATTTCTTACCTCTAAATGTTATGTAAAATTATAAATGAATGTATATGCTGGATATATATTATATATATGATATCTACATCATTAATATAATTCTTTATATAATGGATATTTTACCACATGAACAACTTGTAATTATAAGAAGTTTATTTTTGACTCAATCACCAAAGATCGACAAAACAACTGTTATTAACTTAAATAATTACATAATGTTCATAACATGGTAATAAGTGATATAAAAGGAATAATGAACTTGAAAAGGGTTCTTAAGAAAGTAGAAATTAACTCTAGTTTATTATTCAGGAGTTTAAATAATGATCGAGTCAAGTCGGACACGAGGTAAGGGACTTCGTCTCAATCTCCTTTCATTGAGACATATTTTGTTTTATACACAACTTTATTTTATACAGTATATAAACCCCTTTTAATTTTACATTTATCCAAAAGGAATGTTTTTATACTAAGTGTTTTACTAAATGACAAAAATGAATGTTTTTTTGTCATACGTATGCGGCGACAACGACTTCTCCGCCGTTGTGACCATTATTTGAGTTTCGGCTTCCTCTACAAGCCATAACTTTTTTTAAATGAAAAATAAATACCAAGTTTTAATTTTCTTTTATTTTGGTATTGAAAATGGTTTTGATAATGTTTTTATTGTATCAATGTGTTGTATTGACATCTTGTGATTGAAATGTGGAAATGTTATGTTTCCTTTATGCATTTTTTATGTGATACGGTTATGTTATGGTTTATGATATGTTTAAACCTGTTCATATGAGGAATGCATTGGACTTAATAAGTGACGGGTGGATCCCCCTATAGCTCCTCGATGCATCGGCAGGTCTCATGAGACAAACTAGTGTCTTGGCACGAGGCCTTAAAAAAATATTATTTGTAGTCTTGGCACGAGGCCTTGGATATGTGGTTATGATAGTCTGGAATTATGTATTCCATCATTATGAAAGTGGTTTTTGATATTTCATGTGATTATTCGACTAGTAGAATATCCATGTGAATAAGTAAATGGAATTTTTTCATTTTAATTTTTCCATATTATGTTGAAGTTCAAGTTTAAAAGTATTTTGTTTTAGTTATACATTGCCTTAAATGTTTATGTTTATTTATGAAAGTTTCTGTTGTATTGTTATCCTTACTGAGCATCTGAGCTCACACCTTTCAATGTTTTAATTTTTCTCAGGATGTGAAGAAGTATTTTATGAATGACCTGCAGGGATAGTATGAGGGGATATGAGTGTGGACTATGGAGACTATGTTATTGTGCTTTTCCACTTTATGATGTAATGTAAGACTTATGAATGTACCTAGTGTTTCCAAGGCTACTAAACTAATCGGTATTTTGAGACTTGATCTTTTGTGATCATGCCAATGTTACGTAATAATGCACCGACTCTGGGTAACTCGGGTCAGGGCGTTACAGTTTGGGCCTTCGGGCCACCGATTTGGTCCCCGGGTCCTTTAAGGTCTTCGGGCCACCCAGGCCTTCAGGTCAGTAAAGCCTCCGGGCCACCTCAAGGCCTTCAGGCCACCTTAAGTGCAGATGAAAACCAGACAACCTACAAGGAACAAGCTCCAGAAAGAGGAGGAGCAAGGAGCTTTCACCATAGAATAAGCTAAACGGATTTCAAGAATGAGAGGGTATGACACCTGGCAGCGGGACAAGCCTATGCATGCATGGGAAATCCTAGACAAACATCCATGCGAAGGTAGAGAGCTTATTTCACGATGAAGATGCTGGGGATAAGCAATTCCAAGTAGTTATTCTGGGTTGTATGTAATGTTTGAAGCCTACAGGCAATGAATTCCTCTAAGGCCTATGGGACATATAATACTTACGCCTACGGGCCTCGTAAGGGTTCCACCTCACCCCTTGAAAGGTGTATTATCAAAATCAATAAAAAACGAAGGCCTTCGGTCCATTGGAGGATATAATGACTGATCCTATTCACTTGTGTTTATCATGGTTAATCATGGAAATGTCTTTATTGAAGGAGGAATAAATATTGATGTTTTCCTCAAGGATTGATGTCATGAACCAGTCTGGTTAATTATCTAATCCAGCACCTGACCCAATTTATGGCATGGCCTGAAGGGTGTTTTAGATCCTCAAAAACTAGAAACTAGTTCCTAAGCATCAAAGAACGCCTTTGGGAAGGATTTTACTATAAGAATAATAATTATCATCCATATGAATCCTTAATACTAAAATTATATAAACATATAAGATATATTCCATATTAATATACACAAAATAATCATATATAAGGTTCACAAGTTACATTTACATTTATAAATAAATCTAAAATGAAAAAATGGGGATATGTAAAACAAAAAGAACACAATCCTCCCTATGGTAGGAGTACCATCCTTTACCATGCCACTACTATCACTAGTTCCAAAAAGGTAAGTATCTATCATGAGAAACCATTACCTCCAAATGAGGCATTTCCTTTACTTGAATCATACAAAACAAAGTCTATATATACATATTGAGTATCTGTTGGGTGCGAGATCACATGCCCAGTAGGATCCCACTAATTGTTCCATGAATATCAATTACAAGATAAATAAAAGTGCTAGTTTTAAAGGAAAGTAAAAAATTTGGTTTGAAAAAATGTTTCAACTTTTCAAGGAAAGTAAAAGATATAAAAGAACTAAAAGAAGGTAAAACAAAGTATAATCACTATGGGAAACCTCTAAGTAGCTAGGTTATTGGGGATCTAGGTACAGTGAATCTCAGTGAATGAATGTATATAAATTTTTCCTTATGAATGATCTATTAGAGTGGAAACACCCAAGGTCCAATGGTAATGGCCATATCACATTATTTAGTTAGTATTGCATCATATTCTTGTTAGTGAGTCCAAGGATGAAGCCCTACTAGATAACCTAGCTACTAGTCCTATCCTTTTTCCCTTGGTTCCCAGGGCTCCCAAGTGTTTTATTCCATTTTCAAACCATTATGATCCCCTTTCATCACAAATAAAGTGTTCCTAATCCAAGAATACAATTTACAAGCATTTAAAATGGGATAAATCATTTCAAAATCCTTACATACACCAACACCTTTGGGATCACCCATTTATACACACAACACAATTTATAAAATAGTTAATAAAACAATTCAAGAACATTTAACTCATCAAATAATATCACAAAATAGAACCACTTACCTTTATTCTATAAAATCACCAAAATCTGATGGGAAATCAGAAGACAAGATGAGAGTATATCCTATAGAATTAAGAAAACACATTAAAAATAAAACTCCAATACAAAAAAATCATATTAAACTCCCTTTATTCCACTAAAACCACCAAAGAGAAGGTAACCCAAGAAGAAAGGGAGAAGAGACTAAGAGGAGAGTATGTGAGGGACTTACTTGGATATTTTCTTAAAGAACCAAGCTAGAATCACCAAAGATTTGAAGGAAAGATTTGGTTGGAGAATAGGGGATATTTGAATAAGTTTATATAAGTCAAATGGTGAAATTAGGGGTGAAATGGGTTGAAATTGGGGGGAGAAAAAATTGGAATTTCAAAATGTTTCAAAACTGGGAAGGTCCTACAGTTTGGCTACATGACCAGCCAAACAAATCGTCAACCAAGAAAGCAATTATGTCCCATGGGGGTGGAGGCCACATAACCTTCTAAGGAGGGATTCATGGCACTGATCCTAACCATAAAATCTCCCCAGTACTTCTATCTGGGTTTCAGGGTTTTCATAGGTTCATAACATGGTTTCTACTTACCATGAGCCAATCATACACCACCCTCTATCCCTCCAAAAACATCCATTTTTCTTAAAAATCTTGTAAAATCTATAAAAAAGGGTAGACCAAAAATAAATTAAAAATACCGAAAAACAGCACCATGGGTGTGAAAATTCTCCCCATCATGACACTTTCCACACTAAGAAAGTTAACCCATAGTCTAATTAGAGAACAAGTTAGGGTGTTACTCCTCTACCCAACACTTCCATTACCAAGCCTCATTCTTATGATTCATATGATTCTTCAAAACCCAAACTAATGGAATGAATTTTTCATAAATTAATTTAACCTATGAATCCACAACCCATACTAGTTCCTCAGTTACTGATAGATCAGGTTCCAACTCAAGCTCTTACCAACTTAGCATGTGAGAAGGATCTAAATTATACTTCTTCAATTGCGATATATGGAAAATGTTGTGAATTGTTGTCAAATAATAATGAAATTCCAAGTAGTATGTTACCTCTCCAATCCTATTGGTGATATCTAAATTTCTAATATACCTTAGTGTATGATTACCTTTATTTATAAGGTGGTGATGACCCAAATGAGGTGTCACATTTAGAAACACATATTCACCCACTGAGAATTCTATAAATAGACATTGATGGTTGGAATAAGATTTATAAATACTCTGAGTTTCCATAAAAAATTTCCCAATTGCCTAAATATTACTAGTAATCTTCTGTATGATTCTCAGTCCCACTAGGGAAGTCTCAGCCACTTCCATCCAGAACAAGAGATATTGACATGGTTGACCATACATCACTTCTAAGGGAGACGTCCTGGTTAAGGGTTGGTAACAAATATTATAAGAAAAATCCACTAATATAATATGGTTGTCCCTTGATCCATTAAATTATATAACACAGACATAGATAATGTCCTCTAGGATATGATTTTCCTACTCTGTATAACCATTAGTTGGAGGATGGTATATCACGCTAAGAATAATCTATGACCCCATTGCCTTATGAAGGACTTTACAGAACTAAGAGGTAAAACATGGGTCCCTTTCAGAAATAATACTAGACGATACACCATTCAGCCTCATGATCTTCTGAATGTGTAAATTTCTTAGATCTTCTACTTTAGTGCTATCCTGGATATGGAAAAAATGGAAAAAATTGGTCATATGATAAATTAACACCCAAATTGTGTTCCATACTTGGGGTGTATGGGGCAGCCCAATTATGAAATACATGGCTACCTCATCATAGTTCAAGGTATGAATGGGAAGAGGCTAAAAAAAATTTGAGGGATTCTAGTGTTTGGTTTTTAATTTTATAAAAGTAAAACATCGTGATACAAATTCGATTACATCACATCTCATACCTGGACACTAGAAATGGTGTCACACATTATAAAAAATCTTGGTGACTCTAAGATGAATGGCCCACTAAGACTGATGATGGTCATATATCACTACTTTCCTTAGAGATGAAAACTCGACAGAGTGTCCTTTGAAGCATAGGACTCCCTCATGGGACAATGAACATTTACTAGGAACCTCCCCACCATTTAGAAACTAGGTAGATCATTGAAACAACTCATCTCTTTTCTTATCATCCTATATCAACTTTCGAAGAGAAGGTGTCAAATGAACACTAGCTAGAAACATACCAGCACTCTCTTCTTTGTCCTCCAAATTAATCCAAACAAAAAGACCCATAAAAAACCATTCATCAGTGGAATCCTTTTGATCTTGGGTATGTAGCTTCCTATTCAAGGCATCAGCAACCATATTTCCCTTACCAAGGGTATAGGCAATATCAATGTTGAACGCCTCAAGTTACTTGATCGATCACCACTTCCTCAGGTAAAATATTTATGGTAGAAGATATAACTCATGATTTTATGGTCTAAGAAAACTATAAACTTATAAATAGAAATATAGTGACACCAACATTTAATAGAATGCATCACTACCACTAGCTCGAGGTCATGGGTTTGGTAATTATTTTCATGTGTTCAGAGTTTTTAAGGGTCATAAGCCACCACATGGTGAACTTGTATAATCACACAATCAAAAACCTTACCTAAGTAATCACAAAATACCATGTATATCTATCTGGAGAGTTTTTTAGTCTAATGGGGATTACCAAATACTTAAAATGGACATACCTACTTCATAAATCTATTTTGGAAACATCTACTCCCCGCACTCTAACATGGTGATTCCTTAAATGGAGTTCGATATTTGAGAACCACCTTGATCCTCTAATACAGTCAAAGTGATCATCGATATGAGTTCATAGATATTTATTCTTTATTATGACCTAATTCAACTTACAATAGTCGTTACACAATTGGAGAGATCCATCTAGCTTCTTAGAAAAGAGAACTAGAGCAGCCTAAGGAGAGATTCTTGGGTGAATGAACCCTTTAGATTCCAAATCATCTATCTATATATTTAATTACCTCAACTCTATGGGGTACATAGGATATAAGGGAAGTGATATCCGTTGTGCCCTCGGTGCCAAATAGATGGTGAATTCCACATCCAAATTAGGAGGTAAACCTGAGAAATCATTTGGAAACATCTTAATAGATTATCTTTCCATGAAAGTTAACCCTCTCTTTGAGCCTTACCCATCATCCTCTAGTAAAAGGGAAGATACCTGGAAAACAAGTCTTCCTAGATTTAGAAGTGGAGGTCTATCTCATCTTGACAGTGGATCCCATTATCGCTATAAAACTCAATTTCTCCCATCATGGGCAGTGAAATTCACTCACTGATGAAAATAGTCAATGTGGGTATTGAATAGAATCATCCAATCCATTCCTAGGATCATATCAAAAAGTTCCATTTCTTGGTTAAGTAAATACCATTTCATATCAACCTATAACAAAGAGATAACCCAATATGGGCACCAGAAACCCTGCTCTTTCCTTATACCAAGAGGTGTAACCAAATCCATGGAATATGACATAAGCTCAATCGAGAGTTTCAAAAAAATCAACAAGGTTATTAAAAAAGAATGAATGAGAAGAACCTGTGTCAAAAATTAATTAATATGGATGATAAAATAATAATAGTACCTCAAAATGTTGCAAAACCAGCATCTGATTCCACTGGTTACTGATTTATAGCATGAATGACCTTTTCTTATGTCTGTTTTTATGGTCAAATATGGACCTATGGATATTACTTAAGCAAAATTTTACCAAAATAAGATCCATACTTTCCACTATGTCAACTAGAATAATATCCTATAGTCATCGATGAATCAGATGTTGCTACTTCACCCTTGGGTTCAATATAACTATCACCTCTCTAAGAATAGGGGTAAACATTAAAAAACCTTTACTGATAGATGATGTGTCCACATTGGTATTGTGGTATGGGTGGGGTCATTCATAAGGACCATGAATTCCCTATTTTACCACACTAATAACACATGAGAGATCTACCACTGACAACTACTAATGAAGGTGATTGGGGTGGATATCCAGAGCTTCTACCACACTTCTTACCTTTCTTATCATGCATACTGTTCTTTTATAATGAGTTAACCCCACTATGGATCAATGTTGGAAACATCCTAGAAAATCATGACATACTATCATGGTTGATCTCCACTATCAAGGATCAATCAACCACCTCATTATATGTCTTCGACTTAAAAAATAATACATGATATTGAATGTATTTCCAAAATACTATTTAAAACTATTAGGATTTTAAATTATCTTTATAAATTACCTTAGGATAAAAGTAGACTATATCTATGAAGTGGTTGGTATAATCCAATAATAAATGATCCCTTGATGGAGGTCTAAGAATTTTCAGGTCTTACCAAGGGACAATGTCTTAGGGAAGTGCTTCTTAGTGAATATGTCCTTGAAGTCCTTTCATCCCATCTTCTCATTATACCCTTCTTAAACCACTAACTCCCACCACTTATGATAGGGGGATTCTAAGAAAACACATCATGTATTACATTAACAACACTAGGAGTCTTGAGGAACTTTAAAATACACTCAATATTCTACAACGATTCTTTTGATTCATGGGGATCCATGATTCCTTGGAATTAATGGGGTTTATAGTTAAATAACTCTTGAGAATAATCCTTTTATGAACCTAGTTTGACCTCCTTAACTTAAGAAGTACCTGATCCTTCCATATGATCTAAGTATTTGATATCCCTAACCACTTCCTTCACCAATATATAATCATTTTTTATGGATAAATATCTCCAACCTCCTCCCATGGTTGTACAAGAGGTATTTGGGGAGGCATGGTTCTATAAAATTCAATGAACAAAATATGGAATCCATAAATACATAAACCCACAGGGAATAAAATAAGAAACATGATTAAACACTCATGTAAATCATAATAAAACCATAAAAATTCAGTCAAAAATTCAAGTAACTTAACCTTAGCTGAGTGCCCATGCCTAGTCTATATCCTGTGCATCATACCTCAAGAAGGATTCAACCACATTCCCAATATATCATGGTGTCCCGAGGCTTATCATGAGGTTTTTTAGATAGACATAACACTTGTAACCAGAACCTTAAGCCCTGAAAGTCCTAAATATTGTTTATCTAGACTTTCCCAAATAAAAATACCCAAATAGAAGGAAAAACAAGGATTTAATACCATTTTTTCACAAACCGATCTGTACTGCCATCCAACTCGACACGTGACCCAGTTCATAGCATGGCTCGAAGGGTGTTCTCAATCCCCACAGTCTATAAACTAGTGATTGGGCATTGAAAAACTCCTTTGGGAATTATTTTCCCATAAAAACAATAAGAAACATCTAGATGAAACATCAATATCACAAATATATAAAAATACCAACCATCCTTCATATTAAGAAACACAAAAAAATCATGTTCAAGGTTCACAGGTTACATTTACATTTATAAAAAAACCAAAATGAATAAAAGGGGGAGGTTTCAAACAAAAATAACACAATACTACTCATTACAGGAGGACCATCCTTTACTATTCCACTACCATCACTAGTTCCCAAAAGTAGATTAACTAGAATGAGAAACCACTACCTCTAAATGAGGAATTTCCTTTACCTGAATCATACAAAACAAGGTCTATATATACCCATAGGGTATATATAGGGTGTGAGCTCACATGACCAGTATGATCCCACCAAGTTTTCCATGCAATCTATTATAAAATTAATAAAATTGTTATTTTTAACTGAAATTAAAAACAAATTGGTATGAAAACATGTTTTAAATTTGAAAGGAAAGTAAAATATGAAAAGGAACTAAAACAAGGTAGAAAAAAGTATAAGAACCATGGGAAACCTCTAAGTAGCTAGGTTATTGAGGATCTAGGTATATCATATCTTGGTGAATGAACATATATTAATTTGTTCTCATGCACAATCCATTGGAGGGGACACACCCAAGGTCCAATGTTAATAGTCATGTGGTACTATTTAGTTAGTGTTGTATTGTAATACTGCTAGTGACACCAAGGATAAGGCCCTATCAGATCACTTAACTACTAGTACCTGCCTATATTCCTAGGTACCTAGGGTTACAAAGTTCTTTGTTCAATTTTTCAAACCATTCCAATCTCATTTCATTGTAAATATAGCCTTCCCAAGCCAATCATACCATTTCGAATCATTTCAAAGGGGATAAATCATTTCAAAATCCTTAAATGCATCAAAACTTTTGGAATTACTCATTTAAACAAACAAAACTATTTAGAAAATAGTTAAAAAAACAAGGAAAACGCATTTAACTCATCAAATAATAGCACAACATGTAACCATATACCTTTATTCTTTGAAATCACCAAAATTAAATGGGAAACCATAAGCCAAGATGGGAGGAGATCCTATTGAATTAATAATTCACCAAAAACATCAAACTCCAAGACAAAAAAAATCATATTAAACCATATTTAGTCCACTTCAACCATAAGAGAGATGGAAAACCAAGAAGGAAGGGGGAAGATACCAAGAAGAGAAGAGAAGAGTTACTTATTTGGAGATTTTCTTGAAGAACCAAGCCAAAATCACCTAATAATTTAAAACCAAAAGGAGTTTACAGGAGAGGGGAGGTTCACCTAGGGCTAGAGAAGTCAAATGGGTTAAATGAGGGGGTGGAATGAGATAAAATTGGGGAGAGGGAAATTATAATTTTCAACAAAAAAACTAGTGATGATACATGGTCTGGTTATACAGTCTTCCAAACGGTGTGTCAACCATGCAAGTGCCTCTATACCAAGGGGTGGAGGCCAAACTACCTTATAGGGAGGGATTTATGGTCGTTAACCAAACTATGTGGGCTACCTATCACTTCTATTTAGGAAACATGGATTGTAAAGGGTTTGTGTAAGGTTTCTACTAACCATGCTCCGACCTTTCACCACCCTTTGTCCCTCCAAAAAACATCCATTTTTCTTGAAAAACACTTGAAAATGTTATAAAACATCTGTTATACCAAAAATAAATAAAAATACCTTAAAACAAGACCATGGGTGTGACACTTGAGAGATATAGGAAGAGAGAGTGAATTCTATATCTCTATATCTCTCTATATGGATTGAGAGAGTCTCAGCCCATCTATTTTGCACACTAAAAGTGATTATAAAAGTAATATAATTATATATTTATTATGGATGGTTTAGGGTTAGAAAATTACAACCAAGACCCTTCCCTACTTAATAAATCTTAATTTAACTCAATTTCAATAATAATAATATTATTATTAATCCCTTAACATGTCAAACACATTAATAATATAAATAAATATCATTTATTTCATTTCCAATTAGACCATTAAGCTTGGTCTGCTTTGCTTCATCAACATTTACCGATCCTTGAATAATTACTATTTATTTAATAAATAGATATCACTGTATTATTCTATGATAAATATAAGAAATATTATATTTTTTAAACCTTGAAAAAAAATTATTATTATTATTTAACTCACATATTATTTTGAATAACTTGTGATTAGATCATGGTGATCAACCAAATCGAATAAATATTATTTGTTATAACTTGTTAAATTCAACACTTAAATTTAACTGAGATTATGGATAAACATAGTGTGTGGACCTCTAGCCCTATTTCTTAGTGGCATTAGGCATAACTACCTAAAGTTCAAGTTTATATTTTAGCAACATTCCAAGGATCATATAGAGAAACATGTTGATTTTTCACTAACATTCAAACTCCTATGAACATTTACCATGTAATATAATACTTTATCGTGATATATTAAATTAAGAAGGATTCATTCCAGTGTTATTAACCTATATGATCAATGTATATTTCTTTGAATTTAAAAAAATGAAATCATCCACTGAACACCATGTCCATGGATTTATTCAGGTAGTTCTATTCCAATAAAAGGGACTAAGATCTCATCTTCTATCAAGGGATAGAAGGGATAAATCCTTTCTTTCATTATCCATTAATATAATATCACTAATGATGTACCCAACACATCCTACCTCTCTATGATCATATTTCATCATGGTTTTCATAAATAAATCAAAGTATGTGAGTCATAATATCCCTTAATTATAATCTTAAATTCTAAGGATCAATATATATGTTCGCTGATAGGAACATCCAATGACAAATGAAAATGTGGATTTATTATTGATAGGTTTATTATTATAACCCCCTATATTAGAGATAAATAAGGTAGAACACACTAATAAGGTTTATCGATGTCTTATGATCTTAATACCCCTAACAGACTGTATCGTCTATATCTCATTAAACAATATCATTCGGTCATAGAACAAGGTTCAAGAACACGATCGTGGAACCTATAGGTTCTCATCATATTAGGTAACTGCTATTACCTTTCACCATTACATATATATTCATAGGAAATTATCACATATAAATTTTATATAGAGGAAAAATAATAATGTGATAATAAAAGTTCATTAATAATGAAAACATGTAATCAAGTACTAAGAAATTCGGTTCTAGGGCACCAACTCCAATAATTATTTATCAATAAAAATATAAGATAAACTTTTTTCTAAATTTTTATATGAAAAAATATGAATTCTTACTCCATTTTATCAAATTAAATTTATCAATATGAGAAAATTAACTTTTAAATTAAAACACGTAATGTATTTAAAAACTGTTTTATAGAAAAATTTCTTTTTAATCATTAAGTTTTATTAATATTATTTAATATTTATTACCAATTAAATGGGTGTAAATTAATTTTTATATATTTTTAAACATCATATTAGAGTCTTAATTTAAAATAGATCCATTAAATTTAAAAAATAAACAATATTTTGAAAAGTGTCTTTTAAAAAAATAATCATTTTACCACGATAACTAATATTTACCTTGGTAATTTAATTTTATGCCTAAAAATGAAATTTAATGTACAAAATAAAATGAAAATATTTACATAAAATACAATTTATAAGGTTTATAAAACTTAATTTTAATATTAGCTTACATAACGTGTAAAACCCGTTTTTAGAAAAGTGATTTTTAAGCTTAAAATTATTGTGTAGTATAAATTTATCAATGTCATTAAATTTAATAATATAAATTGGTTTATTATAAAATACATTTGATTTATGTGTCTTCAAAATCAAGACAAAACTAAATATTACCATTTAAATTTTTAATTAAAAGAAGCACAAGAAAAGGTTGTTAAATTAGAATGAAATGTTACTTATGGTTTAAAATTTTGAACATGGTCTTTTTAAGTTCAAAATGATATTTAAAATACACAATTTTACTCCTTAAATAAATAGTTAATCAATTAAAATGTTTTATAAACTTCTAGTTATTTCTCATATAAGGTCATAAAATTTAGAATTCTTGTAAAAATTATATTTTTACTATTCACTTAGAATTAATAATTTTAGAAATATGCCAAGAATTAATCTTAAGATAATAACTATATGACAAAAAAAATTAATTTTTTTAAAACAAATTATATAATTTATAAATTTATCATTTATATTAAAATTACAATATATAAAGAAAATGGTTTTTATTAAAAAATCCCTTTTAAAACTTTAAGCACTCTTAATCATATTTTGTATGATTTTATAATTGATTACAATATTTTTATCAACTATAGGTTTTTTTATTAAATTTTCTTAATAATATTCATCTAATATGTCGTGGCTTGTTTTATTTTGGTGTTGTGTGCAGAGAAAGCTACCAAACATATTAATAATTTAGAAAAATATATACCAAAATCTTACGGTGTTATAAAAAACCTCTGATAATAAGTCTACCTACCAAATTCATGGTATATGAATGGATTAGATCAAAAGGTTACTCATCAATAACATAATATCATAATGCCTCTAATGGAATGACTACCAGATGATACCACATTTTTTGAATGGATCTATTGGCAAGGATATCATCCAATACCATGATATCATAATACCTCCAATAGCATGGCTACTCACCAATACAAATATATATAAATAGATCAGATGGAAAATCTTCCCACTAATACCATGATGTCTGAATGGATCTTATGGAAGGGCCACCTACTAATACCAGGATATCATAATGTATTTGATGGAAAGGTTACCTGCCAAAACCACGATATCATATTCAATACTTATGCATAATATCTATAAAGATAAAACATTAACCAATTCTCTGGAAGGATATATAACCAGTAACACCCATTTTATAACATTTCTAGTGTGAAATTCATAACATAAAATATATGTTCATTAGATCATAAACATAAAAACATTCATAATGTTTATCTGCATTCAATGATAACCCATGTTTAAGAAATGTGAGTTCTATTATTACAGATCCATAGTCTAAGGATGTAATACCCTAAGATTTTATATAATATTTTCTTTTAAAAGAACACTATGTTTAATATCATACACCAAATGCAACCCCGAGCTTAAACAAACCATGAAATAATATTATTTAAATATGATTGTTATAACCAAACTATTGGGTTGGTGTGTATGAATAAGAATAAACTCATTATAAATTATATTTAAGAGACATTTTCCTAATTAAAAATAATTAATTAAATTAATAAATTTAACATTTATCAAATTCTTATTACTAGTCAAAGAACAATAATAAATTCATTTTATGCTTTAAAATTATTTTTCTTCTAAGCATAGTTTGTTCCCTTTTATATAAGAGTAATTAGAATTGTTTTTTGATATATTTAGAAAGTTTATTTTAAAAAATTAAAATAATTTTTAAAATTACCACATTTCAATTATCTTATGCTGAATTTTTGGGATTTTCTCTAAATATTTATTTTTAGGTGAATAATGAAAAATAAAAATTTTCGAAAAAACTGCCATTTGTTTTATTTTAATAAAAAAATCACATTATATTATATATTGTATTGGATTTAAAATAAGTCTCATTTTACTATAAATAATATAATTAAGTTTATGGGAATCAACATTATACTTGATTTTGGTGTCAAATCATTTTTATGTTTAAAAGGGGTATTTTTCTAAGAACTATTATTGATGTGTTTTGTATACTTATATTAAAATTAATTTCTAAAAATTCTAGGAATTGAATATAGAAAATTTGATTTAATATTTATAATCCATATGTTAAATTTTTTTAAATATTTTAATTTCATTTTTGGTCATAATGAATAGTAACTGAGGTAAAATGTTATTACTTCTATAAAGGTTAAAATGGGTTAAAAGGGGGTTAAACTAAAATGATAAGGGTTAAATTGATCTAAAATTTGTATAAATTCCATTTTTTATCATATTTTTACCTTATACCACTAATATTCTAAATTTTTATCATTTATATCTACTTTACTTATTAAGACATATAATATATAATAATATTTTAGGTATTTACAAGATTTCGACCCACTTCACTTATAAAAGGGAAACCCCTCTTCACTCTTATTCTCAAAATTTGAGTCACTTATCTCATCAAATACATGAAAAAATAACTTCCTAGATTCCTTATACACTTCATATACCATTTTTTTACCCTAATACTATCCTAAAAATGCTTAAGGTGTAATCCAGAGGTGAGTTTTAAATGAATAGGTATAACTCTTAGCTGAGTTATCCCATTTTGTTTCTTCTTATACCTCCTTAAATTATATCATAACTATGACAACCCTGCTTTTTATTACAAATTAAGCATGCTTTATTACATAAAACTTCACTTGATACAACAAAGAAGATCGAGAGGTTTAGTGTCTTTGGGGCTTAGGATCATTACATAAAAACTTTAAACTTGAAATACAACATCTTTATTGAAAACTTCCTTTACATGACCACTACATTCCTTCGTACTTAGCATTGCATGGGATAACCTGAGGACATGCATAAGAAAAGGGCGAGCTATAAAGCCCAGTAAGGGAGTAAACAATGAATAACATGAGGAGTGAAATACATGTTAGGCAATAGGCATATCAATAGAGCATAATAGAAACATGAACATAAAGGCATGATAAAGCATGATAATCATAACATGGAAATGTGGCAACAACACTTAACATTGAATTAGCATGAGCCAAGGCTCATTGCACATGGAGCATGAGTAAACCCTCATTTCACTTGAAGCATGAGTAAACCCTCGTTGCACTTGAATTATCATGATTCAACACTCATTACACATGACGTATCATGATACTATACTTTACCCAATGCATTGGAGCGCTATAAAGGGCGCACCCTTCTTAAACATTTCATTTCATGCATAAGTGTGCCACATGGATCATAAAACATGGATTCACAAAACATAATCATTTCTTACAAGATAAAGGAAAGTGGAATTCATACATGAAACTTTATAATCAATATGTAAATGTGCATAAAGGTTAATACCCTTGATGGATAAATGGGCATGGTATTCACTACACAAAGACATTGGCTTAGAAAATCGGTGCGATTTCGGCAGCGTAACGACGTGACATAAGAATTCATAAAAAAGGTTGATGAGATAGAAATGGGTTCCTCATCATATTTACAAGTAATGGACAGTAAGAAGATCATATATATACATGTCCCAACAATAGAAATGGAATTTAGATTCATGATACAAAATTATTGCTTGAATGTAAAAGAAGAGAGAGAAGTTCCTTTCGGAATTTCGGCATAGTAACGGGTGTACATGGGAGGCATTTAATGAGAGAGAAAGGGTTCTCCCATCATTCAAACAATAAGAGGGCAGTATGGGGGAGGTGAAAAACCATACCCCAACATTCATAATTGAAATAAAAAGGGAAATACAACTTAAAGAAAATTGACAAAAAAATGAGAAAGGAAGAAAACCCCTTACTTGGAAGTGTGCTTCCAAAGGCTAGAGAGAGGCTTGTGAGAGGATTCTTGGGAGATTGGGGAACCTTGAGAGGATTCTAGAGAGAGTAGGGCAGAGGTTGGACGAACTTCAAGGGCTTTGAGTGAGGAGGAAGTGGGAGCTTGGGTGGGTTTATATAGGAAAGGTGAGAGAATTCTTTATTATTTAGGTTTGGGACCCCTTATATTAAAATAATCCAAACCACAAACGATCCCATGGTATTTGCCCATGGTTTCTGGAAAAGTAAAGAGGAAAACAATATTTTACAAGTCCAAGGTCCGAACTTATTAAAAAATTAGGGTTGCTTATGTGGAGGTGAGTCACACTTCCATGGAAATTAATTTAAAAAGGCAAAGTGTTGAATAAGTCTTGAGGGCTCCATTAATGCTTTGAAAAGTGATTCAAACAAACGCAAAACCTCATTATTTTAATGATAAAACATATATTGGCCGAACATAAGGATTATGGTATTTTATTACATCACCATTGGGTCATTATGATGTCATAAAACACATTATATATTTAAATGGTATTTAATTTTTACCCAAAAATTTGACTGTCTCAGAAAATTATGAAAAATACACCATTGGATAATTTCGACGTCCTGATTCCAAAAATAATATTTATTTTATCTAAATAATTTTCTAAATATGTGAATTTTCACTTTTAAAATAAAAACCGACATTTATAAAAAATTCACGGGTTTTGACAGAAATGGCTTTCAAACCTTAATAAAAATTTTAATTGCATTCATAAAATTATAAGATCATTTATATTTAATAAAAATTAATTTAATATTAATAATAATATTTTATTAAAATATTATTTAATTCAAAAATCCTTTAATTTAATAAAATATAATTCTTAATTAAATAATAACTAAAAACACCATTTGTACTTTAAAAACTAATTACAATGTATCAAAAATGACTAGAAATTATATTCATTATTATATATATAAAAAATAATGTACATGAACATGGTGCAACTTATTTGTTACATAACCCCTTAAAATAGTCGCATAAGACATAAGGGTAAGGTGTGCGATGGTGACAGACTCTTGGGGTTGCTCGGATAACATCGCTCGAGTGGTAATCTCTATCAACTTCCATTTTTCCCGTAGACGATCACGTTCGAGCTTGACTTGATGAAGCTCAGCTTGGGCTTGGTCAAGGGAAAAGCCCAAAGACGCCACCTCTTTTCCGAGCTCCGACAAATGGGCTTCGTAAGGGGCAATTCTACTGGATGAGGCCATCGCTTCCTTTGTCTGAGTAGAAAATTGGTTCGTTAAAGCCTTATATTTAAACTACCCAGATGATCACTGTTCAACGGCTATAAAAGTAACGGTCACAAATCTTAAAGTAAAACTAAAAAAGTTGATATCTTATAAAAACATTTTTCATAAAGAAACATTTAACTGGATCAAGAGGGATTTTCCATTAATGAAATTTTGGGTCGTTACAACATTCCCCCTTAAGAAATTTCGCCCTCGAAATTTTCCTTTTCCCACACTAAAACAAATGTGGGTAACTTAGCTTCATCATATCCTCCGACTCCCAAGTTGCTTCTTCAAACTTGTGGTTTCTCCACAACACCTTGACGAGGGGCATTGTCTTATTTCGTAGAACTTTTTCTCTACGATCTAAGATCTTCACTGGTTGCTCATCATAAGAAAGATCGTCTTCTAATTGTACCACCTTGGAAGAGAGTACATGTGAAGGGTCTGGTATGTACTTACTTAAGAGGGATACATGGAAGACATCATGCACCTTGGCCATAGTAGGTGGAAGTGCTATTCGATAGGCCACAGCCCCAACACGATCAAGAATCTCGAAGGGGACGATGTACCTTGGACTTAACTTCCCTTTCTTTCCAAACCTCATGACCTTCTTCCACGGAGATATGCGTAAAAACACCATGTATCCGACTTTAAACTCAAGGTCTCGTCGATGATTATCTGCATAACTCTTCTGTCGACTCTGGGCTTCCTTGATATGCTGCTGAATGGTTTTCACCTTCTCCACCATTTCTTCGACCATTTCTGGTCCAAGCAGCTTACGTTCACCGACCTCATCCCAACATGTCGGTGTTCTACACCTTTTCCCATACAGGGCTTCATATGGTGCCATTTGGATGCTCGAGTGGAAACTATTATTATAAGAGAACTCAACTAGAGGAAGATGTTGATCCCATCCTCCTTTAAAGTCCATTGAGCATGCTCTCAACATATCCTCAAGTGTTTGGATAGTGCGCTCGGATTGGCCATCAGTTTGAGGATGATAGGCCGTACTGAAGTTTAGTTCAGTATTCAGAGCATGTTGAAGACTCTTCCAAAACTTAGAGGTAAATCGTGGATCTCGGTCAGAAACAATAGATAGTGGTACTCCATGCAACCGTACCACTTCCCTGATATATATATGTGCCAGTTGATCCAAAGAGAAATCCTCTCGAATATCAATGAAGTGTGCAGTCTTTGTAAGACGATCCACAACAACCCAGATTGCATTGTTGACTTTGGATGTCCTTGGAAGTCCCGTGACGAAGTCCATGGTGATGTTCTCCCATTTCCATTCTGGTATGGGCAATGGTTGCATCATCCCCTTAGACTTCTGCCTCTCTGCCTTCACTTGCTGACACACCAGGAACTTTGATGTATATTCAGCGATCTCCTTCTTCATATTATCCCACCAAAAGTTTTCTCGGAGATCTCGATACATCTTTGTGCTCCCTGGGTGAATAGAGAAATTTGAACTATGTGCATCATCCAAAAGTTCCTTCTTCAGCTCCGAACTTGATGGAACACATAGTCTTTTCCCAAACCGCACAATTCCTTCTTCATTAACATTAAACTCTGAGGATTTTCCCTTTTTGATAGCTTCCACTTTTTCTTGGATTCCTGCATCATCCCTTTGAGCATCCTTTAACCTTTCCAAAAGAGATGGTTGAGCAATCATTTGTGAAAGGATTGATGATGTTCCCTTCTTTATGATTCCCACGTCCATCTTCATCAAGTCTAAGAAGATTGGATCCTTCTCAATTATCATCATTGATAGAATTGCTGGATCCTTTCTACTTAGGGCATCTGCCACCTTGTTCGTCTTCCCAGGGTGGTAATGTATTGAACAGTCATAATCCTTGATGAGCTCTATCCATCTTCTCTGGCACATATTAAGCTCTTTCTGTGTGAATATATATTTAAGACTCTTGTGGTCAGTATATATCTCACATTTCTCTCCATAGAGATAATGCTGCCAGATTTTCAAGGCAAAGATCACCACCGCCAACTCCAGATCATGTGTTGGATAGTTTCGCTCATGGATTTTCAACTGCCTTGAGGCATAGGATATCACTTTATTATTCTGCATCAGCACACATCCTAAGCCCTTCTTCGAAGCATCACTGAATACCACAAAAAGCTCCCCACTTGTGGGTAAAGTGATCACGGGTGCAGTGATAAGCCTCCTTTTCAACTCCTTGAAGCTTTCTTCGCATTCATCACTCCAAGAAAAATTTACTCCCTTTCGAGTTATCTTGGTAAGAGGGTTGGACAATCGTGAGAAATTTCTCACAAATCGTCGATAATATCCAGCTAACCCCAAGAAGCTACGGATATCAGTTACCGATGTTGGCCTCGGCCATCCCTCAATTGCATCTGTTTTGGAGGGGTCCACAGATATCCCATTGCTTGTGATGATATGACCCAAGAATGAGACTTCATTCAACCAAAACTCACACTTGTTGTACTTTGCATAGAGATTCTCCTTGCGCAAAGTCTCTAGTACAGTTTTTAAATGCTCCTCATGGTCCTCCTTGGTTTTGGAGTATATTAGAGTATCATCTATAAAGACTACCACAAATTTGTCTAGGTAATCTCTAAAGACTCTATTCATCAAGTCCATGAATATTGCTGGAGCATTGGTGAGTCCGAAAGGCATTACTATGAATTCATAGTGCCCGTACCTTGTACGAAAAGTAGTCTTGGGGATATCTTCCTTCTTCACCCTTACTTGATAATATCCCGACCGCAAGTCGACCTTGGAGAAGTATTGTGCTCCACGCAGCTGATCAAACAAGTCATCGATTCTTGGGAGAGGATACTTGTTCTTTATCGTGATTTTGTTAAGTTCACGATAATCGATGCAAAGCCGCATTGACCCATCCTTCTTCTTGACGAAGAGGACTGGTGCACCCCATGGTGATGCACTTGGGCGTATAAACCCTTTATCCAGATTCTCCTGTATTTGTTTCTTCAGTTCTTCAAGCTCAACCACAGCCATTCTATATGGAGTCTTGGATATTGGTAGCGCCCCAGGTATAAGTTCAATTGAGAACTCAACATCTCTTCTTGGAGGAAGACCAGGAAGTTCCTCAGGAAATACTTCAGCGAATTCCCTCACAATAGGAATTTCTTCAAGGGTGGTTTCTTCCTTGGACTTAATCATCTGAGCTAGATATGCGTGCTCATAAGGTAGTAATATCCATGCTTGAGATGATGGAGCTAAAGGAGATTCATCTTCCTCCTGAAACTTGTAAAGAATCGGGGGTCGATTCTCCATATGGAGTGTGATTTCCCTCTCCCGACAATTTATGTTGGCTCTATATAAGAAAAGCCAATCCATGCCAATAATTGCATCAAATTCCACCAAAGGGAGTATGACGAGGTTCGCCAGGAAATTCAATCCACAGATTATAACAGGGGAGGACTTATACTCATGGGATGCAATGATTTCCCCATTTGTCGTACTCACCGACATATTTACTTCCATGATTTGTGGTGGTGCAGGGATTATTCTACTAAACTTTTGAGATATAAAAGAATGCGTAGAACCTGAATCAAAAAGTACGTTCGCTATTCTTGAATGAATAACTAGCGTACATGTCACCACTTCGTTGTCGGGGTTCAATTCGGTAGAAGTGATGGCAAAAGCTCTTCCTTGCTGTCTTGGAGGTTGTTGATTGCCTCCGATAACCCTTGGATTAGGGCACTGATTCGCAAAATGACCCGGTTCTTTTCATTTGAAGCATTGAACAACGCGTTGAGGTTCGAACGGAGCGTTCCTCTCCTCTGTCGTAGTCGCGGGTCCTTCTTGCTGACAGTTAACAGCTAGGTGCCCTTCTCTTCCACACTTGAAGCATTTTCTTGTCCCCCTAAGGCAATTTCTAGGGTGCTTCTTTCCACACTTTTGGCAAGTGGGGTGCTGGAATTTCTTAGCGCCGTTGGATTTATCCATCGGACCACCAGCATTGAATTCCACCTTACGCTTCTTGTCCCCATGATACCCCTGTGATTCTCTGATCTCCATTTCAACCTTGAGGGCACATCGGACAATTTCCTCATAGCTGTCGAAGTCACGGATCGCTAATGCTTTCCGCAAGCTAGGCTTCAGCCCACCAAAGAAGCGGTCAACCTTGCATTCGGGGGTAACGACAAATCCGGAAGCGTATCGTGCAAGCCTTGTGAAGTTTGCCTCGTACGCTCCCACAGATTCTTCATCTTTCTGTTTGAGGGAAAGGAAGTCCCTTTCCATCTTTAGACGGAGGGTGCGTGGAAAATATTTATCGAAAAACATCTTCCCGGATTCCTTCCATTCCAAAGACTCGATCTCCTCCTCAGGCTTCGTATTTTTGATCAATGTCCACCATTGATCAGCTTCACCCTCCATACGATAATCCGCCAGGATAACCTTCTCTTTTTCAGAGCATTGGAGGATGGAGAATATCTTTTCAATGGAGTTGATCCATTGTTCAGCGATCGTGGGATCGGATGATCCACTAAAAGTAGGAGGCCTTTGTCTCATGAAGATTTCAATAGCGACTTGTTCTTTCTTAGGGGGGGTTGAACGTTCCTCTTGACCAGTGTTTCTATTCAAAACTTGAGTTAGCTGAGAGAGAAGTGTGACAAAGTTCGCGATTCCCGCTCCCATTGGATTGGGCATCTCATAAGTACAATCATCACACTGATCTTCACAACGGTTGTTAGCCCGAGTTCTCCTATTACCGGCCATTGGCTGGAATAAAATAAAGTTAGGGGTAACACATAAAGGTTAATCCAAAGACAAAAGTTGATAACTTATAAATAAACTTTAATCTCTTTAACTCATGAGTCTATAGGATTCAATCCATGCTTTTCATGATCTTCCTTCTAAAATATATTCTTAGGGGCATTTTTCCTTTAATAAGGGTTCATACTAAGATTGTGAATTCATCAAAACATATCCCCCGGGAGTGTCGTAACCAAGAGTGCAGCAAGGCCCGTTGTCGTGCACCAGTTCCCGTTCGAGTCTAGCTCAAAGCGGTGTTTTCGGGTTTTACCTCTAGGATACATTTGTTCCAGAGCCGCCTCTACCTGCTCGTATCCAGACAGGGATGTATTTGTTTGATAAACCACTTACTTAGTATTTACCAAAACATAGGGATGTTTTTATTATGCTTAGTCTTGTATCTAAGGCTTTACTAGGGTTTCCTAATCCCAAAAATAACTTAAGCTATCCTCTGATACCAACTATGACAACCCTACTTTTTATTACAACTTAAGCATGCTTTATTACATAAAACTTCACTTGATACAACAAAGAAGATCGAGAGGTTTAGTGTCTTTGGGGCTTAGGATCATTACATAAAAACTTTAAACTTGAAATACAACATCTTTATTGAAAACTTCCTTTACATGACCACTACATTCCTTCGTACTTAGCATTGCATGGGATAACCTGAGGACATGCATAAGAAAAGGGTGAGCTATAAAGCCCAGTAAGGGAGTAAACAATGAATAACATGAGGAGTGAAATAAATGTTAGGAAATAGGAATATCAATAGAGCATAATAGAAACATGAACATAAATGCATGATAAAGCATGATAATCATAACATGGAAATGTGGCAACAACACTTAACATTGAATTAGCATGAGCCAAGGCTCATTGCACATGGAGCATGAGTAAACCCTCATTGCACTTGAAGCATGAGTAAACCCTCGTTTCACTTGAATTAGAATGAGTCAACACTCATTGAACATGACGTATCATGATACTATACTTTACCCAATGCATTGGAGGGCTATAAAGGGCGCACCCTTCTTAAACATTTCATTTCATGCATAAGTGTGCCACATGGATCATAAAACATGGATTCATAAAACATAATCATTTCTTCCACGATAAAGGAAAGTGGAATTCATACATGAAACTTTATAATCAATATGTAAATGTTCATAAAGGTGAATACCCTTGATGGAGAAATGGGCATGGTATTCACTACACAAAGACATTGGCTTAGAAAATCGGTGCGATTTCGGCAGCGTAACGGCGTGACATAAGAATTCATAAAAAAGGTTGATGAGAGAGAAAGGGGTTCCTCATCATATTTACATGTAATGGACAGTAAGGAGATCATATATATACATGTCCCAACAATAGAAATGGAATTTAGATTCATGATACAAAAGTATTGCTTGAATGTAAAAGAAGAGAGAGAAGTTCCTTTCGGAATTTCGGCATAGTAACGGGTGTACATGGGAGGCATTTAATGAGAGAGAAAGGGTTCTACCATAATTCAAACAATAATAGGGAAGTATGGGGGAGGTGCAAAACCATACCCCAACATTCATAATTGAAATAAAAAGGGAAATACAACTTAAAGAAAATTGACAAAAAAATGAGAAAGGAAGAAAACCCCTTACTTGGAAGTGTGCTTCCAAAGACTAGAGAGAGGCTTGTGAGAGGCTTCTTGGGAGCTTGGGGCACCTTGAGAGGATTCTAGAGAGAGTAGGGCAGAGGTTGGATGAACTTAAAGGGCTTTTAGTGAGTAGGAAGTGGGAGATTGGGTGGGTTTATATAGGAAAGGTGAGAGAATTCTTTATTATTTAGGTTTGGGACCCCTTATATTAAAATAATCCAAACCACAAACCATCCCATGGTATTTGCCCATGGTTTCTGGAAAAGGAAAGAGGAAAACAATATTTTACAAGTCCAAGGTCCGAACTTATTAAAAAATTAGGGTTGCTTATGTGGAGGTGAGTCACACTCCCATGGAAATTAATTTAAAAAGGCAAAGTGTTTAATAAGTCTTGAGGGCTCCATTAATGCTTTGAAAAGTGAGTCAAACAAACCCAAAACCTCATTATTTTAATGATAAAACATATATTGGCCGAACATAAGGATTATGGTATTTTATTACATCAGCATTGGGTCATTATGATGTCATAAAACACATTATATATTTAAATGGTATTTAATTTTTACCCAAAAATTTGACTGTCTCAGAAAATTATGAAAAATTCACCATTGGATAATTTAGACGTCCTGATTCCAAAAATAATATTTATTTTATCTAAATAATTTTCTAAATATGTGAATTTTCACTTTTAAAATAAAAACCTACATTTATAAAAAATTCACGGGTTTTGACAGAAATGGCTTTCAAACCTTAATAAAAAATTTAATTGCATTCATAAAATTATAAGATCATTTATATTTAATAAAAATTAATTTAATATTAATAATAATATTTTATTAAAATATTATTTAATTCAAAAATCCTTTAATTTAATAAAATATAATTCTTAATTAAATAATAACTAAAAACACCATTTGTACTTTAAAAACTAATTACAATGTATCAAAAATGACTAGAAATTATATTCATTATTATATATAAA
The DNA here is from genome assembly GCA_963277665.1 of Viscum album. NCBI lineage: Eukaryota > Viridiplantae > Streptophyta > Magnoliopsida > Santalales > Viscaceae > Viscum > Viscum album. Next base: position 998,271,645 of record OY728138.1, on the reverse strand, counting down.
AAAAATAATGTACATGAAGATGGTGCTACTTATTTGTTACATAACCCCTTAAAATAGCCGCATAAGACCTAAGGGTAAGGTGTGCGATGGTGACAGACTCTTGGGGTTGCTCGGATAACATCGCTCGAGTGGCAATCTCTATCAACTTCCATTTTTCCCGTAGACGATCACGTTTGAACTTGATTTGATGAAGCTCAGCTTGGGCTTGGTCAAGGGAAAAGCCCAAAGATGCCACCTCTTTTCCGAGCTCCGACAAATGGGCTTCGTAAGGGGCAATTCTACTGGATGAGGCCATCGCTTCCTTTGTCTGAGTAGAAAATTGGTTCGTTAAAGCCTTATATTTAAACTACCCAGATGATCACTGTTCAACGGCTATAAAAGTAACGGTCACAAATCTTAAAGTAAAACTAAAAAAGTTGATATCTTATAAAAACATTTTTCATAAAGAAACATTTAACTGGATCAAGAGGGATTTTCCATTAATGAAATTTTGGGTCGTTACAATAACCATGATGGTATAAAAACATAACTATCTTAAATATACTTAAAATTTATTATGTTAATGATAAAACCCTATTTCATCTCATTTTCTATCCAATGTAAAATTAAAGTGTTGCTCGTGCTTATGTATGGACTACTGTCTCAACGAAGTGATGTATTTTATTTTCCATAACTTCCTTTCGTGGATAGTTTTTATTATGCATTTAATGTTTATATATGATATTAATGAAATAATTATTCTTATGTAAATATAATATATGATCTACAATATTACCTAATCATCCGTTGGAAAATAAGAATATCACTCATGTTTAAGTGTGGACTACCACCTCCACAAACTGATGTGATTTGTTTTTCATTTTTATGTTACATAGATGGTAATAAGGATAGATTTAATTAATATATATGATATGTATGATATAATTATTATTATTTAAATGTGAATTATTATTTATATTTCTTTCATTACATCCATTTTAATGTGGAAACATCACTCATGCATATGTATGGACTATTGTTTCCACGAAGTGGTGAAATTCATTACTCGTTGTCATGATATATGGATTGATATAAAATTTTATATAATGAATAAATATAAAAATTATGAACTTCATTAGTATTTTTGATATGGTTAAACCATGACCAAGGTTAAAGGACTGAAACCGTCGAAAAAAAATATATATGAAAAAGGAAACAGCTAACACATAGGATGATGATGTTGATAAAGAACTGTTAACAAATGGGTGATATAATGTTATAAGTGAATCATATATGGTATGATAACCATTAATATTGTTATATTATATATGTATAATAAATCTAAATTCATTATACAAGAGGTTAAGAGTGCATGATAAGTAGGTTTGACTTGAGGTAAGGACTTTTCATCTCAATCCCACTCCATTGAGACATATTTTATATTATGCACCTAATTTATTTTATATGATATATATTGTAATATCCCAACCCTAAATATTTTATTGGGAAGAGAAAAGATTACACTAAACTTGGGTGACATTCCCAAGATACCAAAGGTTGGTAATAAATTCCAAGGGTTTACCTAAACAATGGGGGACATTTTTTCCTTCTTAAAATAAACACAGTGAGGAATGAGAAAATAAAAAAATCAAACCAAACTATATAATGCATGAAGTATAAATAATATAATTCAATGAAAAATAAACCAAATTACTATATCAAAGAAACAATGGTAACAAAAACAATAACAACAATATACTAAAATAAAGCATGACTTGGCACTAAAGTGGAACTACTCTAGACTCCAAGGACATGACCGCATCCAAAACTATGACTCTATATAGAAACATCAAGAGGAACCATTGGAGAAATATGAAATCTTCCCCATTACTATTCCATGGAAAACAATTTTAGAATATGGAAAAAATTATATATACTAAGGATGGGTAATCATACCTAGAATAAAATCCACAAAAAGCTTCCCACACATGCCACTAGGATTAGAACACATTAACTCATAGTTCAATACAAATTATAACAAAGAGTGTAACATAAAAAATAATTTTCCAATTTAAAAATAATTTCAGACATTTTAAACTAAAAATAAAAATAATTTATCCATCAATACCACTTGGCATACCCAAACCACATCCATCCACTCATGCACATGTGTAGGATGAATGAAAATACCAATACTTGTGAGTCGTGATCTATCCTTCACCAAGTCGCCACTTGGTGATATACATTTCAATGCCTTTAGTCTAGAACCAAGCACCAATTCCATACCAATAAGGCCCTGCACAATGCAAAGAAAAAAACACACCCCCATGTATACCAAGTTCTCACACTAATTCATTCCACATAAATTCATTCTTAAATTTATTCATTATCTTAAAAAATTGAACTAAATATCTTTATTTTATTAAAAAAACTATAATTCAAACGGGTTTATCAAAAAAATAATTAAATAATCAAGATTTTCAAAACATAAATCAAGAGGTTTTTCCTTTACTAAATATTCTAATATTTCCCTTGAAAACTAAATAAAATTATATAATAAATATAATCCTTCAATTTATAGAACAAATGGAGAAGAGAGGGAATCCACCTACCTCTTGTAATTAATTTCATTACTTAAAATGAAATAGAATCCAACTACAACACTAACATTATCTTCCTAAAAAAACCCCACATTCGACTAGTATAAATTCATTTATTGGTTTACCCTAAATCACTAGATCCAAAAAACCTAGAAAAGGAGGAATGTGAAATTTATAAGAGGTAGTTTTAGGTCAAAAAACACATTAAAATATCTTCCAATAATATCGTACATGGAAACATAACTCTACCCCAGAGATCGGAATGTGAATTGGATAATTCATTATCAGTTTTTTTATCACCAAGACCTAATGGTGTACACCATGGACATGGTTCCTTCGATCACCCAACACCTGGGAGAGGCAACACGGCCATCCACCACAACCTGTTTCAAAATCCTTATACATTTTAGACTCACTATTCCCTGGACCATGTCATGATGAGGCCTCTTATGACATGTTTCGCAGTGGGCCTCCTAGGGTTCCATGACCTAAACTAGGCCCATCAGCTCTAAGAATTTTGGTCTCCCTATATTTCACGAGAACAATCCCCGAACAACATGCCCACCACCGTGGCATGTTACTACTGGTGGTGAATCCAAAATTAAAAAAACTCCCAAACTCATTGATAAAATCACCAAATCTCCCCAAACCCAATAAAAAACATAAAAATTATTAAAAAACTATGAGAAAATGGAAATACTGAAAACCAAGGGTGTTAAAATATCCCCACCATCAGTATTTTCTTCCTCAAAAAGATGGAATTTGGTGTTTCTTTGGAAAAAATTTGGTTATTGCTCAAGAATATTATTCTCACCTTATAACTTATCATATTGAATATTTCCTTGTTTCCATAAGACTAAAACTAATGGAATACATTTTTAATGAAACAAATTGTCTTTTCTATTAAAGATATGAATCGGTGCATGAAAACATATAACATTTAGTTCAAGATAAACATGATCCCATCAAATCACAGGGGTAGAATTGGGATAGTATATTATTATTTGAGATACTTAGAAAACATTATGTATCATACTAAACCATGTTGGTAAAGAAAACTGATAGGAAAGATCATCAATTCATTCATGAATATCAAAATTTACAATATACCAATGATAAAACATCTATTTTCTACCTAATTGGTGATGTCCCATCCTTGGAGATACTTTCAAGAATACAAGATATCTCACGACAAAGGATAAAGGGTTGTGATGACTTTTAGTATAATGTTTTTGATATATTTGGTCTGAAACCATCTTGGTCATCTAAATTTTCTTATTCATCCAATAACAAAGTTTCTTCAGCCACTACCCAAAAAAGTCGAGATTGACAAGGATAAACATACAATGAATCAAATGTATCCATCTGTATCATGTCCTGATAACTATTTTATATGAAAACTCAACTTAAAGAAAATGATCCACCCTTGAGCCACTAAAATCCATAACACAAGCTCAGAGCATGTCTGCTATTGTCTAAATTATTCATTCTAGATGCTTGTCTATTTGAGGGTGACATGTTATGCTCATAGTCAATTAGGTACCCAGAGATTATTATAAGTGATCACCAAATCTGATAGGTGAAATGAGTATCTTGGTTGGAGATGATCAAAATTGGTATTCCATGAAATTTTACCACTTCCCAAATGTAGAGATTTTTTAAATCGTCTACTATATTGGATTTACAAATTAGGATGAAATGGGATGGATTTGTGATTCATTCTACAATCACCCATATTGAGTCATGTAATCCAATAGTTAATGGTAAACTTCTGATAAATTCTATATAAATATGCTCCCATTTTTTTATAGGGATAAGTAAAGATTTTAACATACCATATGAACATTAATTATATACCTTGAACTATTAGTATGTTAGAAATTTTGAAAAAAAATAAACCACATTTCACTCCATACCTAAATACAAAAAATGGTTCCTTAGATCCTTGTACATATTTTGGAATCCTGGGTGAACCACCCATTTTAAATGGTGATAAGAATAAATGATTTTTTCTTTACAATACTATAGAAAAACAATTAATACCTAAAAGATAAATAAAAATTCCCCATAAAGTTTCAAATCTTTTATGGTTACCCCACCATTAAGTTTTGACATAATGGTAAGGTAATCAAGATTCATTTTTATACCTCCTTGAATTATTCAACCAGGTTAGGAATAAGAACAATTGGGTAAAATTTTTCAACTAAATTATGCTTAGTATGATCTAAATACATCGTTTTAATCATATTCATAAATAAACAATGATCATGATATTCTTTGGCTAATTCATTGTATAAATTTAAATTAACGAATCTTCCATAGAATTACCTTTACTGGGTGTAAGATCCTAACCTTTTTTAGAGATGTATTGATCTTGTTTTCAGGTACTCTTTTTCTTTATTTTGAGTACTTTTTGTTTGGGTTTTATCTTGGGTGTTTTTGGGTGAAAATTTGAAGTTTTTTAGAGGGATTTTGGGCATTGTACGGTTGGTGTGTAGTTTTTCCAAACCATGTTCCCTTCCCCAGAAAACTATGCAACCCCAGACAGAGGAGGATTGCACGATTGGTGCATGTTTTTTCAAAACATGATCCCTCTTATGAGTTACCATACAACTCCCTTAGGTGAGGTGCACAGTTATGGTGTACGGTTAGGGGAAACCATGCACCACAAGTAGAAAACCATGCATAAGGAATTTTAAACCCCAAAAAACTATTAAAAAAATCTTAAACCCCCGTATTATACCCCCAAACACCCTTGGTCGACCCATAATCATTTTATCTCTTTTTTTAGGCTCTTGTATGGATTCTAATCCCTTTTAACATCCATTCTTGGTGAATTTAATATCCATTGATGGGTTTGTACCTCCGTGGGCATGTGTTTTCTTCATGATTAGATATCTCTCTCTCTTGCTCCTGTTTATAGATAAAAGAGGGATGCTTTATCTGCTATTGGTATTATATATAGATCTAGGTTTTTTGGATCTTGATTTGTTTGATCTTGGATTTAGGTTATAGATCTAGACCTCATTCTTCATCATGGTTGTAATTATTACACTTCAATTGTGGATTTTTTTTTGGGCAATCACTCGTCAAAGATTTGAGGTAAGTGTTATAAATTCCAAAACCACAGTCTTTCTTTGATTACATGTATTTAATAGTTATAATTTCAATTTCCATTATTTGAAAATCAGATCGATAATTGAATTTTTTTTTAATTTACATGTATTGACGATTTAGGTTAACTGGTGCAATTGAATAGTGTAATTGAATTAATTAATTAATGAATTAATTAAAGGGATATGTATATTATTAAAAACTAGATTGAATTGGATTAATTAATTTGTGAATTAAATAATAGAAATTTTTTGTATTATGAAATTTTTAAAATTGGATTAATTAATTATTGAATTAATTAATGGATTTTTGTGAATGTGGAATTGGATTAATTAATTGATGAATTAATTAATAAATTTTTGTGATTGTGGAGTTGAATTAATTAATTGGTTAATTAATTAGTTAATTGGGTGATTGTTCAATTAATGTGTTTAATAATTAATTGACAATTGAAATTATGAGATGGTCAGTTAAACCTTGATATTTATGAAATTGTGATAAGAGGGTTAATATTGATTAACCTTGATTGATGTGATATATGTGATATTGGTATATATGTGATATTATTATATATGTGATATATGTGTGTGGGATATGTTCTTCTGTATCAAAATACCATAGTGATGAATTGATTGATAAACGAGGTGTGGGACAGGGATTGATGCTCCAAATACCGATATGAGATATGAGTATGGGACCGAGACTGAGACTCGAAATACTTATGTGACATTGAGGTGTGGGATAGGGACTGAGGCTCCAAATACCTATGGGGTGTTATACATTATGTTCTACACCCATGATTTTTCATTGGACTATGGTTCCAAGTGGTCGTTACATGATTAAATGAGATGATAAATGATAATCATGGTATTTTGATGTTATTCAGATTCCAGCATGGTCCGAAGGAAGTATTTTGGGTTCGGGTGTTCGTGGGAACCTAGGGGTTTATGTGGTGAATTTAAAGAATAATAAATGTGATAAATATTTACTTATGCATTGTACTTTATTATTTATATAATTTCATGCCCTGTTATTGACTAGATATTGTTTTAGACATCAATGGTGATGGCCTGCTGAGTTGTAATCAAACCCTACTTGGGATTTCTAATCGGTACCGGAATAGAATTCATGTTTTTAGGACAGGATAAGGGTAAGGTCCCTAAGTTATATTCTTGAGTTGGGATGAATCATGGATGAGGGAACCAAACTTGGATTTGGTACCCGCTTGGGAATTATTAGTATCTTTATTTATTTTGGGTTTTTCATATTGACAATTGAAACATATTTGGCATGAAATATCTATTGTTTGGTTTTGGATATTGTATTTTTTTATTTTGATCATCATGTGATATTGTTATTATTCTGATTATAGTTATTCATTTGTATTTTGTTTATTTATTTCTGATGTTGTGCTACTTTGATAAAGAGGGTATAGTCTCATCATGATCGATATTAGACCCTTGATACTAGTCAGTAGCCTCTAGCATACCGGGGGGCATGCCTAAGGTCATGTGACTGGCCGATTCAAGGTACCGATGTGTGGCACCCAAGTTGGGACGCTACAACATGGTATCAAAGGTAGTTTCTTTTATTTCTTTTCTATTACAATTTGGAAAAGGTATACTGAAGAATATGATGAGTCGGGCCTTGGTTAATATCTCATACATGGGAGTAGTTAACCCATGTAGGAGATTAAAAACTGTGTGCCCAAGGTGGTATTGTTGTTATTGATATGTGTTGTTATAGTTGATGATTTTTCACCCCAAATGATGAACTTGTTGTGTGATGTGATTATTGTTTATTAGATTTTCTGATATTTGACTCATGGCATAGTATGGCATGATAATTGAGAATTCATACATCATTCTAGGCACTCATGATTATTTTGTTACATGCGTCATTTTAGTAATGCATGTAAAATCAGGTCTTGGATAGTATTTGAAATTGAAATTTATTTCCTTTCTTGTGAAATTAAAATGAAAAGGTTTCCTAATGTGAATTAAAAGTGAAATAATGATGCAACATGTGAATAAATGGGTGTCTAATGAGACTTGAACAATTATAATGATTTTACCTTTTCTAACCATGACCTAGATGTAGGATGTCTAAGGGTATTGATAGCGCCTCAGTTTTGACTGTGTGGTTGTGTTTGGGGAATGAATTGTTATGGATTATTGTGAATCCCCTTAAATGTAATAATTTTGTGTTATGTGTCCTAAGATGTGTGTTTGGGATTATAGAGATATTACTATATGATGACGCTTGCTAAGATTAAGATAAGAGTTTATAGATGGAGATGATCTACCAGTAGAGAAACCTGAGGAACTGATAGTGTCAGGTGAGGAAGTTGAAGAGAAGTTCTGGGTGAACATTTCTTGCTCCATGCAGTTTATAGAAAGAGATCCATGGGGGTTGTGAAAATCATGTCTAATATGACAAGGGAGTTCCAGTTGCAGTACCCTATGACTTTCACTAGAGATAGTAGACCTAAGGGAGTAAAGTTCTAGATTGAGTCTATCCAGAATATACTTGAACATTTGGAGATTCCTATTGTGAAGAGGGTAAAGTTAGCTACTTATATATTATGAGGATCAGTGAATATCATGTGGGATGTTCAGGACTGGATAGGGAAAATATATGGCATGTAGTGGAAGGGATTTTTGAATAAGTTCTAAGAGCACTTTTATTCAAATACATTGAGACAAGAGAGAGCAGTTGAGTTCATGTGATTTACTTAGGGGGTATGTCCATGATGGACTATATTGGTCACTTTATGGACTTGCAGTGATTTGATCCAGTGATAGAAGGGGATGAGACAGTTATATAATGGAATTTTTAGGATAGAATTAAATATTAAATTAATCCTCGGGTTAATATCTTTCGGTTAAAGAAGTTTTTTGAGGCGGTGGATCATACTCTCATAGTTGAGGGGAACCTAAAAGAGGCTTCCAGTGGAGGATAGGTGGTTTCTTTTAGATGATAATGGGGTACATCTTTTAATGTTAGGAAGAATTTCTATGATAATGTTGACCATAGAAGTGGAAGGAATAGTTGTAATGGGGAAGGATCAGTTACTTAGGAACTCACCTGAGTTCTTTTCCACCAGTGCACTTGGGGGGGCCACTATCATAGACATTGTCATCAACCACTAGTAGAGTGTTGATCTTGTGGTAGGATGGGACATCTATAGAATTTATGTAGAAAACCATGATAGACGGTTAATGATTTAGTTACTAGACCTAATCAGAATTTGGAAAGGGGGTCTTCTACACCATATTAGTTGGTAAGTTGGATTAATAACGGTCATAGAGGTCAAGGTATTGGATGGTGTGCTTCTTGGAAAGAGAGTATATATTAGTAGAGTGGTGCGGATTAGTAGAATCATACTGCATCACTGGGAATAGGGGAAAGGTGGTTGTATGTCATTAACCTATACTCATGGATAAATAGGCTGGACTATCGACAGTTATAGGTATTATTCTTGTAGCTTATAAACTTTCTAGTGACTTATTTGATACTGGTTCCTCTCATTCTTTTATTTATGCACAACTTGTGATTAGTTTGATCTCAAAGGTGGAGTTCATGAGTGGGGTTTTGATGATAGATACACCTTTGGGGGTATGATCTAGAGACATATTTTTGGGGAAAGGATGTTCTCTTGAGGTTGGGGGTATCATTTTAGTTGGGATATTTACATCCTTGACATGTCATACTTTGAAAAAATTATGGGTATGGAGTAGTTAGTATCATACTAATCCCACGTTTATTTTTACCATAGTAGAGTGACTTTAATGTCTCTAGAGGATGATAATTATGTATACCATGGAGAGTGAGACATAAAGGTGGGTTGTGCAAGGTCGGTTCATTAGCAACTAGGGGACCTCACTAGCCAGGTTTCTAGTCAGTTACTAGATGAAGAAGGTGTAAATATGGATGTATTTACACCTGTAGTTGATATATTTCAGGATGTTTTTTTAGAGGACTTATCAGGGATTCCACCAAATAGAGATATGGAATTCATTATTAATATCATGCTGAGGGTTGATCCGGTTTCTATTCCACCTTAAAAAATGGCAATGACAGATCTTTAAGAGCTCAATAATCATCTATAAGAGTTGATGTATAAGTGTTTTATTGATCTGAGTATGTTTCCTTGGAATTATCTAGTTTTTTTTTTGCAAATAAAGATTACAGCACTTTGTTCTTATGTGTTAATTGCTAGAAGTTGAACTGGATGACTATGAAGAACAGATATCCTCTTCTTCATATAGATGATTTATATTAATAGTTGAGGGGATCTTGTATTTTATCAAATATTTAATTGAGATAAAGGTATCATCAGTTGAGAGTTAGACCTTATGATATACCGAGGACTACTTTTAGAAGCAGGTATGGCCTATATGAGTTTTTTGTGATGTCGTTCGAGCTAACGAATGAACCAGAAGTCTTCATGGCCTTGATGAATATAATCTTCCACTCATACCTGGATTAATTTTTGGTTGTGTTTGTGGATGAAATTTTAGTGTGGTCCAAGACTCACAATGGTCATTCCCAACATATTAATATCATCTTGATCACAGTGAGAAAGAATTTTCTATACCCCAAGCTATCTAAGTGTCAGTTTTGGATTGATCAAATATTCTTATTAGGTCACATAATCTCAGATTAAGGTGTGTTAGTGGACCCATAGAAATTTTAGGTAGTTCTTTCTTGGGAGAAACCCAGTAATTTTTTTGATATTAGTATATTTCTGGTGTTGTATATATTATCGGAGGTTCATCCAAGACTTTTCCTATTTGGAGGAACCTCTTTCAAGCTTGTCCAAGAAGGGGATAAAGTTTTAATGGTTTGTATAATATGACAATTTCTTCCAGGATTTGAATAAGTTTTTGACATGAGCACCAATCTTGATCCTACCTAAGCTAGGTGGGGAGTATATGGTGTTTTTTGACACTTCTAAGAACTAACATGGATCATTTATGATGTATAGATATTGAGTTACAACATATGGGTCATGGTAGTTGAGGATACATGAATGGAACTACCCTACGCATGACCTTGAGTTAGAAATAGTGGTTTATTCTTTGAATTTTTTGTGTCATTATCATTTAGGTGAGAATTTTATTATGTATACTGATCTCAATATCTTAAATTATATCTTATTGCAGTGAGACTTGAATCTTCAGTAGTGGAGATGGGTTGATTATATGCAGTAAATTAAATTTGATCTAGTATATACACCTAGGAAGGGAAATAGTGTGGCTATCAACTTAAATAGGAAAACATAGAATCAGGTAGTTCAAAAGTCTAGTGTTGAGTGGAAGATGATGACTTTACTAGATGAGATGTGTGTTGTGGTTCAGGAGAGTCAGAAGTAAATGATTCTCATATCAATTTCAGTAGATTATACACTCTTGATATGGATCAAGTATAGGATGTATGAGGATATATAATTTATATCCTTTAAGGAAATCCTAGAAGGTGGGTATTCACCTTCTGATTAGACCAAAATTAGGATGAGATCATCTATGTGAGGAATTGGGTTTTTATGCCTATGAGCATGTGGGTGGAACTGATGTATGAATTTCATGCCGCAAAATGGGTAGTGCATCGAGGTGTGACCAAAATGTACCATTACCTATTATGATAGTTTTGGTGTATGAGCATTAAAAAGGATATTGCAGGGTTCATGACACAATGTTACACCTATTAATAGGTGAAGGCTAAGTATCAATGACTTGGAAGTTTACTATATCCATTAACCATTATAAAATAGAAGTTGGATGATGTTACTATAGATTTTTTGGTGGGTCACCTGAGGATTCCTTGGAAGAATGACACTATTCGGGTGGTTGTGGACTGACTGATAAAAGTAGCACATTTCTTTCCAATGCAGGAGGCTTTCTCAGTGGATCGGTTGGCAGAGTTTTATGTTAAGAAGATAGTCTATATGCATTGGGTGTCATAGAGTATTATTTTAGAACATGAATCACACTTTAATTCATTCTTTTGGTAGGGTCCACATAAGGCTCTTGGTATATAGGTTTTACTGAGTATGGAATTACACCCACAGATAGATGGGCAGTTGGAATGTATGATACATGTACTGGAGGATATGCTTCGGGCATGTGTTCTAGACTTTGGTGGGTCTTGGGAGAAGCACCTAGCTTTGGTGGAGTTCTCCTATAACAATAGTTATCATGAAACTATATAGAAGGAACCATAAGAGGATCTTTATAGTAGTCCATACAGATCACCACTATGCTATATGGAGGTAGGTGAGTCCGAGAGGTTGGGATTGAGTCATGTATAGAGACGTTGGAATAGGTTCAGCTGATTTAGAATCATATGGATACGACTCATAGTATAAATAAGTCATATGATTATATATTTAAATGACCCCAATAGTTTTAATAGTTTGATCGTGTTTTCCTTCCGGTGTCACCAAGATTGGGTCACCACAAGATTAAGAAACAAGGAAAGCCAGTGCCCATGTTTGTTGGACCATTTGAGGTTGTGGAGAGAATCAGGCCAATGGTGTACTGATTGGATCTTCCGCAGAGATAGAGTGTTATGCGTGAAATTTTTCATGTGTCACAACATGTTTTAGAATCACCCCAACCCTTATCATGTTATCAATGTGATTGATTTTGAGATTGAGATAGATACATCCTTTGAGGATAATCTGATATGTGTGTTGGATCACAGTGAGAAAGTTTTGTAAGGAAAGATCGTGTCAATAGTTCATATACTGTGGAAACATAGAAATTTTTAGGAGGAAGAATAGGTAATATAAGAGGATATGTGGGCTCAATATCTAGATATTTTTTACTCATAATCCTAGATATTCTTGGGAGTACATCTCAAGTATGATCTGTTATAAGGTGGGAAGATTGTAAGATCCTTAGATTTTTTGAAGATGTCTTAAGCTTTTTTTCAGGTACCCTTTTTCCTTTATTTGATTACTTTTTGTTTGGGTTTTATCTTGGGTGTGTTTGGGTGAAAATTTAAAGTTTTTAGAGAGGTTTTGAGCAGTGAAAGGTTGGCGCACATTTTTTCCAAAATGTGCACCCTACCCCAAAAAACCATGAAACACAATACGTAGGGGAATTTCATGATTGGAACATGGTTAGTCAAACTTTTTGGCCTCTTAGGAGTAACTATGTGACACCCCTAAGTGAGGTGAATAGTTAGGGTGAATGGTTTCTAACCTTGTGGCCCAAGCAGTAACTGTGTGTACGGAATTTTAAACCCCCACAAAATATTAAAAAAACCTAAACCCTTATCTTATACCCCCAAATGACCTATCTCAACCCATAATAATTTATCTCATTTTTTGGGGCTCCTATATGGATTCAAATCCCTTACAACCACCATTCTTGGAAAATCAAAGATCCTTTGATGGATCTAGACCTCTATGAGCATGTGGTTTCTTCCTGATGAGATCTCCCCCTACTCCTCTTTCCAGATAAAAGAGTGATGTTTTATCCACTATTGGTATTATATCTAGATCTAGTTTTTTAGATATTGATTTTTTTATATTGGATTTAGGATATGGATATAGATCTCATTCTTCGTCATGGTTTTAATTGTTCTCCTTAAATTGGGGATTTTCGTTGGGTGATCGCTCATAAACAATTTGGATTAGGTGGTATAAATTCCAATACCATAGTATTCATTTAATTACAAGTATATAATTGTGTGAATTTCAATTTCCATGATTGGGTAATTGCATCGATAATTGAATTTATTTGTTTTAATTTCCATGTGTTAACAATTTAGGTTGATTGGGGAAATTGAATGGTGGAATTGAATTAATTAATTGTTGAATTAATTAATGGGATATTGGGATTGTGAAAAAATTGTATTGAATTGGATTAATGAATTTTTTAATTAATTAATGGGAATTATTGTGATTATGAAATTATTAAAATTAGATAAATTTATTGTTGAATTAATTAATGAATTATTGTGAACGTGGGATTGGATTAACTACTTTTTGAATTAATTATTGGATTGTTGTGATTGTGGAATTAAACTTATTAATTGGTTGATTAATTAATGAATTGGGTGATTTTTAAATTAATGTGTTTTATAATTAATTGACAATTGAAATTATGAGATGGTTGGTTAAACCTTAATGTTTATGAAATTTTGATAAGAGGTTTAATGTAGATTAAACTTTATTAATGTGATATATGTGATATTGGTGTGTGTGTGTGTGTGTGTGTTTCTGTGGGATATTGTGATATATGCGATATACGTTTGTGGGATATGGTTTTCTGCATAAAAATCTCATAGTGATGAATGGATTGATAAATATGTGTGGGACATGATCTGTTGCAACAGAATCCCATAGTGATGAATTGATTGATAAATGAGGTATGGGAAGGGGACTGATTCTCTAAATACCCATACAATATAAAAATATAGGATTGGGATTGAGTCTCAAAATACCCATGTGACATTGAGGTGTGGGATAGGGACTAATGCTAAAAATACCCACGGGGTGTTAGAAATGACATTCTAAACCCATGATTTGGCATTAGACTATAGTTCCAAGTGGTCATGATAAGATTGGATGAGATGATAAACGATAACCATGGTATTGTGATGTGGTTTAGACTCCAGTATGATCCGAAGTAGGTATTGATGATTCAAGTGTCCATGAGAACCTGGGGGTTTATGTGGTGAATTTAAAGAATAATAAATATGATAACTATTTACTTATGAATTGTAATTTATTCTTTATACAAATTCATACATTGTTATTGAATGGATAATGTTTTAGATATCATTGGTGGTGGCCTACTAATTTGTACTCACACCCTACTTAGGTTGCCCGATCGGTACCCAGATAGACTTTATGTTTGTAGGAAAAGATAAGGGCAAGGTCCCTATGTTAGATGGATGACTTGGGATGGAGCATCGATGAGGGAATCAGACTTGGATTCGGTAACTACTTGGTATTTTTCATTTTATTTATTTATTTTGGGTTTTTCATATTGACACTTGACATATATTCATCATAACATGTCTACTATTTAGTTTTTTATATTGTATTTCCTATTTTTCTTATCATGTGATTTTGGTATTATTGTGAATATGGTTATTCAATTTTGTTTTTTATTTATTTATGTCATTGTAATAATTTGATAAAGAGGGTATAGTCTCATTATGATCGATATTAAACCCTTGTTGCTAGTTAGTAACATCTAGTATACAGGGAGGTGTAACTAATGTCATGTGACTGACCAATTCAAGGCACTGGTGTGTGGCACCTAGGTCGGGATGTTACTATGGGTGTATTAACCAAATAAAATTCAAACATTTTTAAACATTTTATCCATTTTCATTATCTCAGGATAAAATATCTTTACAAAAAAATGTGTTTCAAACTTTTATAGTCTATGAACATAGTTAATTTCCTACCAAATAGATAATGATGCCATGTTTTAAAATTGTGTATTATCACAGATAATTCCAAACCATGGGTTAGATAATTCTTTTCAAGAAATATTAACTATCTTGATCCATAATGTACCACATGATTCCCTTTCATGAGAACAAAGATGATCCTAGATACAGATGTGTCATAATAGACCACATAAACTTTACCATAATCTAGAAAAACAAGAACTGGTGTTAAAGTGATCATTTATTTAAACTCCAAAAAGTATTGTTAGTAATCATCACTTCAATGGAATAAATTGAACTTTCACATGAGCAGTGTCATTAGTGATGAAAGTCAGGAGAAATCTTGAACTAAACAACGATAGTAACTTGCTAATCCAAAAAAGTTTCATATCTCAAATATATTCTTTAGTGGATTTTAAGAGATAAAAACTTCTATATTTTTAGGATCTAATGATATTAATTTCTTATAAATGGTATTTCCAAGGAAGAAAACTTCTTGTATCTAAAAACTTCATTTAAAGAATTTTTTATATAACAGTTGATTCTGAAAAATGCTTAATGCAATATTTAAATGTTCTTCATGTTCTTTCTAAGTTTGATAATAAACAAGAATTTCATCCACAAATACTAAAATTAAATATTATATGTATCACTAAAATATATGATTTATTAATTCCATGAAAATCGTTGGTGCATCTGTAAGACCAGATGGCATGAGAACATATTCATAATGACCATAACAAACCCTAATAGTTATATTTGGAATATCCTCTTTCTTAACCAATAGTTTTTGATACCTTGAGTGTATATTAATTTTAAAGAAGCATTGGCTCCCTTAAATTGATCAAAAAGTTCATAAATATGAAGAATGTGATATCTATTCTTTATGGTAACCTGATTTAGTTTATGATAATCAACATAGATCCATAACAAACCATCTATTTTCCTAGAAAAAAAAATAACTAAAGTATTCCATGGTGACATGCTTGATATTATGAACAATTTACTTTCCAGATCTTCCAATTATACCTTCAATTATTTCAATGACATTGGTGTTATTATATATGATGGAAGTGAACTAGGATTTTTTTCCTAAAAGGAGATCAATCAAAAATCTCACTTCCTTTTTAGTTAGAAAAATAGTGAAATATTTGGGAAAAATATAAAGATATAAATACACAATGGTAGGAAAATTTATAGTCTCAATTATTTCATCATTCCCCAAAGTGACTTCCATTAATTGATAAGAAATAGTTAAAACCATTGGTTGTAAAGCTCTGTATCTTCCTTCATTCACATCATAATCTCATTTAAAGAGATGCACTATCCCATCAGAATATGTAATATTTAATCATCATGCATAAAAATTGATATGGGACTTGAAATAAAATGACCAATATATTCCCATGATCAATATAAATACATCCTTTTTCAAAATATAAAATTTCTAATCAAACTAGAATCCATAGATTTTTATAAAACAAGCTACACATTTAAATCCTTAAAACTCTCATTACATGAGAGGTGTTTGGATACTCATTATATGTGGCATCATATTGACATTAAATTCAATTTTATAAATGATAGATGAAGTAATAAAATATTGGGATGCACTAGTATCAAACAAAACTTTTATAAGAGTTGAGTTAATAATAATTTTACCTTGTATAGTCAAAGGACCTGATTGGTCTTTTAAGATCATATTCCCAACACCATACAACTGTTTACTCACTCCCCCTTGATCCTTGTTTCCTTTTTGTGGTTTTATTGTATGATGATTTGGGGTGTTCCTAAAGTCACCCTAGGTCATTCAATTCTAATGATGAGAAATTTTCTAACATGATCAACCAGTTGAATCATAATATTTTTAAGAGACATGAGATGTATTTCCAGCAACTGATTTTTTAGTGTTAAGACAATGATGCTAAAGATGTCCCATATTATTATAATTGTGACATGATCTAGGTGGTTTTATAAAATATCCCTTAATATTCTTTAATGAACCACATTGTAAATAGATAAGATTGTTACTAGGTCTTGGAGGAAAGTTAACTAATCTATTGGTTTGATTATGTGATGCTCCATCACCTTGGAATCAAGTGTCCCTCTTCCTCTTAGTTCCAACATTAGAGTTACCACTAATTCCCATATATAAAAATACACTTCCTCCAATATTATTCCTAGTAATATTCATTTTGGAAACTATATCTCTATTATACATCTTTTTATAATCAGTAATACATAGCACATCTATCATAGATTGAATTTTCAATATATTACAGACTCAAAGACTCATGCCTTAAAGGACATTTTAGTAGCTACTTCTGGAGAAAAATTGAACTAAGTTTATAAAATTTGTTTAATATTACATCACTAATATATTTTCTTACTTAAAACTAAAGAAATTTTTTATTATGGCTTTAACACCCTGAGATTTTAGAATATATTTCTCTTTAAATAAATTTTATTTCTTAGATAGCTTATGTTACATGAAAACCCAATTTTAAACGAACCATGATATAATATTTAAATTTTTAAATTTTTTTATAATAACCTAGATTTTAAAATTAAATCAGATATATTGGTAAATAAGTACACACTTTTCATTCAAGTCTTTACATGCTTCAAAAATATATTTTTCATCAAAAATGTATTTATTATTTTTTAAGAGAAAATAATATAACAAAATTATGAAAAATTTAGAAATTTTATGGTAAAAATGGTTTTCATTTTTGAAATTATCTTTTCAAAGTTAACTTAAGGTGAAATTTTGGTATTTTTCTGAAAATATTTATTTTTTAATGAATACTGAAAAATACTGCTTTTTATAGAACTATCATTTATTTTCATTGAAAAAACCCCATAATATTTTTAATTTAATATTAAATTAATATAATTATCTTTTATTTATAAATAATATAATTAATTACATATTAATTAACATTTTACGTGATCTTGGTATAAAAAAACTTTTAGACTTCAAAAAGGCATTTTTTTATAAAACTTTTTTCATCACACTTTTTGGGATAAATATAAAAATAATTTATACCAATAATAAATTTTAAATTTTTTAAAATGGATTCCATATTTTTAATAATAAAAATTAATATTATTTTATAAATTTAACTTAATTTTCAATCATAGTTAATAGTAAAAATAGTAAAAAAATCACAATAGTAAAAGGGTAGATCGTGTTAACTTAGGTCAAAACTAAGTGATAATGCCATGTTTTTTCATATTAAATCATGCTATATTAATGTATTTAGACCCTTATAACCTTATTCTTGATATTTATTTTTTTATGGGATACTTATCTATGTAATCAATCTATATAATATTTTAAGTAAAGAAAAATAAAAAATGTAACTTTCTAACTTTTAAATATATATTATGTGTTCACATAGGTAAAAAAGAAAGTATTGAATGAATATTAATTTTTATTTTAATTATAATGAAATTATTTTTATTGTGTAAATTTATTTCTAATTTTTAGTGATTATATAATTACTTTAAATTCTTATGCAATGCCAACACAATATTTCATTGATTAATTGAAAAATAAAATAAATGATTTTGAAAATATTAAAAGTGATATAATTTGAGTGATTTATAGAGTTACAAGATTTTTATAGATAAATATACCAAATTAGTGATGTGTTAAAATTATATATTTTAATTCTATCTTTGTCTTGATCTATTTAAATTCAAATTAAATGAATAGTGTCAAAAATGGCCTTAATGTAATTTTATAATACATAATATTTTATTAAATGATTTAAAATTACTAAAAATATTATATTTTGAATAGTGATGGTTATATGTTTAAAAATATCATCTATGTTCCATTAATGTCCCAATTTACCTTTTATAGTAAATATATTGTCCCCTAATGAGTAAAAACATCGTTTTCACTGTAATTGTCATAAAGGGTTAATGTGGGTTAAAACAAAGACATGAGGGTAAAAACCTAATATAAAATTATCCAAATTTTATTGGATGGTATTACTTAAACCTATAATAAACTAATATTTTAATTATATTAGTTTGGGTCCATTTTTAAATGAAAATTAATTTATATTAATTTAATATTTTATGAAATTCCAAAAATGCCCCACACCTCATTTATAAAAGAAAACCTCCTATCCTATTTTATCCACAATTATAAAGCCTTTTGATTTATAAAATACCTAAAAAATACCTTAATTACTTCACTTAAAATCCCTTAGAGGCGTTTTTTTATTATAAAACCCTACTAGGGAGTCTTTTGATGTAAACCTAAAGAGGTTGTCTGAGTAAGAGGTATCATTCTTAACCAAGTGTTTTATTTTTATTTTGTCTTCCACCTACTTTAGATATTTTTAAATCATGATGATATAATAATATAATTATATAACATATAATTATATTTTATTATATTTATTTCATATTCTACATTCATCTCCTTTTCCATCAAATGGGAAACGAAACCATCGTTTGTGTGTATGGCAGACTACCACCTCACGAACTGATGTAATTAATTTTCCATAATCACCCCTCACATCTATTTATGATTATGGATTTAATATATATATATATATATATATATATATATTATGACACATTTAAATTTCTATAAAATAAATATATCATATATTTTATTACCTTTCCACTCATTGAAAGATGATAACATCGCTCATGCGTACGTGTGGATTACCACCTTGAAAAAGAGATGTGATTCATTTTTCATTACCATGTCACATGGATAGTATATATAAGTATATTTAAAGAAATAATATGATATTTATTATATAATTATCATTATATTAAGATAAAGTAACACCTATATTATTTCTATCAAGATCGTTGAAAAATAGAAACGTTACTCATGCGTGCATGTGGCTTACCGCCTACATGATTGTAACATAATTAATTTTTCATAAACATGTTTAATTATTGGTTTAAAAATTATAATTTATATATAAAAATTATAAATATTTCATGATTATTATTCTGTATATTATGGGATAATGACCTATTTTATGATATTCAACCTACCGAAATAATTTTGGACATATGAACTGAATATCATCAAAACGTGTAACGTGCACTTAATTTATTAAGTAATTAAATATAAAATTATAATAAATAAAATAAAAGTAACAATAAAATATATAAAGGTTAATAATAAATTAAATAATTTACATGAGTTTATTATTTAGGAAGAAAAATAGTATATGTGATGAGTCGGACCTCAGGTAACGGATTCTGTCTCAATTTGATTTCATTGAGGAATATTTTAATGTTATGAACCAATTTATTTTATATAGTGTATATAATGAAAATTTACATATTATATCATTAATTATTCATATTTCATTGTATTTTAAGTTTCAATTATAATTATTTCATCCAAGGGGATTTGACTTGAAAGTTACCAAGTGGTAAGGGGTTTCATAACTCAATTTCTTTTCATTAGGTTATATTACTTCTTCATTGTATTTGATATTCTAATATTATGTGTAATTAATTTTGATTATATTATATTTTATTTCCACTTGTTTTATGTGAATTTATATTTGATATGAATGATCAATTCATTTATAAATTCTTACTTCAACAGTATGTTCTTTGTAATAGATTTTGTCTCAATTTTCACTATATTGAGACATATTTGGTATTATTCACATATTTATTTTTATGAGTTGTATCTACTATACCTTTGATATATTATATCATAAATCTATTTATATTCATGTTATTTAATATTTCATTTGAATTTATTTCTTTAATGGGGGTTATGATTTAAAAGTTATCAATGTGGTAAGGGTCTATTTCACAATCTCATCATTATTTGAGATTATTTATGTTTAAGTATTTGATGGGGGAATTATTTTATGTTTATATATTAAAATCAAAATATTTTATTATTCTGTTTTTATTTCTTGAAATTATAATTTCTCCTTTCTTTTTCCACTCTTTAATTACTAAAGATACCAAAATCATTTTTTAAGGAAAAACGATTTTTTTTTTCTACTTGATCGGGATTATTTTTCTTCCATGTCCATATTTTCCTTAAAATGTTTAAAATAATATTTTTATTATTATAAAATTATTTATTAAATAAATTTTTACCCACATTTAACATTTTAAAAAATGGTTTAAGAGGAATCTTATTGTCATTTTCTAAATAAGGTACATTTTAATTTTTACCAAAAATGTGAAAGGAATGTTTGTTTTAACATACTCATCATGAATATAAATTTCACACTATAATTACCACTCATTTATTTGAAGATTAATTTATAATTTTCAATGGTTCTTTTGAAATAAAATTTTTTTTGTAATATTTTAGAAATTTTTAATTTTCAAAAGTGATTTTCAAAGTGAAATGGCTATTTTCCTCAATAATTTTTTAATGATATATTTATGGAATTTATATTCATAAATGAAAAAAACACTTTATTTTAATTATACTCCATTGGGGATATGTTGTAATGATATCATTTTTATTCTTTATTTGGATGGTTTATGACCAGTTTGATTGGGGAAATATTAAAATTTTATATGCTAGTTTTTCAATATGAATGTTTATATTGATTATGTATTGAATTTTTATTCACCACTTTCATTTGATGAATGAATTAGACTTAGTAATTGGTATGAAGTACATGATATATCCCCTTGATGAATTAGTAGGTCTCATGAGACAAAATTGTTTGGGTATTTGGTCATGGACTTACCCTTTTATATAATATGTCTTAGGATGAGGGCTTGATGGTAAGTTTATAATGTTCATCATTATGCATTCCATAATTATGAGATTAATTATTAATGTCCATGTGATTATTTGAATAGTTATGATATCTATGGATAAGTTTCAATATTTGTGATTATTTATATGAAAATATTTTATCATCATTTATTCCTGGCATATTATTCTTAATGCACAAGTTATTGATTAAATGTAATGTGTTTTCAGTTATCTTCCATGCCAAATTGATTATTCCATATTTATTCCTGATAGATTCCACTATATTTAACCCTTATGAAGAATTTTATCTCTCCCCTTATTTTTTGTCCTTTCTCTAGGATATGAAGAAGGAATATTTAAATCGGTTCAAGGTTACATAACATTTAATTTCACTATATTGAATTTTATGTTTTAAAATATAGTGTGAGATTAAAGTATTTATCTAGTTTACCAAAATTACTAAATTATTTAGTCCTTTAAGATGAAATAAATTTTATTTATACCAATGTAATAAAGTAACCATCGGATATAGGATGCTAGGGTTGGGGTATTTACAGTTGGTATCAAAGTAATTTTAGTATAAATCTTGGGTGTAACACCCCAACCCTAGATGCCCAGAGATGGTACATTATTTTAATAAATTTTCATGATTACAAGGAATCAAATCCCAAAGAACCAATCATTTTAAAATTCTTAGAAGATATATTACATACATGAACTTTACATTACATGTCAAAACATAAAATACAACATAGATAATCCTTTGAGAACACCATTATTGTCCTAGATTAACCCTATATATAAATAATAATACACTTCTTGTCATTGTGGTAAAATAAAACAAAAGAAATGGGAGACCTCGGATGCTTAGTAAGATTAAATAATACTACATAAGCTTTCATAAATTACTATAAACTTTAAGGCGAGTATAGAACTGGAACACAAGCTTTTTAAACATAAAATTGAACATAATATAGTAAGAATAAAGAAAATAATTCAATTTAAACTTTCATATAGATATTCTATTAGTCAAATAATCACATGTAATATCAATAACTAATCTCATAATAAAGAAATACATAATGTCAGACATCATAACCATACCGTCAAGGCCATGTGTTAAGACCATACATAACCATACTATCAAGACCTCATTCTAAGACACTAGTTTGTCTCATGAGACCTACCGATGCATCGAGGGGCTATAGAGGTATCCACCCGTCACTTACTAAGTCCAATTCATTCCTCATATGAAAAGGGTAAAACATAACATAAACATTAGTTTTAAAACTAGCATTTGAAATGTTAATAATTTAACTATAAACCATGAATAGTTTAAAAAATAGAACATCCATAGTAAAACATATCATAAAACCTTCAATACAAAATGGAAGATTGTATCATACTAAATCAACCTCAATTAAGCATAAAATCCAACAAAGGATGTTGACATAGATGAAAATAATCTAACAAAATCATTAAAAATATTTGAGAGAAATATCAATTTTTACTTTGAAATCATTTAAAAGCTGTACAATTATAAAATAAAATATTTATTTTGAAAGTAACCTTATAATATTGTAAGGGAATCTTCAAAATTTTAAGGAATTATAATGACAAAAAATAGCATCCCACACCATATAAGTTAAAAAAATTATTTCTTTAATTTTTCGAAAAGCTCATAAAGTACTTTATTTGGAAAATGATGGAAATATTCCTTTAAAAACATTTTATAAAAGTAAAACCTAAATAAAAATGAATTTAAACAATAGTCAATAATATTTCAAAATACATTTTAAGAAACATGTACATGGATGATAAATATGTCTCGGTAGATACTTACGTATAAACAACCTCAGATAATAATGAAATTGTGAAATTAACCATTACCTTGTACTTTCCTCTAGTAAAGGGTGTGTTAACCTCATTTATAATGGTTAAATCATGTTATTAAATTATACCTGAAAATATCCATATTTATGATATCATATATAATCCTATTATATCATTTTGTTAATTATATTTCAGCATTACCATTGTTTCATGTGTTAATTGTTTCATTTTACTATGCATGGTTTGTTGTGTAAGTTATGTTTTTTATGAATAGGATATATTTAATTCATACCAAAAATGATAATAATTTCATAAATATTATATTTACTCATATTATAAATTTTATAATCACTCATTAATAGTTAATGTGGAGAATGAATCTCACCCTGTCGTGGAGACGGTAGGTCGTACGTACGCACGAGCGATGGTATCATTCCCTTGATGGTTAAATGGTATGGAATTATATGGTATATTAATTATAAATAATCATTATATTGTTATATTAATTATTTAAATTGATTATTCTCATCATTATACCCATCTAAATAAAGTAGTGTTGAATAAAAAATTACACCACGGTGTAGAGATGGTAAGTCGTATGTATGCACGCATGGTGATATTGTTATTAATAGGATGGATGAAATAAGAAATTTTGTTATCCCATAATAATAATAGAATCTCGTCATGTATAAGATATTTTATTTATTACTTTAGAATAGAAACATCATTGGAATAGGAAGTAGAAAAAGAAAATAAATTGAATTGAATTGGTAAAACAATTACCTCTTCTTCGAGTGTCTCCTTTTTATTTGCACGACTCCTTGGGTTAGATTTATGCCAAAATTATGGCCTCTATGATGAGTTAAAGAAATTTTGGAGGAGAATTGGGTAGGTTTTTTCTGATCCAAATGTATTTTGAGGTGTGATTAAAAGATAAGGAGGGGTTCCCTTTTATAAGAGAGGTGAGAGGCACATTCGGAAACTCTCAAAGTATTAAATTAATATAAATTAATTTTCATTTTCAAATAGATAAAAAGTGAATTATTTTGAATATAATATGAGTATGGGTCTAAATTCTATGAACCAATAAAATTTATACATGTTTTGATTTTATTTTAAGCCTAATCATTTTGATTTATCCATAATTAACCTATTTAATTTTAATTATAGTAATAATATTCTAAATATTAAAAGTTATAAATATTTACTTATGTGGTGTCAATTGTATATAAATGTACACTTTATGAACTTTTAGACCTTATAATTATCACTTTGTAGTTTTTAAATATTTTTATGATTTTTAAATAATTTAATAAAATGTTATTTTTATAAAATATCAACAGTGTCAATTTTGACACTCTTCATTTATGTGACTTTAAATAAAATCCAAACATAATATAACTTTAAAAAAATCTTTAAATATACTCCTAACATATAATATTCACCTATAAAATTCATTAATAACCTTAATTAATTGAAATTATATTTATTTTAATATTTTTAATATCATTTATTTGATATTTCTATTAATAAAATAATTTTTGCTTCACTATTGTGTCATCATAAATGGTAATTATTCAATCTCTAAAAATTATAAATAAATTACTATGATGTAGGTAATTATTTTATATTTCTAAAATATATTTATAATTTATGTTATCTACTGGTTATCTCAATATTAAAATTAATATACTTATATAAAATGAGAGTGAAATTTTGCCACATTCTTTGATTTTTATAATATCTATGTCATTTTCATGGAAAATTATCCAATAAATGATTACATTTTGAAACTTCGATGATAAGGGTGGAAAATACCAAAAATTTAACCAAAATTAATTTTTATATTATGCTTTCAAATAAGAAGTTTATTTTTTTCAAATTGAATATATAAAAGTATCAAATATTAAATTTAAAATGGGTTCTCTATTAAAATGCGGCAAAACTGCATTTTTTGAAAATACCTATTTTATCCAAAAAATTGGATTTTTTTCTTATATAATGTATAGAAAATACATAAGATTAATTTTAAAATTATATGAAATATATAAATTTAAAATTTGGTTATTATTATTCATAACTGCTATTTTAATAGCTATTTTATATATTATATTAAATAATAATATTTTATTAATATATTGTTGTTCGGTAAAACTCAGTCTTGTTTTAATGCTAGCCAAAAAATTATTGTGTATAGCATAAGATTAACATTATGTTTCATAAAAATAAGGAAAGAAACAAAATTAAATTTATTCAGAAATGAAAATATTGTAAAGTCCGGGGGTGTTACATTCTCCCCTCCTCTAATAAATCGTGTCCTCATAATTTAAACTTGGGATCAAAAACTAGGGGTTTGACACTTCAAAATATCTTTTTTGAAATACCACATCAAAAAAAGGATTAATGAGCCCCCACATTAAAATAAATAAAGGGAAGTATGAATTTCAATGGAGATAACACATACATGGGTTCCATACAGAAAAACATGGACATGAAATAAATATTTAACTATCATGTTCTGATAGAGAGTGATAAAAAACATGATTAGGAAAAATTTAACAATCACAAATCTCAAAATATGTGATGATCTAAGGGACCATTTTATTCATCAGAAAACGTACTAGGATATATATTTTTTGGTTTCAAGATCCTTTCCCTATAGTTGAATAATTAATTTACTTTATAGAATAAGAACTTAAGAAAAAATAGTTACTTGATGAGTAGAGTTTCATCCTTTAATCAATTTCTTCCACAAACTCTTCTTTCTCTCTAAAAGATAATAAAATTAAACAATATTTTATTTATCTTAATCGTAATGGTTTCAAAAAATAAACGTATACTACATCTTTCATATTGTTTAAATAAAGAAATCTATGATATACTAATCAGGACATCACATAGGTCATTGGTAGGTGATATACCCTTGTCACCCTTTGGTTGTGGTTTCAAGTCCTGCGGCCTTATCGGATATGATAGGTTGTCATCAACCTATGGGTTTTCCTTTTTCTATAACTATATTGTATATAACATTCCAAAAAAATAACCTTAAGAAATATTTTAACATTAATCAATAATATCCAATTCATTTCAACCTTGAGACTCATCCAAAATACTTATGTCCAAATTAACAGTCTAATAGGGTCTCTAACTTTACAAAATCATACTTAACATAAAATTCCCAAAATAACATAAAGTGGATCTTATTATTAAATATCTATTATTTTATCACCATAAAAACTTAATAAAAATTTCCATGCTTACAAATACTTAAAGAAAAATTATTGGAGTACAATCCTTATTTTTTTCTATAATTCATATCAAAACAAAATTCTTAAATCCAAAAACACAAATACATTAATTATTCCACTTCAACTATAGTAAAAACATAATATTGGAATTGATCTCTTTGCATCTTCTAAGATATATTTTCTTGAAACTTTGGAAAATAATTTACATAATGTCCCATCTCTTTAAAATTATATAATTTCACATTTAAAGCTTCATTCTTTCGCTTATAATCATGAGCCTGGTGGCCTTTCTCTCCATATTTGTAACAATCCACCATTCCTTTTAGACTAGTGTTTATTCTCACAATTATCACATATGGTAAAATACTTCATTACCTTTTTCCCTTTATTTTTCTCTTGCTCCATCATTCTCTTCTTATCTTTCTTTAATTTAAAGTCATAAGACTTGGAGAATTAATTTTCTATCTTGATATCACATGAGACTATATCTTCATATGATGAGAAAGATTGTGAGACCAATTCCCATCGAAGCAATGGTTTTAACCCATCAAATAATAGATCAATATTACTTCTTGGATTATATATATATTTTGTAGTATACCTTCTTAACCTTGTGAAGTTAGACTCATACTTTGAAATATTCTCATCCTCTTTTTTACTAAGACTCAAAAAAATTTCTCCATATATGCTCTCTGCTCACAGAGGAAATAATTTTCCAAGAAAATTTCCTTAAAATCCTTCCATTCCATAAATGAAATTTGTTCCTCCTCTTTGGTGTTTTGAATCAATGACCACTATTGGTCTTCATATTCTAAGAGATGATAGACTGTCATGAAAACCTTATCCCTTTCATTGCTTCCTAAAGCAAGAAATATATTCTCTAATGAACTTATCCATTGTTTAGTTATAAATGGATTTGTAGTCCCATTTAATGTTGGAGTTTTTTGTCTCATAAAGTTGTCTAACATTTTTCCTCCACATTTTGGATTAGGCCACTTCATATGGTTAAGGTTATTGTTTATAACCTGAGTTAGTTTTCCCAATGTGGTTATAAGTTGTTCAGAACTAGTTACAGCTCCTACTCTAAAATCATTATCTTTTATAAGAGGGAAATCCCTATAAGTATTACATGTGTTGATATGATTTCCATTTCTTCCACTAGGCGCAATTTCTAAGTAATGAAATACACTAAATTAGATCAAAACATTATGAAACATAATGTATAATCACATGACTAGTGAATCACATAACCTAAATTGAAAATTTAGATATAAATAATCTCTAAATCATAAATATGGTTTATTATGGGACATATTTACTTTTAAATACTTCTTAAAGTTTTGAAAATAGAATGTTAATTATCCTAATTATATCCCTCGGGAGTGTCAAACTAGGTGTTCAGTAACCCATTGTCGTGTACCAATTTACCCTGAGTCGGGCCTGGAACACCTTGTCATAGTTGTTACTCCGAGGTATATTTGTGACAAAACCACATCCACTTATAGTATCCAAATAGGGATATATTTATTTCAAAACCCACATAATTTATATTTTACCAAAATTCTAGGATGTTCTTCAATACTTATTCTCAAAGGTTATCTTAGGGTAATGTTCCCTAATATATGATTTCTAAATCTAGTTTCCAAGCTTATTTCTAAACTTCCTTTGATTCCAACTATAACGCCCTGACCCCAAATGCCCATATCTAGTGCATTATTTTAATACATTGGCATGATTATAAGGAATCTAATCCTAAAGTATGAATCAATTTAGTAGTCTTGGAAAATATATTACATACTTGAACTTTATATTACAATTCAAAACATTAAATACAACATAGATAATCCTTTTAGAATGACGTTATTCTTCTATATTAACCCTTAAAATAAATCATAATACACTTCTTGGAATCCTAGGAAAATAAAACATAATAAAGGGGTGATCTCAGATACTCATTAAGGTTAAATAATACAGTAGAAGATTTTATAAATAACCATAAACTTTAAGGCAAGTATATATTTGAAACACAAGCCTTTTAAACACAAAATTGAACATAATATATCAAGAATAAATAAAATAATTATATTTAAACTTTCATATGGATATTCTATTAGTCGTATAATCACATGTAATATTAATAAAAAATCTCATAACAAGGAAATACATAATGTTAGAAATCATAACCATACCGTCAAGGCATCGTAAAAAGACCATACATAACCATACTCTTAAGACCTCATTCCAAGACACTAGTTTGTTTCATGAGACCTACCGATGCATCGAGGAGATATACAGGTCAGCACCTGTCACTTACTAAGTCCAATTTATTCCTCATATGAAAAGGGTAAAACATAATATAAATATTTGTATTAAAACTAGCATATGAAATGTTAATACTTTAACCATAAACCATGAATGGTATCAAAATAGAACATCCACAGTCAAACATATCTCAAAACCTTTAATAAAATATGGAAGATTTTATCATACTAAAGCAACCTCAATTAAGCATAAAATCAAATAAAGGATGTTGACATAGATGAAAATAATCTAAAAAAATCATTAAAATTATTTGAGAGAAATATCCCTTTTTTACTTTGAAATCATTTAAAATTCATGCAATTATAAAAAAAATTCTTTTGAAAATAACCTTGTAAGATTATTAGGGAATATTAAAAATTTTAAGGCTTCATAACAGTGGAAAATATCCACTCATGCTGTATAAGTTAAAAAACATTCTTTCCATAATTTGTCGAAAAGGTCATAAAGTACCTCATTTGGAAAACAACGGAAAGATTCCTTTCAAAACATTCTATAAAAAGTTAAACATGGGTAAAAATGAATTTAAATAATAGTACATAATATTTTAAAATACATTTTAAGAAACATATACATGGATGATAAATATTTCCTAGTAGATACTTACGTATAAACAACCTCATATAATAATGAGATTATGAAATTAACCCTTACCTTTTACTTTCCTTTAGTAGATTGTGAATTAACCTCCTATATAATGGTTAAATCATGTTATTAAATTATTAAAGGACCATATCTATTTATTATATCATATATGATCCTATTATATCATTTTGTTAAAAATATTTCAGTATTACCATTGTTTTGGGTGTTAACTATTTTGTTTTCCTATGCATGTTTTGTTGTGTAATGAATATTTATTATGAATAGGATATATTTAATTCATATCCAGAATTATATTAAGTTAATAAATATTATATTTAATCATATTATAAATTTTATAATCACTCTTTAATGCTTAACATGGAGAAATAATCTCACCGCATCGTGGAGACGGTAGGTCGTACGTACGCACGAGTGATGGTATCATTCCCTTGATGGTTAAATAGTATGTAATTTGATGGTATATTAATTATATAGAATAATTATCATGTTATGTTCATTATTTATATCCATTATTCTCATCATTATACCCATACAAATAAAGTAGTGTTGAATAAAAAATTACACTACGGTGTGTAGATGATAAGTCATATGTACGCATGCATGGTAATATTGTTATTCATAAGATGGATAAAAGGATGAATATGTTTCCCCATAATCATAATAACATCTAATAATGTATGATATATTGTATTTATTACTTTATTATGAAAATATCATAAGAAGAGGAAGTAGAAGAAGAAAATAAATTGAATTGAATTGGTAAAACAACTACCTCTTCTTCGAGTGTCTCCTTTTGATTTGCACAAATGACTACTTAGGTTAGATTTATGCCCAATGTTTGGCTTCTTGGATTATGTGAGGGAAGTTATGAGGATAATTGGGTAGGTTTTTTCTGATACAAAGGGCTTTATAAGTTTGATTAATAGAGAAGGAGGGTGCCCTTTTATAAGATAGGTGAGGGGTACTTTATGAAACTCATAAAGTATTAAATTAATATTAATTAATTTTCAATTAAAATGGGTCCAAAGGAAATTATTTATAAGATAAGATGAGTATGGGTCTAAATAATCTCAAAAAATAAAATTTAGACATGTTTTTTTTTATTTTAAACCTTATCCTTTTGATTTATCCTTAATTAATCTATTTAATTTTAATTGTAGTAATAATATTATAAATAATAAAGGTTATAAATATTTACTTATGTGTATAAATTTTATATAAATTTAAACTTTATGAAATTTTATACTGTATAATTATCACTTTTTAGTTTTTAAATATTTTTATGATTTTTAAATAATTTTGTAAAATGTTATATTTATAAAATATCAATAGTGTGAATTTTGACACTATTCATTTATTTGATTTTAAATAAAATATAAACATAATATAACTTCAAAAAAATATTTAAATATACTCCTAAAATATCACATTCACCTATAAAATTTATGGATAACCTTAATTAATTGAAATAATATTTATTTTAATATTTTTAATATCATTTATTTGATATTTTTATTAATAAAATAATTTCTACTTCACTATTGTGTCATCATCAATTGTAATTATTTAATCTATAATCAATATAAATAAATTAATATAATGTATTTAATTATTTTATATTTCCATATACTACTTACAATAGATTTTATCTCCTGGTTTTCTCAATATTAAAATTAATATACTTATATAAAATGAGAGTGTGACATTTTGTCACATTCTTTGATTTTTATAATATCTATGTCATTTTCCTAGACTAGTTCCATTAAATGATTCCATTTCTAAAAATTATTAATAAGGGTTTAATTTAGTCGTTCAATAGGATTTTGGAAGGTGTTAGGGTTCATTTATAATATTATTTTTACCTTTAGTTACGTGATTTACCCTTAACATCGATAATAAAAAAATTACTAAAGTTACTATTCATAATATCAAAAAAATAAAAGTACATTATTAACATAATTTATATACACTAATTAAAAATATGGAATCCATTTTTCAAAATTGAAAACAAATAATTTGTAGTAATTAATTTAAAATTAATCCCTGTTGAAGAAATGAGAAAATGAGTTTTTTTAAGTCAAAACCATGAGAAGATTGACATGTGTTTATGTCAAATTTCAATGAGAAATTACTTACAATGAACAAAATTGGATTAAATTATAAAAATATAATCTAATTATACTTTAAAACAATTAAAATGTATAATTTAACATTATAAATAATTTCAATTAAAAAAAAATTCAATTAAAATTTAGTAATTTTCATTATTCATCAAAACATGATATTTCTTAGAAAAATACCAAAAATTGAACCAAATTAAATTTTTATATTACTATTTCAAATAAAAATTTTATTATTTCAAATTTAATATATAAAATTTTAAAATATTGAATTTAAAATGGGTTCTCTATTAAAATGTTGCAAAACTGTATTTTTTGAAAAATGCTTCTTTTATCCGAAAAAATGAATTTTCTTCTTATATCATGTTTAGAAAATACATAATATGAATGTTAAAATTATATGGAATATATAAAATTCAAAATTTGATTAATAATATTCATAACCACTAATTTAACGGCTATGTTAAATATTATATTAAATAATAATATTTTATTAATATACTGTTGTTCAATAAAACAAGGCATTGTGTGTAACGCAAGACAACTCATTATTGTGTGTATAATAATATTAACATGGTGTTGTGTAAAAATAAGGAAAGTAAAAAAATTAAATTTATTCCAAAATGAAAATATTGTAAAGTCTTTTGGTGTTACATTGATAACTAGATTTAGGAAAACATAGAATAGAGAACATAACCCGATGAATGAATTTGAGGATAATTCTAATTATTGGATAACATACTAAAATTTTGGCAAAGATAAATTATGTGATTTTCCTAGAAATAAATATATGTTTGGATATTATAAGTGGACATGGTTTTGGTACAAATACATATAGGGGTAACAACCCTAAAAATAGTTGGTAAAGTATATCATGTCTATCATTATGGTGCATGGTGAGTGTGGCCTTACTGTGTACCTATTTTGAGACTCCTTGGGATATGATAGGGTCAAATAATATTTTATTTATAAACCATTGTGATAAATGAGATAATGAAGCATCTAGAAACCTATGATATTCCATAGTGATATGTGATAAACCTAAAATGTCTTGGGATGAAAAGTATAAGGTTGATTATAAGTTTAAAGGAATAGATACCCCTTTAAGGTTTTATGTGATAGGAGTTTAAGATTATTAAGGATATTTTCATATATTTTTAAGAAATACAAACATTTGGTTTAGTATGTGTTTTAGTGAGAAGTTTATTTTAGGAATAATTATTTTTATTTTATAAACATAAGTTTAAAGGTATTGATAACCTTTAGGGTCTATATGATCTTTGATGATGAGTTAATTATGGGCAGTTAAAATTTAGAAACCTATGTTTTACCATTTAAATGACCAAGAGATTGAAAATTGATTTGATTATTAATGTTATTTTTGAGAGTTTTCATGGTATTTTTGGGAATTTTATAGGAATTATATTAATATAGTTGTAGAAAAAGAACAAATAACATGTTGGGTGACAACTCATCACATCCAACAAGGTTGTGGGGCTTAAACCCTCAACTAAAGGGTGATAAGGGTGTAGTGCCTACCACTACCCTACGTGATGTACTAGTTAGTATTAAATCGTTTTTAATTAAATGGTTTGATGGATAAATATTAATATGATTTTGTGAAACATTTTACAGGATCAAATTTTTTGAATTTTTATGATTTAATGTGATTAATGATATTTCAGGAGACATTTTATTAGGTTGAGGTATATATAACCTTTATTTTTAACATAAAGTATTATTTGGAAAGAATGTTATTATTTTTTTATAGATGTAATTTTAAGGATATGAGATAAAATTTTAGGCTAAAACATTCTTTCATGTTGAGTTTATTGATGTTATTATGGATATAGAGTTATTTATTTAAATAATGATCTATGTTAAACATTTTTTTTATTATTGAATTTTGGAGATTCATTTATTATTTCATCATACAAAGGTTTATTAATTTTTGGTATTATATTAAATTTTTCTAACCATTTTGGTTTTATTAAATATAGGGTGAATGGATTCTTATTATTTCTTGTATTATATGATCCATTATAAGTTTATTTTATTAATTCAAGTATAAAAAATTTTCATATTAAATACTCATCGATTGGAGAAAAGGATGATATTATGTCAAAATTTGATTAAATAATGAAATTATACTTTTCAGGTAAGTATAATTCATTATGTTCTTGGTTCAGATGGTAAATTAATTCCCTAAATCATGGAAAAGGATCTTAAAATAAAAAATTTATCATATTACCTTCATTTCCAAGGAATTTATGGTCTTTTCACCTCTCCCTGATTTATAGTTTTGTGGTTATTGACTTTCTCATGACCGTGTTATTAATCACTATTTATTATTCCTTAGAATTTATTCTTATTATTTATGTCAATATTTTAACTTCCCACTAATTTTTTCTTATTTAGGAACCCAAATACGTGATATTTTAGGGAACCTTTTTGGTTTCAACTTTCTTTTCTTTTAAGAAGTTTCAGTATCCCTATATATGATGTTAGTTTTCAAAAAAGTTTAAAACTCTGATAACCATAATATAAATATTAGGGTTTAATTTATTTAAGTGGGTATAATTTAACACCCTGATATTTTAGAAAATATTTCCCTCTAAATAAATTTGATTTCTTACATATCTTGTGTTACATGCAACACCGAGTTTAAATAAAGTGTAATATACTATTAAAATATTTAAACATGGTGACTATAACCTAGACATTAAAATTGGAGGTATGAATAGGAATAAAAACTTTTTGAAATTTTTTTATTAATATCTTAGATAAATAAAATATATTATTAAATAAGTACTCAATTTTTAGAAAATTCTTTACATGATTCAAAAATGTTTTTATTTATTTTTGTGAGAAAATAATATAATTATTTTTTACTAATTTTCTAAATTTTATTGTTAAAAATTAACTTCATTTTTTAAATCATCTTGTAAAAGTTAACTTAGGGTGAAATATTTGTATTTTTTAGAAAATAACAATTTTTCAGTGAATAGTGAAAAAAACGATTTTTGTAAAACTGTCATTTATTTCCATTTAAAAATCACCATAATATTTTTAATTTGACCTTAAATTATTATAATCATCATTTATTTATAAATAATATAATCAATTACAAATTAATCAATATTATATGTGATTTTAATATAAAAATACTTTTATACTTAAAAAGGCATTTTTTCAGAAAACATTTTTCATCAAGCTTTGCAAGATGTTTATAAAATGAATTTATTATACTTATATATATTTAATTTTATAAAATTTATTCCATAGTTTTAATCATCAAAATTAATATTATTTAATAAGTTCATCTTAATTTTTTCATAATTGATAGTAAAAACAGTGACAATTTATCACCACGGTAAAAGAGTAAATCAAGTTAACCTAGGTTAAAACTAGGTGATAATGTATCCACTTTTCATTAAAAAAATATTGTTTTATGAATATATTTTTAACCTTAAAACAATAATATTTATATTAATTTATTTATGGGTAAATTTTCCATGAAAATTACCTTTATAATATTTTAAGTAAAGAAAAATACAAAATGTCACTTTCTTACTTTTAATTATCTCTTATGTGTTCACATAGAGACAAAAACAAGTTGTGAATGAATATTAATTATTATTTTAATAATAATGAAATTATTTTTATTATGTAAATTTATTTATAATTTTAAATAATAATATAATTACATTAAATTCTTATCCAACGCCGACACAGTATTTCAATAATTAATAAAAAAAGTAGAATAAATAATTTTGAAAATATTAAAAGTGATATAATTTGTGTGAATTGTTGTGTTAAATTATTTTTATATATTAATATATAATATTATATATGTTTAAAAATTCTAGATTCTAATTCCCCCTTTGTCTTAATGTACTTCAAGTCAAATTAAATTAATAGTGTCAAAAATGACATTAATGTTATTTTATATAAAATAATATTTTATTAAAAGATTAAAAATCACTAAAAATAATATATTCATA
Source organism: Viscum album (assembly GCA_963277665.1). Lineage (NCBI taxonomy): Eukaryota > Viridiplantae > Streptophyta > Magnoliopsida > Santalales > Viscaceae > Viscum > Viscum album. The sequence continues at coordinate 998,235,675 of OY728138.1, read as the reverse complement.
AAATTGATTTTTATATGTTTAAAAATATCATCTATGGTTCATTTAGGTCCAAATTTTCCTTTTATATTAACTATCTTCACCCCTAAAGAGTAAAAATACTATTATCACGGTAATTGTAAAAAAAGGTTAATGTGGGTTAAAACAAAGAGATAAGGGTAAAAATATAATCTAAAACTGACTTGATTTTATTTTATTTTATTATTTAGACATATCCTCATAAAATATTTTAATTATATTATTTTTTATCCATTTGAACATGAAAATTAATTTATATTAATTTAATATTTTAAGAAATTTTGAAAGTGCTCCTACCCTCACTTATAAAAGGGAACATCCTATCCTCTTTTTTTCACACTCCAAAATCCTTTTTTTTATATAATTAATACCTAAATACATTAATTAATTCCCTTAACATGTTATGGAGGCCTTGGTTTGATTATAAAACCTTCTTATGAAGGATTTTGGTGTAAACTGAAAGAGGTTATCTGAAGAAGAGGTAACATTCTTAACCGAACGTTTTTGTATTTTGTTAATGGCATGACCTAAATCCGTCTCCTCTTCCATCAAATGAGAAATGAAAACATCATTCGTGTGTACAACAGACTACCACCTCGCAAATTGATGTAATTTATTTTCCACAATCACCTCTCATGAATATTTATGATGATGGACTTAATGTGTATATAATATATTCATGACATATTTATAATTCTTAAAAATTAATATATCATATATATTTTTACCTTTACATTCATTGAAATATGATATCATCATGCGTGCGTACTTGTGGATTACCCTCTTGACGAAGCGATGTGATCCATTTTTCATTACTACATCACATGGAGGGTATATATAAGTATATTTAATGAAATAATATTATATTTATTATATAATTGTAATTATATAAATATAAAATAACACTTACCTTATTTCCATCATGATCGTTGAAAAATAGAAACATTACTCATGCATATATACGGATTACCATCTCCATGATTATAATGTAGTTCATTTTTCATAACCATATTTCATGGTTGGTTTAAAAAGTATAATTAATATATAAAAATGATAATTATTTAATAATTTTTATTCTATATATGATGTAATAATGATCTTTTTTACCATAGTCAATCTACTAAAGTCATTTTGGACATATGAACCAAATATTGTCAAAATGTCCAATGTAAAATTAATTGATTAAGTAATTAAATATAACATGGTAATAAAAAACAAAAGGAAAAATAAAATTGAAAAATATTATTAAGAAATTAAATAATTAACATAGTTTTATTATTTATAAATATAAAGAGTGTATTTGTTGACTCAGATATGAGGTAAGAGATTCCGTATCAATTTCCTTTCATTGAGGCATATTTTACTATTTTAAAAAAATTATTTTATATAGTGTATATAATTCAATTTTACATATTATATCATGAATCCTTCATAATTTATGTATTTTTAATATTAAATTAAAATTATTTGATCCAAGGGGATTTTAATTGAAAGTTAGAAAGTGGTAATGGGTTTCATAACTCAATTTCTTTTCATTGGATTATATTACTTATTAATTGTATTTGATATTCTAAGATTATTTGTGTAATGTATTTTTATTATTTTATGTTTTATTTTAAAAAAAATTATTTGGATTTAAATTTGATATACAAAAGAAATTCATTTATTAATTCTCACTAATGGAATGATTGTTGTAATAGATTTCATATCAATTTCTACTCCATTGAGACATGTTTAGTATTATGCACCTTTTTATTTTTATTAAGTGTATATAATTCACATTTGATATATTATATCATTAATATATTTATATTTATGGCATTTAATTTTTCATTTGAATTTTTTTCTTTCATGGGGTCATGATTCAAAAGTTACCATATTGGTAAGAGTTTATTTCATAATCTCATCATTATTCAGGATTATTTATGTTTAAGTATTCAATGGGGTAATTATTTGATCTTTATATCTTAAACCTAAAATATTTTCTTATTCTATGGTTATTTATATAAATTATAAGTTTTACTTTAATTTTCTACTCTTTAAGTACTTAAGATACCAAAATTATATTTTTAAGGAAACCCAACTTTATTTTTATACTCGGTCAGGAATATTTTTCTTCCATATCCATATTTTCCTTAAAATGTTTAAAAGAATATTTTAAATATTCTCCAATGATTTACTAAATACATTTTTAAAAATATTTTTATTTTTTAAAAAAAATTTAATGGGAATCTTCTTCTCATTTTTTGAACAAGGTACTTTTGACTTTTTACTAAAATTATGAAAGGAAAATTTGTTTTTTGCATACCTGAAATGAAAGGAATTTTCCCACCATCATGACCAATAATTTATTTGAATATTAATTTAACAGTTTCCATGGTTATTTTTAATGAAATTTTTTCCTTAAAATTTTGAAAAATTTTAGTTTTTAAAAGTGATTTTCAAAGACAAAAAAGTGTATTTTTTCTAAAGATTGTTTTTCATGATCTTTTTATGGTATTTCTATACATCAATAACAATAACTCTTTATTTTGATTATAATACACTAATGATATGTTGTAATGATACCAAAATTATTATTTATCTTAATGGTTTGTAATCAGTTTGACTAGGGAAATATTAACATTTTATATGCTAGTTTTTCAATATGAATTTTTATATTAATTATGTATTGAATTTTTATTCATCCATTTCATGTTATGAATGCATTATACATAGTAATTGATGGAAAGGGCTATCTATATTCCATATATTCATCAATTGGTCTCATAAGACAAAGTTGTTTGGGTATTTGGTTGAGGCCTTACCCATTTATAAAATATGTCTTGGAATGAAACCTTAAAAATATGTTTATGATGTCCATTATTATGAATTAAATAATTATGAGATTAGTTATTGATTTCCATGTGATTATTTTAATAGTTATGATATTAATGAATAAGTTTCAAGTTCATGAGATTATTTATATAGCATTATTTGATCATAATTTATTACTACCATATTATTATTCATAAAAAAGTTAATGATTAAATATAATTTGTTTTTAGTTATCTACCTTTCCATATTGATTATTCTTTATTTACTCATGATATATTCTATTGTACATAACCCTTAATGATCATTTTATCTCACCCCTTTTTTTCCTTTCCCCAAGATATAAAGAAGGAATATTTGAATTAGTTCAAGGATATAGAGTATTTACTTTCACTATATTATATTTTTATGTTTTTAAAAATAATGTGAGATTAAATTATGTATCTAGTTTACCAAGACTATGAAACTATTTGGTATTTTGGGATTATATCATCTGTATCTTAATCCAATGTAATAAAGTAACCACTGGGTATGGGTTAATGTGGTTGGATTCTTTACACTAACTATCTTCAAGGTCTGCAGATAGAATTATTTATTGGAGAATTCTTCAAATCCCTCTCATGTAAGGCCTTGGTAAACTTTATGTTAGATAGTTAAATCCCACCATTGGAATTAAATATCCTCCAACATATATACCACTAACTTGACCTTTAGATCATTTAGTATTATAAGAAAATAAAAAATATGATTCATTTTGTTAACCCACACTTCTATCTTTTTAGGTTATGAATCCCCCTAGAAAGATTTGGGGATTTTATTTCTGAAAATACATGTTCTATATATTTTGGTTTATCATTTTAATTTCCCTTATCAATAGCATGAAAATATTGTAAAATTATTTAAACAAGTTGTTGGTTCTATTGTGGTTAAGGTGAAACCACATTCTCTATTATTTCCTCTAGAAGTTTTCTAGGTCATCTAATTGGTGTCATTTCTCTAAAGATAGAGAAAAACTTCGCTTAGTCATTACTCATTAGAAACTAGAGGCTTATAATATTTGAAATCATTATAAGAAATAATCATTACAACCAACATTTCAAAAATCATCAAACATAATATGAACAATGTATTACTAGTATGAAATATAAAAACTAATGAATTATATGCTATAATCATTAGCTAAACCCATTTTTGACACTCTTTTTTATCAAATATGATGAAAATATTATGAATATCACCTTAATAATTTTAAATAATTGAATATAACCAATAAAAATCAAATGGAATTTCCCAATCTAGCATACACGCTACACCCTTGCACATTATAAGGCTCGTGCAGACCCCCCCCCCCCCTACGTGGTACTAAAAGGCAAGCCACCCTTGTACAGGACACATGAATCAGGAACCTACCCCATGGACTTGTGCAGACAACCTCCTTTTACCAAGGTCCCATTTTTTCATATAAATATGACCCTTGGGATCCTCATTTACACAACTGGAAAATTGGAAGAAGCCCTGAAGCTTTGGTCGCACTGTACCTTTTCCAAATTCCTCCAAACTCCCTCAATTATCCCTCTGCAACTTGTGAAAATAAGTAATTAGGGAGGATAGTGAGATAAAATTCCCTCCATGTTCCGAAACATAAATTCACCTATGTGAGTACTTATTCCTCCAATTGCCTAAAGGCCTTCATTTTTTTATTGATTTTTGATAATCCACCTTTCAAGGGGTGAGGTGGAACCCTTACAAGGCCCGTTGGCCTAGGTATTACATGGCCCGTAGGCCTTAGAGGGACTTGTGTGAGACCCATCCAAATACACTTAAGAAGACCTGTGGTGCCTAGGATAAATCCTTTCCCAAGTTTCATCACCCATTTGGTCTATTTCCCAAGTCATGTTCACCTTTTGCAAGACTACCCCTATGTAAAGCACCACCAGTCTCTCCCAATACCTATGTGAGGCACCTTTTCTCTCTAATACAAGACAAGTATGAGGCTCCTTTGAGCCCTCTTCTAAGCCACCAATAACAGGTACTCCCTTCCTTTGGATCCATTGTATGATAGGGACCAAATAGAAACCTCCACCAAAGCCTATGAACATTAAAACCTAGGTAAAGGGTCACACCATCATGTCTCCAATTTTGGGTATGCATTCCTTCGGTCATAGGTTTCTCGCACTTGTCCTGCCTAATGGTTAGGTTCCTCAGGGTTCATGTGAGTATGCATTCCCATGGTCACAAGGACCCCAAACCTGGGGGTGGTAATGCTATTAATATATTCATAACTTTTTATTTACTCCCTTTATTGATTTTCTATGAAAAGTGCATAATTTGTGTGAAATATTCATGTTTTAATACTAAAAATAATTTTTAAGCATTATTTGAAGTAGTCCAACTGAGTCAGTTTAGTATTTTAATTATAAATCTCACAATACTTATCCAAATTTTATGGTTCTTATTTTTTAGGATTTCTTATTCAATTTTTAACATATCAATATAAGGAATCATTGGCCAATTCTTTCTTTTGAAGGGTCATATGGACCACACAAGAAGGCTTAAAGAATCTGTGAAGAAACTCGACCATCCATGAGGATTGAATTACTGGCCTCAATACAGAAGTCCAAATCATTGATTCTCCACCAAAAGTCTGGGTACAATACCATTCATATTTGATAAAAATTTCAAGTCCCAAATCCACTAAGAAGGGTCCCAAATGATTTTATGCAGTCCAACCCACCATTCTTTACGTGAATTAAAACCAGAACACATTTATTGACTTTTCTCCTGATATAAACATCCATGAAATCTGATATTTTACAGTTTTAAATCCAATATATAGGTGTCAGACTTTTTAGAATAAATTGTTCATATTTTAGGGAATATTTCTATTCAAAAACCTATTCACATTTCTACCTTCGAAAAAGTGTTGATAAAATGGACAGATTAGAATTTTTTATTCAAACCACCATAACTTTGGATAATTAATTCCAATGGCCTCTGAATTTTCAGAGTAGATAGTAAACATCAATTTACACAACTTGAAAGAAGATCATATCTCGAGATTCAGCTATCTGAATGTCCAAATTGGCGAGCCAATTGGAGGGGAAGATTTGAAATGAAAACAGTCCAACTCCTTGGGATATAAATACATCACCCTCCTCTCCTTGCAAAGGATTGTCATTTTAAAATATAGGAACATACATTGACATGACCAAATCCTTTATAAAGGTTTTTTATTACCTTCAATAATCAATTTTTCACTTTATATACTCTTCCTCCTCTCTCTTTTTTCATTTACTTTTGTGTTTTTCTTTGTTTGTAATCTCGTAAGTGTTTTCTTTGTAATTCAATTTTAATGTAAGTATCTTTATCATTAACTATTATTATCATCTACCCTAAATTTTTAAATATTAATGTTCTTTAAATTTTTTAAATCAAGTTGAAACTCATTCCTTTTTTCGCTTTCTCATTCAATCTAAAGTGTGATTTTAATTCTCATCATCGATCATGTGTGTGTGTTCGACGCATAACTCTTTTCATATCCCATTATTTTTGTTATATATATAATTAATCACCATAAAACATATATAATCATATTAACATAAATATAAATGGTTGGTTAAATCTAATATTGGGGTGATCCATGATTTGGGGATATTAAGTAATTGAGGGATTTTTCTTGATGATTATTCTTTAGGTTAACATTGTGTATGTTGAACTTACAATGTCATGGATTATTGAAATATTTTGTTTAACATGTGGATTACATGGATTATTGGAACCATAAATACACTTCCATAAACAATTAATGATTGAGATTATAACCCTATTTAATTTCAGTCTTGGATTAAAGCCTTAACACTTGGGAATTCTGGTCAAATTCATCATGTGAAGTGGGTGTTAATTTAATGAAATATAAAGCAAAGCACAATGATATCATAAGATTAAATCCCCAATAATATGAAAACAAACCCCTAATGAAAATACAAATTAATCAAAAACAATTGACTCTTAAATTTGTACCATCACCAAGGATTTCACTCGAGTGTCGCTATACACATTAGCAGAGCACCAGACCTTTGAATGGTCGATAGTCAAATATCAGCCTCACTTAGAATAGAGTCATTACTGGGGATGGTGTATTAATTATTCATTAGTTTTTGGTTATTTTAAAAAAAACAAAAAAAAAATTGAAAAAAAAAACACAAAAAAAAACCTACCTTCCTATAAAAATCATAAATGGAAAAACATAAAAAAAATCATCTTCCTCTTTCTTCCAAAATATATCTAAATTCCCCGTAGCCTCCCAAAAAATCCCTTGGATTTTTTTGACCCTGAAATTGAGAGAATTCTTTTCCAACTTAGGGGGGACATTAGGGATAATCAAATCATTCTAGAACTAGTATTTGTACAACCAATTGAATTAGATATGGCTAATCCTAGGGGAAAATCCTTAAAGAACTTGCTTCCCATAATATGAATTACTAACCACTTGGTATTCAATATCCAAACATAGATGTTGACTTTGAAATCAAATTGATTTGATTCATATTTTTCCTCATTTTCACAAGCTAGCCGGTGAGGATCCACATCTTCATATAAAAGAGTTCCAAGTGGTATGCTCTACCATGAAGCTTCAAGGGGTTTATAAGGAAAAATTAAACTCTGAGAATTCCATTTCTCCCTAGATGAAACTACTAATTCATGGCTCTAATAACTCCCTCCTGGTTCCATAAACTCATGGATTGACATGAAGCATATCTTTTTAGAAAAATTATTTTCTTCTTCTCGTATTGCTTCTATCTTAAAGGAAATAAGTGGTATCCATCAATTCCCAAATGAATCACTCCATGAGTACTAGGAGAGGTTCAAAAGGCTTATGGAAACCTGCTCGCATCACAAAATACCTAACCAAATCTTGATCCAATACTTCCATGAGTGTTTATTGTCTATGTAGAGAACTCTCATTGATGCCTCAAGTTGCGGTGCTCTTATTGATAAAACCCCTGCAGCTACACAAGATCTCATAATAAATATGGTTTCAAACACGCAGTAATTCCATACTTGAGAAAATGATCAAGTCAAACAAGTCTAATATAATCAATCTATAGATCCAAACAAGATGACTGAGTGGATGAGTTAACTTACAGGTCTTGTGAGACAACTATCAGTGGCTTCCAAATTCCCAACCTCATCTTCTCCACAATATTTATTCCTTGGACCTATCAAGAATTGTGGAATCTGTAGCTCACCAGCTCATCTAACTAACACATGTCCACAACTTCAATAGGATCTATCTGATTTAACCAAAAAAACGGAGCTCAATGAAACATATGCTCATAGGAACACCAAACCTCAATAATCAGTTCAGTTCATTAGAATCTTTAACCAACCCCACTTTGATCCCTTCTCTTATACCATTAACCAAGTCTTGAGGTATGGTAATCTCATTTCTCATCCCCCTCAATCCCCTCCTCAAAACCCAAACCAATTACAATGTGGCCAAGGTGGTGGTAACATTCAACAACCTTATGCTTTTGTTCCTAAACCTCAATAGATCAATCCTCTTTTTTCTCCTCCTAGATTCTACTATCCTAATGAGCCTTCTCAATTCCTAACCCAATAGAAGAACTTTCCCAAGAACCAAAATCAAGGTAATCCCAATGCGAGACATGCCTCTTATTCCAAGAAACCATAGGAAATAATTGTGTAAGATCTTTATTTCTTCACCCATTCTAGACTTAAAAACATTAAAACCCAAATTAGTCAACTTGCATCCCACCTGATTTATCAATAACAATCAAATTATTCCCAAATCCTAGATCAATCATTACCCAACCCCAAGGGTAATGTAAGTGCAATTTCACATATATTGGGAAAGAAAATTTATATGCCTCATGATGAGTCATCAAACTCCCCTTTAAATGTTGACCAAAAAAATGAAAAAAAAAAAGGAAATTATAAAAGGAACCTAAATCCATTCTATCGCCTCCTTCTATCCCACTAAGGAACCAAATTCCTTTTCCTCAAGCCATTTCTAAGCCAAGTAAATCCTTTGAACCCAATCCTAAAATGATCAACATGTTTAGACGTGTTGAAGTCAACATTCCCTTATTAGATTCCATTAAACAAATCCATAAGTATGAAAAGTTTCTTAAGGATTTATGCACCCATAATAGATATCTTAGGACCATTGAGAATGTTCCAACCCAGCAGTCCATACCCATGAAGTGCAAAGACCCAGGGACATTTACTATTCCATTCCAAATAGGGATTTCCAACTTTGATGATGCACTAATTGACCTTGGATCCTCAATAAATTTCATGCCCAAATCTATCTTCTCCAACCTTGGTCTAGGTCCCTTACATCCAACGGGTGTTGTCATCCAGTTAGCTAATCGAAGCACAGCTTGTCCAGAGGGAATAATTGAGGATGTCCTTATCTGAGTCAATGATCTTATCATCCTAGCTGACTTCTATGGCCTTGAAATGGAAGGTGATACAAATTATTGTGAATATCCTTTGATTATAGGAAGACCTTTCCTCATTACATCTAAAACCAAAATTTATGCCCGTGTTGGCATCTTATCCATGGAATTTGGTGACCAACTGGTCAAGTTCAATATTTTTCAATCCATGCGATACCCATTAGAGAATCAATCTATATTCTATATCCATGATTTTGAAAGTATCCCTGAGAGTGTGTTGAATCCAAATCCATCATGTTATTCTTATTATATTGATATAGGAGTTTTTGAATATTTCATCCTCATTAACCAATTCATAAATTGATAAGTTGATGATGACACTACAAATGAAAACTCCATTAATCTAAAGCATCTTGGAAACTCTTTGGAATCCCATATCACCTATGACCTCCAATGATCCAACTTGTATGGTAATGAGTAAAAAGAAAAATAATGTTCATTTTTTGATTAAAATTAGGTAATCCAACATGCATCATTTCCTATTCATGATTTTGAAAATTATGTTATATGTGAGGTGAACCCCAAACCAATGTTTTTATCTTGTCCTGATGGAAGTGATGTTTGTAATATATGTTCCCATATTAATAAAGTGATCACGGTTGATATTGAAATTGAACATTATTTGGAGAACAACATTGATATAAATGATATTGAAAATTTTATTCAGTATTATGACTCCACTGATCCTCATTATTGTACATCATTAAGTGATGAAATAAATTAGTTAAAAACAATTGGGATCTCATACTCTGGTTTCATGTTTTCTTAACCTTACATAAATGCACCAATATAATTTAAAAATCTTCCTAAATTTCCAATCATAGAAAATCATCACTTTTGGATAACATCATTCCTCAAGTTGAAGACTAATGGGAGGATAGTAATAATCTCTTTCCACCCCCATTTAATTTCAAGCACAACATCAAGTTAGGGGAGAAATTATCCAATGAACAATCAGGAATCCCAAAGGAGAACTTTTTCTAGAATCACACTAAAGTTGAGAAAATAAGTTTGCCATCATCGGACTATGGGTAGTCAACTCCAACTATCTAGTTGTAGGAAAAATAAATGTAGCTCTTCTTGAGAGGCAACCCATGTTTTCTTTTACTTTTATGAAATTTCAATTTATTTTTAGTTTTTCATTAAATGAATAATGATTTTTGTTTTTGTTTATATTTTAGTTAATGTTCATTTTTTAAAGCATCTCTATGATAGGACACACATCTCGGGAACCACATTGACTTCCATCAGATCCACAACTTCTACAGTTGATCCACCACTTTGTGGTGATAGAGACTCACCAAATCCAAACCAGGGGGACCTTTTTCCTTTTAAATCCTCTTCTCACTCTCTCTATATATTTATTCTATTCTCTCTATATCTCTCTTTTATAAGGGTTTGTCTTTATAAAAAAATTAAAAAAACTAAAAAAATATGAAAAAATAGTCATACTTACTCACCATCCACTTTTGAAATTTCTTTCTAAACATTTCTGGGAGTACAAAAGATCTATTTTCATCTCAAAAAAATTGTATTTTCATCATGAATTTAGATAAATAAATTTTTTTCAAGAATAATAAATTTTGAATGCTTAGTTTTAGATTTTTAAAATGATTCTTCCCCAACTGTTAGGAACAAAATTAGCTTTCATGCCAAGGTCACCTATGACCATATTTTCATTTTGTGTGTTTTATACCCCTAGTTGTGAGTCTTGAGTTATGGACCTTTGAGTTTAATTTCCTACTTTGGTGTTCTTGAATATGATAGAGGCATTTTTTGAACCACATGAGAATCACAATTGCCAAATATCCTCTCATTAATCTTGCATTAATCTTTATTTTGAAATCCCCTTCAATTATATGAAAACTTTTTCTTTGATATCCACATTACAAGCCCAATACCTTGTCCCACCCAACATCTACATGGAATTATATTTCATAATTTATTGAAATTTAAGTGTAGTGGGCATGGATTTCATTTTGGGTGCCATTTACTTGATTTTTCAATGTGTTTTAATATACTTGAGGACATGAATCCATTTTAGTGTGAGGTAGATGTTTTTATTCAGTTATTTTTGGGTAATGGACTTTTATTTATGTAATTTTGAAAATGTTATTGATAAGTGTTCAAAAAAATCAAAAAAAATGAACAAACAATAATGGTTTGTTTCTTAGATGGGTCAAAATATCACTCTTCTTCAACCTTTGATATTTTTATAACTATTAAAATTAGTTTCATGATTAGATCAATCATAGGTCTTGAGATGAGTGTGATATTTGTTGCAAGTTCAACTTTTAAAAAAAAAGAAAAAAAAGAACACTTGAATTATATATTATTGTGTCATTGGGAGAAGTTTTGTGTCTTGTAAATATTTCATCTTCTCATACCCTTCAAATTTTATTCCTATTTTGTGTCTTGATTCACACAATAATTCCCCTATAAATATGTTTTTCCATTTCCACCTATGTTTTATGTCAAAAAAATTGTGCATTGTTTTATCCATGCTAATATTTTACCCCTCTTTCCCTTTATCTTGGACATTAAATTACTACCATCCCATATCCATAGAAAAAACTCCATAAAAGACCTCTTGATTCAATATATATGAGTGAAATGGTCTAAACCTTCCCTGATTGGGGAAAATTTTATATTTTTTGGTGAGTGAGAATGATTTTGTTATGTTTTTAAATTTGTTGCACAAGAAGACATGTATAAAACTAAGTGTGTGGGAGTTTACTCTATTAATATATTCACAACTTTATATTTACTCCCTTTACTAATTTTCTATGAAAATTTCATAATTTGAGTGAAATATTCATGTTTTAATACTAAATATAATTTTTGAGCATTATTTGAATTATTCCAATTGATTCAATTTACTATTTTTATTATAAATCTCATGATACTTATCCAAATTTCATTGTTCTTATTTTTTAGGATTCCTTATTCAATTTCCAACATATCAGTAGAAGGAATCATTGGCCAATTCTATAATTTTAAGGATCATATAGACCAATCAAGAAGTCTAAAATACTAGGCCTAAAATACTGGGCTCACTCCAGAAGTCCAAAATCATTTATTCTCCACAAAAATTATAAGGACAATACCATTAATATTGGATAAAAAATTCAAGTCCCAACTCCACTAATAAGGGGCCCAAATGATTCTATGAAATCCATCCCACCATTTTGTCCATGAATTAAAACCATCACACATTTATTAACTTTTCTCCTGATATAGATGTCCATGAAAGTTGATATTTTGTAGTGTGAAATAAAATATATTGGTGGAAGTATTTTTATAATAAATGGTTCATATTTGAGGGAATATTCCTATTCAAAAACCCATTTACATTTTTTCCTTCTAAAAAGTTTTAATAAAATGGAAAATTTATAATTTTTTATTCAAATTTCCATAACTTTGACTACTTAAGTCCAATGACTGAAAAAAATTTCAGAGTAGATAGTACACATCAATGTATAAAACTTGAAATAAGATCATATCTCGATATTCATCTGTATGAATGTCCAAATTAGTGATCAAATTGGAAGGGATTATTTGGAATGAAAATAGTCCAACTCCTTAGGCTATAAATACATCCCCCTCCTATCCTTAAAAAGGGTTGTAATTTTGGAAGAGATTACCATACATTAGAATGACCAAAGCCTTTTCAAAGCCTTTTAAGGACCTTCCATAATCAAGTTTTCACTTGAGTGACTCTTTCTTCTCTCTTTGTTTTCATTTACTTTTGTGTTTTTCTTTGTATGTAATATCGTAAGTGTTTTCTTTGTAATTTTGTTTTATCACATGTATATTTATCATTAAATCATATTATCATATATAATCTATTTTTAAATATTAATGTTCTTTAAATTTTTTAAATCAAGTTGAAACCCCTTCCCTTATTTCACTTTATCATTCAATCTAAAGTGTGATTTTAATTATCATCACCATTCATGCATGTGTGTTCGATGCATAACTCTTTTCTTTTCTCGTTCTTTTCATTATATTTATAATTAATCACCATAAAATATATATAACCATAATAACATCAATATTAATGTATGAGTAAATCTAATATTGGGGTGAGTCATGATTTTGGGATATTAAGTGATTGGGGGCTTTTGCTTGATGATTATTCTTTTGGTTAACATTGTGTATGTTGAACGTAAAATGTCATGGATTATTGATATGTTTTATTTAATGTGTGGATTCCATGGATTATTGGAACCATAAAAACATGTCCATAAACAATTAATGATTGAGATTAGAACCCTATTTAATTTAAGGCTTGGATTAAAGCCTTAACACTTTGTAATTACAATCAAAGTCATCTTGTGAAGTGGGTATTAATTTAATAAAATATAAAGCAAAGAACAATGATATCATAATCTTAAATCCCCAATAATGAACTCACCCCAATATTTATTAAATTGTTAAATCAGTCTTCATAAATCAATAATTTCATTTAAGCTCTGTAAACAAACCCCCTACTCAAAATACAAATTAATAAAAACAATTGACTCTTAAATTTGTACCATCATCAATGATTCGACCCGAGTGTCTCTATACATGTTAGCAGAGCATCAGACCTTTTAACGGTCAATAGGTGACAATCGTCCGCACTTTAGGTTGTGTCAAGGATCTCCAAGTTTTATACATGAGGGTATGGGCCTTTCCATTCCCTCGTCATCTTTGAGACTAGGGGCCTTCGGTTCCAGGTAGGGAGGGTGAGGATCATTCTTGCCTTTCCCTTTGATATGGAATGAGATCCTCCTCCTAGAACCAATTTTTAGGCATCCCTCCAAGAATAATCCCCTAAACCTTATTTTGGTAGGTTCAACACTTTCTCCTCATTGTCTCCTAGTTCGTACCTAGATGGATATTTCAATGTGACTATCCTAGATACAAAATGGGAGAGGGAACAAGAAAATCAAAGACCTTTCTTCTCCTCTCGTATCCATATCTTCTTCCACCAATAGAAGAAAGATTGTATGGTGTTCCATATCTTTTAATTTCTATTATTTCTCACCCTAATCATGACTCGCATGGGCTTAGAGGTTAGTTATGATCTTGACATCCACATAATATGATGTATGTTTTGGTAGAGAATATTTTCTCAGATCTTTCTATAACCTTTCTTTAGAGGTCACCCATAGACATGGGACCTCAAGTCCATGTATCTGAACTCAAGGAAAAATATCCTATGGTTTTATAGATCTTATGCTTCCTCTTATTTCTCACATTGATCATAACCCATGTGGTCTTAGAGGTTGGTGGTGATCATGACATCCACATGATCATGAACCTTATGGGAATCATTCCAAGGTAAAGTCCCAACCAAACCTATGGGCCTCCTACTTGGTATAAGCCTCATCACCTCACAAAAGGGAATCCTCTTATATGTTATAAGCCCCAAAATCCAACTTTTTGGCCTCCTATTAAATATAATCCCCAATCATAACCAAACCTTAGGGAATCATTCTCTAGAGTAAGCCCTAACCAAACCTTAGGGAATCCTCCTCAAGAGTAATCCCCAACCAAACATCAAATCACCAGGGAATACTCATCAGGAGTAATCCCTAAGAAAACCTCAAATCACTAGGTTATCATTCTCAGGAGTAATCTCCAACCAAACCTCAAATCACCAGGGTATCATCCCTAGGAGTAAGCCCTAATATAATCCTCTCAAAGGGTCATACTCCTCTGCAAGACAAAATTTTAGAGGGCCTCCATAGGTGTGGGTCCTTATAACTAAACTATGTGGGATTTTATTCCCATCCAAATGGGATATGTAGATTGCTTCCCTAAGGTTAAAAACTAACACCCTAAATCAACCCTAATTCACTCTGGGCCATATTCTAAGTGAATTATTATTCAACCTCGGAATCGATATCCCTTCTAGGTACCATTGGTCACCCCAGCATAAGTCCCCCTCCAAACTTTGACTAGGCACATTTCACCTAGAAACCCTCATTGTATGATGTTAAACTACACAGTTCATTCCTTATCACATGACCTTAAATGGTATGATGTGTCCCATTAATTATCACCAAACTATGTGATTTCTTATCCCTTTCACAAGGATATGTAGGAATCCCATTTTATGGGTCCTATCCTGATATCAAAACAACTCCCATCACCCTGGATGATGATACACTCCAAATCACCCCACTATGTGGCTGAAAACCAACATCATCATAATAATGACCAAATAATCTTTAATAAGTATATACGAGGATACCATCAATGGAGAACCTTGGATACATACAAACATCTCTATTGATGAAGAACCTCAGATACATATAGATTATTCTAAATTCTATACATGTTAATTATTGATTGTTAATTTAGGGATGAACCTTTTCATGCCTGTGAATTAATGAAGGATTTGTGGAAATATATTAAATATTTAAGAGAGTCTCAAAGTTGGAAACAATTCCTCTCAAATGGGTGTGATGAGCCTGACCTCTCGTCCTCTCAACCAATGTGATTTCTTAAGAATCATTGGTAAAACCCCCCAATGAGTGCTTTCCTTTTGAAATTAGGTCCCTCATGGATATAGAACCATTGGGTATTTATGGTTCCATAAATAAACCCCATTAGAAACCGCCCAAAAGAGACATAGATATGTGTTTGATGTAAATGTTGTTCCACCAACACCATTACAATTCCATGTGGGCTTCAGGGACGAAACAAAAATGGTGAACCTAATGTGAATCTTTGACCAAGATGATAGTTTCACCCACCTTTTAGGCCCCTTTTCTCTCTCAAAATGAAAGAGTTCCAAACAAAACAATCAATCATGCATGTGTTTATTCAAATGAGATGAAACTTTGATGGGGTTTTCTTATTTGTGTTTGTTATCTATATCTCAATAATTTTCTCTCAAAACTCCCTTTAATATAATGGAATTCTTTTAGCTTCCACAAACATATTCCACAGCTATTGTCCATGTCAGGTCTTTGTCCAAGTAAAGGATGTCATCACCAACTTAGTGTCTTCAATGTTGGGTATAAAATGAACTAGTTTGGGAGTATTTCCAGAATAGTATAATCCTAACCCTGGAGGATTCTTGATAGGCCATCCAATCATGAAGCTCTATTGATCATCTGTTCAGTGATGGATGGTGGTCCAGAAGCAGATGGAACATATCTCCATCTTCAACCATTTTGGGAGATCATCCCATAAATAGAACAACCAGTCCTTATATTATCTTAGGTAGGTGGATCTAGAGTCCACGAAAGGCCTCGTACAAAATACATAGATATCCTTCCAAAAGGCTCCTTCTAGCAGATTTCATCGCCATAATCCGTCAAAATGATGAGGTTGTAATCCTTGGAAGTCTAGCCCAGATCTTCCTAAAATAGGCATAGAAGAAATACCATAGGGGGAATAAAACTTCCAATATGGAGAAGGTTCACACCTATATCCCCTCCAAAGAATCCCACTAATCAAATTTGGTGGAAAAATATGAGCGGACATATACACCCACCCATAATAATTCAGCTGGTGAGTATACTCATCTAGAAGCACCCTAGGAAGAAAATTGTTAAAATATAGAAGAACACAATGAGAAAGAACATATACTCACCTTCAACAACCATTCCTACTAGAAGAATCATCTGGTAGCACCAATATAAGACTACCAACTAAATATGGTGGCACGTAGAGAGCGGGAACAAACAGCTTCCTGCACCCAAAAATCCCTCCAGTAAAATTCAGTGGTAATATATGAGAAGGGAAAAACCTACCCACATTTATCAAGTATGCCATCATACTCTCATAGAACTATTTAATGAATCATACCAGCTATGTTTGGTGGAAAATCTCAAGCAGGCATATGCACATATCTACATTCATCAAGCCTACTAACAGTTTTGTATGGAAGCACCCAGAGAAGTCAATCAAAAATTCCTAGTGATGAATAGGGGTAGACCCAAATCTCTTACCCCATACATGAGTATTTTCTGTATCCACTGGAAAGAAAATAAGTATAGAAGAATGAACATACCCCTGGTCCAGATATAGAATGGGTTTATATTATGAAGTCACCAAGCATATTCTAAAAATAGTGAAAGGGAAGACGCAAGTCCCTACCCACATCCTACAAACCTATCAGGACATCATAATGGTGACAATAGTAGTGTCAAAGGGATAGACACATATCTCTATCCTCATAAATGGGGTGTCTCATCAGCATGTCACCCTGGATCAGACACACACCTCTGCTCATATCTAGGAGTGTTGTGGGATAAACTCCCTCGTGATATACGGACAACTGGATCAAAAAAATACACTTGTTCCAATCATAGGTAATTGGTCTATCCCAATATCCACTATAAGGTGGGAACAAATCTCTTCCCATGAAAAAAACTTCCCCTAGTAAGTGGCCCAAATCATTTTCAAGAAGTAATCCAAAAAGAAGCCTCACCAAAGATTACTAGAAAATGAAGAGATGGTCTACGATTCCACTCTACTTAATATTGGAGTTCTTGAATCACTAAAATGATTATCTATGGTAGCTCAAGATCCTACTCTCCCATTACCAAATTACAGGGAAATTAGTAGTAATTATGAAGGTCTTCCTTGGAAACTTAACCATGAAGTATTGCTTCATGACCATAACTTGATAGTAGTGTTTATCTTTGTCATAAGGGTCCTCCCCTTGATGGTGTAGTGATGAGAAAGACCTAATACCTTAAGGAACTTGGGAAAACAAGGCATGTCATGTCTGATACCTTTCCATTGAAAATTTAAATCCTTTCTCATCCAGAATATATCCCAAGGCGATGGTCATTATCTGAGCTCCCATTAGATCTCATGTCTTCTAATATGACAGAGGAGGTACCTATTGATCTAGTTTTTTATGATAAAGTAGCAGGAAAAAATTCCCTTTGGTCATACCAAGTTAAGGAGCCTCTAGAAAAATATAAAGAAAACATGATAAACATGAAGAAATAGTTGGCTAAAGATGACATACCAGTCATGTTCTGATCTTTATACACTCCTCAATACAAAATTCCAAAGGTGTTTTGGAAGATTTTTTGCACAAAATTTGTCTCAATATATAGAAAACTCTTCATCTGTTGAGAGAAAAATCATTACCCAATTAAGATTATTAGAGTCATGTAAAAGTAATAAAAGGTATGCAATTCCAAATTGAATTGGTGTCTCTCCTATCTTCATGAAATCCAAAGTACTGTAAAAAGAAAGGATCCCTTCAATGTGAGTGCCTTTGAGCCTTAAAAATATTGAAAAAAATGATCACAGATACCCCATCTGGTGTTCATATAAGAGGATGGGGTGAACACGGAGAATTACATTTCACCATAATCCATAACTAGAAAAACTCATTGAAAGTGGTATCATGCAATGTTAAAGCTTCAGGATGGCTCCAATAAAATGTATCTATTCACAACTGATGATAGAATCAAAAAAAATAGGCCCTAATCGACTCTCACCAACGTCAATACAAAAGTGAGCAGGCTATTGATATAATTGTGCATCAAGAAAATAAAAATATCAAGAAATACTCCCTCTTAGAGGAAGTTAGTCGTCAGATAGTGAAAATGTAAAAAATAGAACAATGATATTCAGAAGTAGGTGATTTAGGTTTTTACCAAATGATTCACTTGAACCATGTTCAAACAAAACTCTATAAATTATAAGGGAAGCTACAACAGTAGAATCCACAATAGTTCAGTATAATCCCCAACCTGTAGGGATATGATCTTTTTCAACATAACATCTGAGGTTAGCAAACCAGGCCTAGAGAGATGTGAAATTGAAATGAGAACATACCCATACCTTAGGGATGGGGTATTTTTTAACCTCAACAGCATCCTCCTTAATAGTTTTCAATCTTCTCCCGATTATAGGTAATCTTACAAAACAAATCCTTCTAGTTTTCCCCATATCGTGATTTGGTAGTCTCATTTAGGGACACACAAGACCAAACTATTTGGAGATTCCCTTCATATTAATATCTTCCAAAAATCTCCTAGAGAACCAAAAAAGGAAAGGAAAAGACCTTATTAAGGGTGTAGGAAAAGGAAGTCTTGTAAAAATAGTGATGAAAGGCCCACAATGTAGTGCACATTGTTGAATGTCATCAATACCATCCTTGCAGATCCTACAAAACATGAGGCCAATTTGGAGGAGGAGTTAGAGGAGGAAGTTTCTATTAAAAATACGGTTCACGCTAAAATGATTGAAGGAGGTGTTAATACCCAAAACTATATTATTTCCCTAAATCTGATTATTCCCCCAATCACTCTACCATTACCTCCTTGAAATTAATCCAACAAGGAAAAGGGTAAGGGTAAGATTTTCCCACACCTACCTCATGGAGATTTTGATCCCCTTTCAATTGAGGAAATATTTTCTCAATATGAGGAATATATGAAATAATTGAGAAGACTAAATGCATAATTACTTCAAGGAATCCTTCCTACTAGATATGTTCTACAAGAAGGTCCTTGTCTTGCACTCCCAATTGGTGTACCTCAACAAAGAGGGTTTGTCACAACAATTGAAATAGATCCAAAACATATTCTCAATACAGCATACCAACCACCAATATACCTAGATCCTACGGTAGTATATCGAGAGTTCCCTCTATTGGGTGCAAAACCAGAATGGGTCCAGGTGCATCCTTACCATCTTGTCCTTATAGATTACCCATGACAGATACCAGTGGTGCTACCAAAGATGGACCTATCAGATATTACCCTTTTTTAATCTCATGATCATTCATACATTCCTAAAGGGATCATGAACACCATTAGTTTTCTAAAAAATCAATTTTAATCCATTGAGGAACAGTGTGCACTAGTGAAACTAGAGAATAAGCCTTACCCCAAATGGGTTGACCCGACTCCTCCACCACCAAACCATAGGAATACTATATTCCCAATTTTCAATGTCTTGAAAGACTCGGAGCAACATTTGATGCATTTTTTTCTCTCATTGTGATCCCATGATGGGGACCCCTGAACAATAAGAGGTAGTGAAACTCAAGTTATTCATACAATTGCTACAAGAAACGACCTTTGTATGGTACACTAGTTTGTCAGCTCAATCAATTATATGGTGGTAATATCTTCATTGAAAGTTTATCTTCAAAATAAAATTAACATTACAGTATAAAATAGTCATTGACCTCTCAAATTGAAAACAGTAGAAAAATTGGAGGGCATTAGATTTCATTGTTGGATGGAAAGGATTGAAATATTCCTTAATCCTACATCTTTCTCAAGAAGACTTTTTACCTATCTGTATAGTGAATCTTCACGATGAGTTTGGAACACCACTAATCCTTGTTAAATAAATAGGAGGTTGTTGAGACCTCTCTAAGATTTATCAAATAGTGGAAGACTCTATCGCATAGACTAAGGTAAAGTCCTGAGTAATTCTATTAGCTCAGGGAAAGATAACTAAGAAAGCATATATCACTATTATTATACTTAAACAGGACCCTTCACCCACTCCCGATCCAAATCCGGCACAATATGATGCAGTTTCACCCCCTGAGCATCAACAATAATGAATGCCCTGTCAGGATGATCAAAGGTAGAAGAGTAAAAATAGTTTGAGGAGATTAAAAACATGTTCTATTCTTTTTGAAGTGACCAAGTCCCTAGATAATTCATATCGACATTGGAAAACAACTTTATTAAGTTACCAAATACCAAGAAACATTTTAAGTGTGGTGAAGAAGATATCACAAACTATTTACCCTTCCATTAAGAATTAGGGAAAAACATACAAGAATGATTTATTTTCAAATACATCCTGCAAAAGATGGTGGACTCTGGGAAAGCGAAGCTGGGCAGGTCACCTGCTCAAGTAGAATGTGTTTATGCCACCAATATGGAGGAAGAGAATGAATGATAAGATGTTAAAAATAAGGGAATGTAAAGTTAAATAATTATATAGTTATAAATATAATCAATCAGACTCATTATATCCTCTAAACACAGTTGAAATAGCCAATTGTGCCTTCAACCGCATCTGTTACAACACAGCTGACTCCATCGACAGCTCATCCCTATAAAATCCAATATTCCAAAAGGATACATGGTTGAAAGAGTAAAAATAAAATACAAGAATATGATCATGTTCCAAGGATGAATTTTTATTTAACTTTAGAAAACTTTATGATTACATTCCCAGAATAACGAGCACCACCCCACCAAATGGTACAACAAGGGTCAACCTTCCATAAGGAATCTTCATAAGATGAGGAGTTTATTTTTTATTATATTAATGTTTTTCACTTGATGGATCACTTATCGGATGATGATCATGATTATTAACCTAAATTGCCTACACTTGATTGGGGAAATGGGGGGATAGGATGTTAGATTCTAGTATATAGTGGAATACATGGTCGTACCAGGAATCACTACTCCAACCACATCCTTGTTTGAACCATCTACATGGCCAAAACTTGTGGTAGATCCCTCCATCAAGCTCAGAAGGAGTAAGAATTTTCCCCCACACATGATAGGTATTTCCCTAACATGATTATCCTATAATGTTGGCTAGAGGATATGTCATCACCTAATGAACTTCAGTATGCAGGTAGACCTATTCTACCTAATCTACTAATATAAGAAGCACCTTCAACTCATGTTCTAAGGGATGATCCATCCACATAAAGTACTTCAGTTCCTAAATCACATGAAAAATAGAATCCCCATGTTGGGAAGTATAGAACTTTGGATTATAAGTTTGTTTTTTGAACCAATTAACCCTAGTTTCGGCTAAGTTGTCAATTATAGATGCTATGAGTCTATCAAAATACCTTTGAGAATCACTCATAGAGGCCTTGTAAATCCTTCAGGAATTTGAAGTCGAGGTTTTTGTTGAATTGTTTCATGTATATAATGATCCTATAGAATATCACATAGTCATCTCTTTCACATACCAAGATGAGGATTACATCATACAGGGACATGTCAGACCCTTGTATATATCTTTAAGGATAAATTACATTGATATCTAATGAGATTTCATTAACAATGGTTCAGGAGTCAACCTCATTCCAATCTAAAAAAATTTCAACTAGGTTTAAATGAATATCACTTATCCCAATCCACTTTAATGTTATAGGTTTATGACAAAAATGAAAAAAATCCTCTTGGTGAAATAAAACTTATGACACGGTTTGAGGATCTCGTTTCTGGCTCATATTTCATGGTTGTTAGGCAGGATACAACCTCCAAAATTCTACAGGGAAGACCTTGGATACATCATCATGCATATATCCCTTTGTCTTGCCATCAATTCCTTAAATATTGTATCAATGGAAAAATTGGTACATTACATGGTGAAAATTCCCCATTTAAATCCTATGAATCAAAGTACATTGATGCAGGATTCTTCCAGAGGGAAGGGAAATGGTCAGTGACTGATGATGTTTCTCAAATCAATGCCATTAATGGCCTAGAAATGATTCTGGTGAACCCTTTTAACCAGATTATTATAGATTATGTGTTGTCCATCAACCAAATTAATAAGATGGGTCCAAATTCAAGCACACATCCAATTACTTCTGTGATGTCAGCCGTGAAAAATGAACCTGGTAGCATTGGATAAATTTTCAACACTTTGAGAAATGATAAAATCTAGGATGAAATTTTCTTCATTCCATCCATAGAGCTTTGAAAAAACCATATTCCATCATCTAGGTTAGAATAATTTATCATGAAAATGAGATAAAAAAAATATTCTCATTATCAGGTTCTCGTATCTCCTTCGGAGC
This sequence comes from Viscum album, assembly GCA_963277665.1. Classification (NCBI taxonomy): domain Eukaryota; kingdom Viridiplantae; phylum Streptophyta; class Magnoliopsida; order Santalales; family Viscaceae; genus Viscum; species Viscum album. Next base: position 998,212,590 of record OY728138.1, on the reverse strand, counting down.
TCCAAAAATTCCATGTGCCATCAATTGAAATGGAAGTATAGGTAGAAGAGGTGAAGCATGAGGAAGGTTAAGAAGACGAAGACCTTAGGGATTCTTCTCCAACCTTTTAATAAGGTGTCTCCACCACTATTGATGATCTCAAAGAAATAAATCTGGATACGAATGAAGATAAGTGACCCACTTTGATTATTGTGGCCATGACTTTCAAATAAAAACAAGTATATAATTCCTTCATGAAGAAACACTGGGATTTGTTTTCCTAGAATTACACAGAGATGTCACACCTTGATCCCAAGGTGGCCACCCATCACTTGGGTCTTCTAGAAGACCATTGGGGATACAAACAGACATCCAAATGGGAACACCCAACTCACACCTCCAAAATTGAGGTTGGAGTGGATAACTCATCAAGGACTAATTAATCCAAGATGTATATTATCTAAAATGGATAGACAACATTGTCCCTATAAATAATAAGAAAGGGAAAATCATATTTTTCATCAATTTTAGAGATCTCAATTGGAACTGTCTAAAGGATGACTTCCCAGTTCCAATCACAGAACTATTGATTGATGCAACGGCTGGTTATCAAGCCATATCCTTCATGGATGGCTATTCAGGGTACAAATAAATCCAAATGGCCCCAGAATATGAAGAATACACCACCTTCAGGTCCCCCAGGGAGTATAATGATATCAATTCATGCCCTTTGGCTTGAAAAATTTTGGTTCCACATACCAACGTGCCATGCATCACATATTCAAACCATTTTTGGAGATGTTTGTTGAATTCTACACTGAAAATATAGTTGTTAAGTCTTCATAATGTTCTGACCACCTGGATGACCTGGAGACCATCTTCAATAATCTACGACAATATATCCTGAAGATAAAACCCTTAAATTGTGATTTTAGGGTAACTTTAAAAAAGTATCTAATCTTTTTAGTATGCTATAACGACATCAAATTTTACCCTGAGAAAAAAAAAATATCCTTATCATTTCACCTCTTTGAAATCTTAAAGAGTTGAGAGGAATTCAAGGAAACTTGATATATATCCAATGATTCATATCCAACCTTGCAGGAAAGTGTTTTCCCTTCACCAAACTAATGAAGAAGGGGGTCACATATTAGTGGGATAGTGAATATTAGATATCATTTCAAAACCTCAATAAATACCTCTTGATACCACCAGTATTAATGACACCTATTGAGGGAAAGCCTCTAATTCTATATGTGATGGACCTATAGTGATCATTGTGTACCTTATTTATGAAAAAGAATGATATTGGGAATGAAAATAGTCTTTATTATCTCATTTGAACCATGATCGATGCTAATACTTCTTATTTGGATATTGATAAAATCTACCTAGAATTAATCTTTGTGGTTTAGAAACTGAGGCACTACCTACAACACCATGAGGTCCATTTGGTCTCTTCCAATATCCCACTAAAATAAATCATCAGTCCTCCTATGTTGACATTACATCTAGCATGGTGTTGGTTATTCTATAGCAGTTTGATATATAATTCATACCTCATAAAGTAGAAAAAGGCCACACCTTAGCATATTTCTTTGTCGAATGCCCATCTATAGAAACAATGTCTTTAAGTACTGAATTTCTAAATGAGGAAATATTCTATATTCAAGGAATCCCCCAAATGTGGGATATTTATTTTGATGGAGTGTTCAGGATCCCAACAAGGAGGAGAATAGAATACCCTGATCTCAATAAAGTTGGTCTAGGGATTTTGATTATCTATCTAGAAAAAATAAGTCTTTCTTTACTCCTTACTATTATTAAAAGGTTGTACTGATTATGAGGCAGAATATCATGCCCTCATTTCAAACCTAGAAATGGCACTCCAAAAACCAGTGGACCATCTGGAAGTGAAAGATGATTCATAGTTGGTGATCAAACATATCAATGTGGATTATGCTATTAGAAAAGAAGAGTTAATTCCTCTGCTTGAATATATCTGAGGGTTGTTGGAAAAATTCCCCTTGAATCCAACATTGAATCAAATCCTATGATCACATAATTACTAGGAATATGCATTGGAAAATGTAGCTATGAATTTAGAAGATCCAAACTAGAATGAAATGTTCATTATCACTACGCATCACTGAATGGTCTCACCTTTAGTTCAAGTCAGAATAAAAGAGATTAGAAAAATCAATTGTATCCTTAAATTGTATGGTCCTACAACTAGGTGGATGATTCCCATCATGGACTACCTCCAAAATGGAATAATTCCATTGAATAGATCTTGGAAAGAGAAAATCCTCCAGTGAGCAACCAACTTCACTATTTATGATGGACCAAATCATCAGAAAGTCCTCTATAAATGAGGATTTGACAGAGTCCTTATTAGATGTATCGATGGAGAAGATATTGATGTTGTCATGGTAGAAGTGTACATTGGATCCTACAATGACCACTAATCAGATATCAAGCTTTCCCATCAAATATAAAATGGTTGGATACTTCTCACCTTCAATGATGCAATATTTTATAGAATTCACCAAGAAATTTCATTCCTACTAAGTTCATGTCAACTTCATCCATCAACCCCTAGAGTTTCAACATATATCCAAATACTTATATCCATTTTCTATATAGGTAATGGATGTTGTGGGGATATACCCTCTATCTATAGGAAAGAAATTTGAATATATTTTAACTATTACCGATTTCTTCTCCAAATGGGTTGAGGCAGTACCCCTCAAAGAAGTCAGGGCCAAAATCATTTTCATATTTTTGAAATCCAACATCATTACTAGATTTGGTGTCCCTCATACAATATTGATGGAAAATGGAACCAATTTATGTTCTACTGAGGTGAAAAAGTTTTTTCAAAAGTACATTATCAAATCTAACCATTCATCCCACTATCATAGAGTGGCTAATAGATAGATAGAGGCCTTTAATAAGACCCTATAAAATATACTCTAGAAAATGGTGGATAAAGATATGATGTTTTGGAATAAAAAACTCTTTCATAACTTATGAAATTATCGGACTACAACCTATATTTCCACATGGGTGACCCCATACTCACTGGAATACGGAACAAAATTAGTATTTTCCATTGAGTTTCAATTACTATCACTTTGTATTTCAATTTATGACTAGTTATCCACATATGGGAAATCCTAGAAGTGACTAGATTAATTGGAGAATCTTTATGAGAAAAGATTGCACATATTGCATCACTTTTAAGTTTATTAAAATTGGGTATCATGAACCTTTAACAAGAAGGTCCTCTACTATTCATTCCTCTAAGGAGAACTATTATTGGTCCTTAAGACTCTAATGATACCATGAAAAAAGTCTCCAAAGCTTGATAAAAGTGGGAGGGAAATTACTCCATACACAAGGTCCAATCTAATGGATCTTATTCCTTAATATCAATGAATGGAGAGATTATTACGACCCCAACCAATGCAAGGTTCTTAAAGAAATATTTAATGTAATCACATGCAGTTCATCTCAGCTAAAAGATGTTAAACTTCATAGTTGGTCTTTGTCACGTGACCTTAAAAGGAACGACACCTATCCTAATTTCAAGATGTTAAACTACACACCATCACATATAGTTCAAGTTGTAATACTCTAAACTATGTAGCATATCATCCTGACCATATGACATTAAACTTTGTGGTTCATTTCCTTGTTTCGTGATGTAAAACTATGCAATATTTGAATATTTATTTGAATGGATCATAATCTTCAATGTTGGTACCCCACCATACCTTTATTAAATAACTATGTGTGGTTTGATTCTCATTCCAATGAGATACATAGTGATTCTTGATCCACCCATCCTGGGTCCATCCATGATAAAAAAATCCCCCTTTTCTCTATGTATGAATTAAACCTACACAATGAACTTTTCCAAAACTACATATGGATTGATTATCATTCCTATGAGATATATATTGATGCCTAGACCTCATGTATTAGTCCCAATCATCATCTTGGTAAATATCAAAACCCCCTTTTCCCCACATCAAAAATTTATCAATGGGGGGAACAATTACTCTAAGAACTACATGTGGGTTGATTCTTTCTCCAATAAGATGCATAGTGATGCCTGGGTCCTACACCCTAGTACAGATACAATATTCCTTTCCACATCAGGTGACTGACATCCTTACCAAAAGACATCAAACTGCATGACCAACATCATCATTCCATGATGATAAACTAAATTATATTTTCAAGAATTATGTGTGGCTCGATTCTCATCAGAATAAGATACATCATGATGCACATATCTCTAATCCCGGGTCCATTCATAACAAAAAAAATCTCACACTTCATGTGTATGAGTTAAACATTCATAGGGAACCTTTCAAAAACTACTTATGGCTTGATTATCATTCCAATGATATATATAGTGATGAATAGGTTTCCATACTTGGGCCCAACCATAACATTTCCTCTCTTTTGCATCAGTTCATATTCCTACTCACCGCATGATGATAAATTGCAAGGGATTTTATAACTATGTAAGGATTGATTCTCATCCTAATGAGATGTGTAGCGATGCCTAGATCATACCTCCTATCCTGGACACCATAAAATCTAAATTCCCCTATCATTAATTCACTTGAATTGCCTTATTGTGGTGGAAGAAACCTTTTCCACTCCTCATTTCTCACACCGAGAATAGCTCACGTGGGATTATGAGTTTTAGTAAAAGAGGTACCTATATAAGTAAGGCATATTAATTAACATTAGGGTTATCATGGTCCTAGCTGCAATACCTTAAAATGAACACCATATTTACTCATCACATGATAATAAACTACATGATTCCCTCAAGAACTGTGTGTGGCTTGATTCTCATTCCAATGAGATACATAGTGATGTCTGAATATTAAATCTTGGGACCAGCCAAAACATAATATGTGAAAATCCCCCACTCTCTTATGTAAGAGTTAGATCTAAATAATATGATTCAATATGGTGTCTCACCCCATGTGTGAACCTGTATTCAAAAAAACTCCACTTTTATCCACACATGAATTCAATCAGTATGGGGCATCCTTTTTAGAACTATGCATGGATTTATTCTTTATTCGGTAATGTTTGTAGTGATGATTGAGTCTTATACCCTAGTATGGATACAATAGCCCTTTTTTTTAATGTCGATGCATCTTCTTCCTTACTGCATGACATTAAACTGCATGGCTAATGTTTTGGTCGCATGAATTTAAACTACATGGTATCTCAAGAACTACGTGTTCCTTGATTCTCATTCTAGTGAGATATGTAGTTAAGCCTATGCCTCATTACCTAGTTCTAGCCATGGAGTAAAGATAAATACCCCCTATCCTATATGAAAACAAAGATCCATGAAGGATCCCCTAATTTTATTCCCCACATTAGAGGGTCCTCTATGGAAACATATATGTCCCCCTTCTACATATGAATCAGATCTATGCAAGGGAATCTACACTACATGGCCAAAATCAATCCCAAAACTTACTTTATACTCATACATATCCCTTCCACACATCATACTCCTAATCTTGGACACTTTTGGATCTTCATAATCTTTCTCCATCTTCCGACGATAGAATGTCTGATACCTAAGGACTCCTTTTCCTGATTGTGCAGTAACACGCCCCACTTGTATTTTCATAAATTCACCCACAAAATGGGTTTTTCAGCCAAAGAATTCCACTATTTGACTATGCTATAGCATTCCATAATTTTATTTAAATAAATTATCCCACAAAATGGGTTTTTCAATCAGTGGTAACTTTTCCCTTAGGAGAAGCCTCTTTTGTCCTCATAAGCTTTGATGACATTGTGTTGGAACCTAAAATTCAAATAAGTCTATAGTCATCGATCACATATTTGTCCCATATCCTTTCTCCCAATCTAAGAAACCCTAATACCATGGTTTATAATTTCCTCCCTCGTGTATGAATTATGTTGGAATGACCTTGGTCTAGTAGGCCAAATATCACCTATCATTTCCATAATGCTATGATCATAATCGTATAACCTAAAACTATAGGTGCCATATTTTCTATTATTGGGTCATACCTATATAGGTAACCTATTACCCCAATTATTTGGTAATTTTGACGTGAAATTATCCTTATTTATTTAGGTACTTTCCTTCCACAAAACCAAACTCTGTGTTCATCAAAATCTAAATCTCCATAAAATTTCTGCAACCATCAAAAATGTAATGTCGGAATTATTGAGAACTCATTTTCATAACTATTCTGTAACACACGCCAATTGTCTTTTCATAAGTTTCCCATAAAATTTTAGGGCCTTTAATCCAAAGGATTCCACTATTTGACTATGTTGTAACATTCCCTAGTTTTTTTTCATAAATTAGCCCGTAAAATGGGTTTTTTCAACCAGTGGTAACTTCATCCTTAGGGGATACATCCTCTTTAACCATAATCCATTTTCCCCATATGACTCTTCAGATCCATAGATCCCCAAATTATATCTTACAACATTCACCTCATCAAACCTGAAAATTAATGGTGTATTCCCTGACAGATTACTATGAAAGGGGAGAATTGTTAACCTTTCAGTCAAAGATAAAGACCTTAAATTATAGACCACCTAATGTCCTTGTTGTGTGACATTAAATTTCATATAATAAAATCCTAGTCACAAGACATTAAACAATAAAACAACATACTCACTGTAAGATGTTAAAATACATACTTGGTGTCCTGGTCCCACGACATTAAATTGCATGATGCTTCAACCCTTTTCATAAAGGGTCCTTCCCCCCTGAAATCAGTCATCTAACAAATTTTACCCTCCTTCACACAATAAAAATTCATATAGGATCAGTTTCTCATTCATAGGAAATGCTAATACATATATTCCCCTCATTTTCATACATATTCCCTAGACAAACCACCCATCATAGTTTTGAGAAATCTGAATCTCCATAAACTTTATTCGGCCATCAGCAATAGAATTTCATAATTCCTGAGTACTCCTTTTCTTGACTATGTTTCAACACACCCCAATTGGCTATGAATAAATTCGCTCATAAAATGGATTTTTTAACCAAATGATTCCACTATTTGACTATGTAGTAATATTTTTCATTTTTATTTGCATAAATTCACCCATAAAATAGGTTTTTCAACCAGTGGTGACTTCATCCTTAGGAGAGACCTCCAATATCCCCAAATATCATGTTTTAGATTCAGGAACCAAAAAATCGTGACTCAAAATTCCCCTTTGGGTATTTTATGAATTTCAGAACATTATTGTCAAAAAAATATTGTTTGGTTCATCATTTCAAAACATATGGTCAAAGTTTCTTTGACCTAAAACACTAGCCTCACTAGTCTGTATTGTATGATGTTAAACTTCCCATAAAATGAGATATAGTTCTCAACAGATTGAAAACCCAGAAAGGGAACTCATGAAAAAAATAGAGCCTCAACTTTATAAAACTATAATCCATGTGTTTTAGGTAAAAAAAATAAAGAAATAAAAAAGAAATAGGCACAAAACTTTTTAGGATGAAAACCTGAAAAGGGTGGCCTAATAAAAATCCAAAGTCTCATATACTAAGTAACCCTCATATTGGACTTAGGAAAAAAATTAGGTTGATGACATAAAAAGACACAAATTTTGTAAGGTTTTTTATATAACCTTAACAATAGTTGAGTTACACTCGCTAGGCCCCATGGCTTAAGGAAAAATTAGAGAGCTCTCTCACCATTTTCATTGTAATTATAACATGATGACATTCAATAAAATTAGTCATTTTCATTGTTTTATTATGATTATAATGAGGAAAAAATTTCAAGAACAAGTGATTAGAAATAAAAATTATTTTCATTTATGTTTCAATGCATAGAAAAAGTTAGACATACTGGAGCCTCTCTACCAAATTCTATAGTTTTCCCTCAACATAGGCTTTGATAAGATAAGTTGTAGCTAAATCATTATCTTCATATTTTTATAACTCATCTGATTGTTTAGAAACATCCTCCACGTCATCATGGAGCTTCTTATACTCTATAGTGACAGCATCACTTCTTTATTCCAAATCCCCTGCCAAGGATCGGTGGATTCAGACTACCTATTCCTTTATAGAATTTAGTTATTCTTGAAGGTGCGCCATTTGGAGATATTTCTCATTAAGGTGATATTAATACTTCTCTACCTTCTTGGTGTGGATGAGCTTAGCTTGGGTCATGGAAACACTGAGTTCCTCAAACTCCACCACCAGCTACACCTTGGCTTGATTTTATCTTATCTCCTCTTCCCTTTTCCAAATGATTGACTTCATTTCATTGTGGACCTCATGGTAACCAAATCCTTTAAATACCAACAAGTAAATCTTGAATGGAAGTCATTGAAGTCATGAATGCATATCTTCAAGAGGTATCTCCTTGATTATCTTCTGAATATCTCACCAGAAAATACTGCATGTCATACAAAAAGTCTCATTTATCTCCAAATCACACTCAGATCCTCTCTTGGAGGGAGAGACATAGTTTGAGACTAGTGCACTTAACAAGCTTCCTTATTCTTATCCCTCCAAATAAGACTCAGTTTCACCTACCGATGTTGATGGAACTGGATTGGAATCCCCCTATAAGGATCATTCACTAAATTCGATGGAACTAAATAGAAAGTGACACCTCTCATAAACATCAGGAATTCAACAGAAATCAAAGGTAGTGAAGTAACCAAAACATCTAATAAAAATCACATGTTTTTGAATCAACCATTGGGGTTGAAATCTCCCCAGTACTCCCAACCTCAGTTCTTGGAGCAAGGACCTCCTAGTGAGGATCATCCTCTTGAGTTTCCCTATATTATGGGATTAGGGGATCTTGATTATCTCCCACTTTAGGATTCTCATCCATCACTCCCTCGGCAATGGGAGTAGGGTGGAATTGGATGATTTTTTTGTGAAGTTATTTGAAAATTGTCTCTGCAGAAAAAGTTGTACAAGTTGATCTTTGATGTAAAAAATTAGGTGAAATATATTCAAATGTGTCTGGAAAATTCAAGAACAAGAAAACTCATGTCCTTTCAATTCTTTAATGAAATCCTCAAACTCTTTGAGGGTACTTAAGATAACAATGTTTGGATTAAATAGGTCTATCATTTAATGATACATAGAGTCAAGTCTCACAACATCCTCACCCATAGGGTTATCTAAGACATGTTTCTCATGACCCAAATTAGATCCTCCATTGATCCCCTCTACCGAATTCTCAATAGGAATAACATCGTCAGACCCTGTGGATTCAAGTTCAGCATCCGAACCTTCATCAGACTATCTGATATCCCTATTATCCCCTTTTAGAACAATAATGGTACCAATGTTGATTGCTACAAGGTCCTCCAATTTTGGAAATGGATCTAAAATATCATGAGTAGAGTAAAGTCAGAAACAATACATGATACCTTAGGGAGTACATCTAACATTATCATGGCCATATCCTCTCTTTGAAAGAATGGGGTCAGACATAGCTGCATATATTTATGCTCCATCTATCAATATGATGGATTCATCAGCATGGGTTCATTCTTCCCCTGGTGTATCCTCCTTGATCCTTTAAGGACCAGTGCTAGATCTCTTAAGGGAGGAAATCGATGCAGATTATGTAAAAGGAAAGTACGGTCTAAAAGAGTATGTCAAGAAAGTCATGAGATAAAATGATAGCACAAATACTTACTACATTTCATGTGTTGGGCAAAATTTATTTCCCTCTTTCTTTTACTCTCTAGATATGGCCAAGGGACCATATCAGTCCTCTTGGAAATTGATACTTGAGGTGGCGGTCAAGGAATTCCCACCACCATCTCCTCCACCATGGTCCTATGACCTGAAGATAGTTTTGGGGACCCAAGGGCCTCATCCACTACCCCAACGGGGATACTTTTGGACCCATACTTTGGTAATTCAAGTGCCACTTAAACTGGTTATTATTATTCCTCTTCTCCTATAAGTTGCAAAATAGAGTCCCCTGGAATTAATAATAGTGGATAAAAGAGAAAGAAAATATTAGGGAGAAGAGGGAGATACATTATCAGGGTCAAGGTATTCATCCCATTCCTCTTCGGGATGACTAGATACCCCTCAAGTATTCCTTGGTCCAACATGTTAGACACTCACTTTGTGACCGATATCTGATCATCAGTTTAATATATCAAATCCTCCATATCCTGAATATATCTCTCCACCTTGGAAAAATTACTGTCAGGGTAGAGATTAGAGGGTGTTCTGATATCTCCCAACTCTGGGATGTGCATGTTGGCCTATCGAAACACCCTTGAATCCCTGGTATCATGAGTTATGCCCCCACCAAACTCATATTTCTAAGGTTTATAGGTAATTTGGCATTGATGTGGCTAGTTGGGAGGAATACCCGACACATTTTAACTTAGAAGCCTCTTTAGGAATATTTTCTCTCATGGAATAATAAGTGTTTGAAACATGAGTATCCTCCTAGTGGTGATTACTAGACCACCTTATCATATGAGGTATGGTTTTCTCAATGCTTTCCTACTTGGTGGTCTTTACCTAAGATTGCCTCAAAGGCTCCAGAGCTTTAGCATCATCACCTTTAGTTTAAACCTTTCTACCATGCATTCCATGACCAGTATTTGTCATGGTCATGACCTAATAAACACCTTTTTTCAATACCCCTTTAGGGTATAAAGATATCCATGCACTAGCATACCCAGCCTCTAGTCTGGTTGATACATCCGAAGGAGGCAACATGATTAAAATCATGGACACCTCCATATCTATCAGGATCTATAACTTTTGGGCTACCATTGAATATTTATCAAGCCTAACATTTGTATGGGTAATGATGCTTGACTATTGCATAAATTTTAACTAGAGAATAAATTGATATGGAACATAACCTCAAAGATGATTTTGTTGTCTATGCGAGCCTCCAGTACGCTATCTATGAATGTTATCATATATGACCTTATTTCGTGATCCTTTTCCTTCTCATCAACAGTAAATGTCCCTATCAGTGGACTTATATATGGGAAGAATTTGAATTATCCCAACGTGTTCAGCATCCTCATCACTTCTTCATACATCAGGCTCAGAGGCTGGATTCTAGAAACTGCCTAAACAAATGGGAGAAATTGGCTGTCATGGACTTTATCTAGGATCATCACTGTATATAAACTAAATTGTGTTGTGATCCACCCCCATAACACTTGAAACATCCCTTAAATTCTAAACAGATCCTTCCCATTGTACGTATGTAGTAAGCACTGGTAAATTATCACTAGGATAGGGGAATCCAACCATATGTGCCTCCCTTTTTCTAGTTTGTATGAAATAAAAAAAGTATTTGGCCTCACACTACCATTGGATTCACAGACCAGAATTAAGTAAATTCTTATCCACATTGTGAGGAATATATCTAGAAAATTCTTCATAGTAACTTTAGGATTGACCATATAACCCCAACGGGTATACTGGCCCTTCTCCGGTGTATGACAAAATATACTAAGAGCACCCTGATTCTCTGAAGTGGGGCACCCTATAGGGAACCTTCTCCTTCTGTATTGAGAAAATCCTTCATACAAATTCCAAGATGGATTTAACCCTTGGGTTGAGGATATTTTTTATACAATTTCTTTGTCACCTTAAAAAGATCATGGGCCAAGGGTAGTGTCCTTTCTATATCATCACATGTTGTCATTAGTGGGATGAACTCATAATATATATCTCTAAGAATGGGGACCACATAAATATTGTAGACATCCCATAGGCTAATTCTAACCTCACCATGTGTCAGGTGAAAGGAATTTTTCTACAAACTCCATCATCTCAATATCTCAGGGATGATTTCTGAGTTCTTGTAAACATAACTCTTCCCTACCCAAATTGCCTCAAAGATATGAATGTTTCGTAGTTCCTTTTTGAATTTTTCATAAGTCTGCACACCCAGTATTCCCACATCTACTCAGTCCTAACTCCCCCTTCAGAATGGAAATCACATTCCTCCTTCTAACCTTGCGTTTGATTTTTATATGAATAATAGAAAGTTGAGTCATAATAGTGAGGCTTCAATTCCTACATATGTAGCTTCAGATCCGAAGTGAAACTGTTGTGATGTTTGAAACATCCAGTGGGGATTGTTCCTTTCTTAATATAAGAACTCTTGGAGGAAATATTTATATAAGGGAAGTTGGTATGCTTCATAAACTAGGACACCATAAAGTAACTCTGAGCCCCCAGGATAAAGGTGTCCCTCAGAATTCTATGATTATACAGGGTCATGTAATCACTTCAAGGTTACTTTTATTGACATAGTTCCAAGTACTTCTCTAAATCTATAAGATTAGATTCAATCATGTCATAATAATCTGGCCCAACATATTTGATCATATCATAGGTACATGCAGCAATTTGTTCAAAGGAATTCATCAAGGAATCCATTGAAAAACTACAGGAAGATATCGAGTTTTCTTATTAAGTTAAAATATTGACTTATAAAGGTTAAAATTTTGAATTGGAAGAATTAAAAATTTTCAAAAAAGAATTCCTTCACATAGGACCCTCGATCATGTCTCCCACAAAGGTGCCTCAATCAGGTCCTTTGTGTAGGCTCCCTGATCAGGTCCTTTGCATAGGCGCCTCGACAAGGTTTTCCCTACATAGTACTATCTCTCAAGTGATTATACTATAGGAAATTATTTAGGAGACCTTCACAAAAAGAGAAGTTCAGAAAGGTTGGGTGAACGACCTACATGAGGAGAGTAGAATATTTGAATATAGAATGGGAGAAATCATCAAAGGGGGAAGTGGTATTTATAGACACTGATAACCTGTGCACTAGAACTGATCCATGGATATGCATCATATACCTGCACATTGGACCTGGGCACTAGAACTATACCACTAACTCATGTGGGTAACCTATGTGGAATACTTTTTCCACCTTCATAATATTTTCCCTATTCTACCTAAAAACAACAACCTCTTCTTTCGATCAGTTCCAATCCTAAGGGGGTGATTTTTTTAACACTCCATTTTGTAAAAGGAGATGGAATTATTATGAAGATAACCATAAGAATGTTAAAGAAGTTAATATCCCTAAGAAAAATGAATGGGGCTTGCCCAAGATAGCCTACACGCTACACCCCTGCACATCAGAAGTCTCATGATGTACTGAAAGGTAGTCCACCCTCGTGTAGGACACCTGTGTCGGGCACCTACATCATCAACCTGTGTGTAAAACCTCCTTTGATAATGGTCCCCTAGTTTCCTATAAATAAGACCCTTGGTCTCCTCATTTATATAAATGGAAAATTGGAAGAATCCCTAAATCTCTAGTAGTGGAGCCCCTACACCCAAGTCCTCCAAACTCCCTCAAGTATCCCAATAAAATCTGATAAAATAAGGGATTAATGGGGATAGTGGGATCAAATACCCTCCATGGTATAAAACACAAAGGCACCTCAATGAGGACCTATTCCCCATAGATAACAACCACATATGTGAGGCCCCTTCCCTAATTAGGTACCTGTATGAGATTCATACAAAGACACATGAGGAGACCTATGGTGCCTATGATAAAGATAAATCCTATCCCAAGTTTCATTTCTCAAGTGGTATATTTCCCAAGGAATCTCAATCCCATGCAGGCCTAACCCCCTTTGTGAAGCACCTCTAGTTCCTCTGACACCCTACATGAGGCACCTTTTCTCTCTAATACAAGACCTACATAAGCCTCATTTGATCCCTATTCCTACCCACCAATGGTAGGGCCTATCTTTCTTTGTATCCCTTGTCTGAGAGGTACAAAATCAAAACCTACACTGAAGCCTTCGGACTTGAAAAAACATGTAAATGGGAACACCAACGTGTCTTCCATTTGGGTATGAATTTCTTTAGTCATAGGTTTTCTACACTTGTCCTGGCTAGTGGTTAGGGTCCTCGAGGTGCATGTGAATATGCATTCCCATAGTCCCAAGGACCCCAACCCTGGGGGAAGTGTCAAGGATCTCCTATTTTTGTACATGAGGGTTTGGTCCTTTCCCTTCCCTCATCATCTCTAAGACCAGGGGCATTCAGTTCTAGTTTGGGAGGGTGAGAATCATGCTTTCCTTTCCCTTTGATAGAGAATGAGATCATCCTCCCAAAACCAATTTCAGGGCATCCCTCCTAAAATAATCCCCTAACCTTTTTTAAAAGAGGGTTCACTCTTTCTCCTCCTCATATCTTGGGTTATACTCAGATGGATAGTCTAATGTGACTATCCTAGATATGAAATGGGAGAGGGGACAAATGAATAAAAGATTTTTATTCTCCTCATATATCCTCGGCCTCTTCCACCAATAAAATAAAGATCGTATGGTTTTCCAGATCTTTTACCTCCTCTTATTTCTCACACCGAGCATGACTCACGTGGGATTAGAGGTTAGCTATGATTTTGAAATCCACACAATATAATGCATTTTTTAAAAAAGAATCATTTCTCAAATCTTCCTCTTACCATCCTTCAAAGGGACTCCATAGTTATGGGACCTCAAGTCCATGTATCCAATCTCATGGAAAAAAGATCATATAATTTTCCAGATCTTCCACTTCCTCTTTTTTCTCACATCAAGTATAACTCATGTAAACTTAGAGGTTGGTGGTGATCATGACATATGCATGATCTTGAATCTTATGGGAATCATTCCAAGTGAAAGTCCCAATCAAACCTATGGTCCTTTTACTTGGTATAATCCCTAACACCTCACAAAAGTGCATCCTCCTATATGGTATAATCCCCAAAATCCAACCTTTTGGGCCTCCTATTTGATATAAGACCTAATAATAACCAAACCTTAGGGTATACTCTTTAGGAGGAATCCCCAACCAAACCTTAGGGAATCCTCCTCATATGTAATCCCAAACCAAACCTCAAATCATCAGGGAATCCTCATCATCAAGAGTAATCCCCAACCAAATCTCAAATCACTAGGGCATCCTCCTTAAGAGTAATCCCCAGCCAAACCTCAAATAACCAGGGAATCCTTCTTAAGAGTAAGACCCAATCCAATCCTATCAAAGTTTCATACTCCCATGTGAGACAAACTTTCAGAGGGCTTCTATAGGCATGTGTCCTCACAACTGAACTATGAGGGCTTTGATTCCCATCCAAATGGGATACATAGGAAGCCTCCCTAAGGTTCAAACCCAACACACTAAATCAAAGCTAATTCTCTCTGGGCCGCATTCCCAGTAGAGTCTTATTCAACCTAAGAATACATATCCCTTTAACTACCATGTGTTTCCACAGTATAATTCCCATGCCAAACTTTTATTAGGCACCTTTCTCCTAGACATCATCATCACATGACGTTAAACTGAATTGTTTGATCCTTATCACATAGCCTTAAAAGGTATTATGTATCCCATTAATTGTCATCAAACTATGTGGGTTTTTATCCATTTCACAAGTATATGTTGGAATCCCATTTTATGGTTACGATCCTGACATCAAAATAACTCTTATCTCCCTGAATTATGATACACTTCAGAGTACCCCACTATACGGATGAAAACCAAAATCACCATAATAATGACCAAAGAATATTTAATCATTATATAAGAGGATACTATCGATGGAGAACCTTAAATTCATACAAATTCCTCTATTAATGAAGAACCTTGGATATATAAAAATGGTTCTAAATTCTATACATGGTAATAATTGATTGTTAATTCAAGGATGACCCCTTTCATACTTGGAAATCAATAAAGTATTCACTAACATATCTTAAATATATAAGAGAGTATCAGAGTAGGAAACAATTCCCCTCAAAAAGGTGTGATGATCCCGGCCTCCCATCCTCTTGACAAATGTGATTTCTTAAGAATTGTTGGCCAAACCCCCCAACGGGCATCTACCTTTGGAAAGAATGTACCTCATGGATATATAACCATTGGGTGTTTCCAATTCCATGAATAAACCCTATTTTATTCTTCCCAAAAGAGATGTAGAAGTGTGTTTGACATAAATTTTGTTCCACCAACACCATGAAATGCCATTCCAATTCCACATGGCCTTCGGGGACAAAACACCCATGATGGTGAGATGAAAACACAACTATAGGTGTTTAAAACACCTTTTATACTTAAACCACCTTGGTAACTTGAAGTTTAACATAATGAGGTTAGTTATATCTTTTTATAATATAAATTTAAATTTATAACATTTCTTATCTTCATGATATCATCCTAAGATGACATACTGACTAAGAATAATACCATATGTAACATCTCAGCCCTAACCATTGAATTAGGATGATCCAAGGTTCCACTAACCTTAGGTGACATCACCATTACACCAAAGTCTAGAAATAATTCCAAGGGCTTACCAGAAAATTGGGTGATATTCTTTCTATTTTAAAACAAAAACATCTAGAAATAAAAAAAATTAAACAAAAAAACCAAACTATATGATGCATGAAGTATAAATAATACAACTCAATGAAAGCGAAACAAAACAATTGTATCAAAGTAACAAGGGGAATAAAAACCAGAACAAAAAGATACTAAAATAAATTATGATTCAGTACCAAGGTGGCACCGCTACAGACTCTAAGAACATGACCATCATCAAATATTTGGCTCTATATAGCTACATCAATAGGTACCACTAGATAAATATGAAATCTTACCCTTTTTGGTGGCATGGAAAAGAGTATATTCATATGAACTAAAGTGTATATATAGAGGGTAAGTAATCATACCTAGTAGGTATTCTGCCAAAAGTTTCCCAAACACACCACTTGGATAAGAACATGTTAGCTCATAGTTCAAAATATAATTTATAATAAAGATAGGAATATCAAAAATAGTTTACCAATTTATAACAATTTAAAACGTTTTAAAATAGTATAAAAACAATTTATCCATAAATACCACTTGGCATACCCAAACCAAATCCATCCACTCATGTGCACATGAATACTAAATTACAATCCCAATAATCATGATCATTCATCCATCCTTCACCAATCCATCACTTGGTTATATACCTTTTTAAGCCTCCAGTCTGGCACCAAGCTCTAAGTATGTACTAAAAAGTACCTACATAATGAAAAGATAAACACACACCCCCATATATGACAAGTTCTCACAAAAAATTATTCCACATAAATTAATTCTTAATTTTATTATTTCTTTTAAAAAAATTAATTGAACATCTTTATTGCATTAAACCAAAACTATAATTCAAAGGGTTTTTTTCAAAAACTAATCAAATAAACAATATTTACAAACCATAAACCAATAGGGTTTTACTTTATGAAATCTTTCAATATTTCCTTTGAAAAACTAATAAAAACATATAATAAATCTAATCCTTAAAGTTCTAGAATAGGTGGAGAAGGGAGAGAAGATAGATACCTCTAGCGATTGATTTCGCCTTTAAAAATCAAGAGACGATTTGACTACATCCCCAATAATAATCCTCTAAAAAAACTCTACAATCAACCAACAATAAGTAATCTAAGTGATCACCTGAAATCTATAGATCTAAAAAAACTATAAAATGAGGGATGTCAAGGTAATAAGAGGTAGTTTCCAATTAAAAATTACATTAAAATCTATCGTTAGAAGATCGTATGTGGAAACATAACTCCTCCCCCAAGATTAGTACGTGAATTTTCCAATTAAAATCTGGTTTGACCGTCACCATGGACCAGTGTTGTCTACAATTACCATGGTTCCTTCATTCACCCAACACCCAAGAGATGCAACACGGCCAGCCACCACAACCTGTTGAAAAATCCTTAACCATTTTAGACTCACCAATCCCTAGACCATGGCATGATGAGGCCTCTCTGACTATGTTTCATAGTGGGCCTCTGATGGCACCATGGCCCTAACCACACCCAGCAGCCTTGTTCATTTTGGACTCCATGTGTTACACAAAACCACTCCCCACACAATACTCCTACCACCACGATGTGTTATGGCCCATAGTAGACCCATAAATGGCCAAAAACTCTCGAAATTTTTGAGAAACTCACCAAATCTCCCCAAACCCAATAAAAACCATAAAAAGTATTCAAACACTAATATAAAATGGAACATAAAACAAAATTATGGTGTTGTATATATATTGTACCTTTTTGGTATATTATATTATGAATTCCTCTTTATTCATGTTATTTTAAGTTTCAATTCAAGTTTTATCTTTTATGGGGTTTTGATTCAAAAGTTTTTAAATTCATAAAGGTTTATTTTACAATCTCACTCTTATTCAGGGTAATTAATATTTAAATTTACATTTGAAGAATTGTATACTATTTATCTTCTTAAACCCAACCTATTTCCTTTTATTCTAGTTGTTTCTAGGTTTCCCTTGTTTTTATTCTAACATTTTCTCTATTTAGTACTCAAAGATTGAAATAATGTTTTTTAAGAAAAATTGGACATGTTTTCTCTTTAGGTTGAGAATATTTTTCTTCTATATATATATTTTTCAAATTGTTACATGAAAGTTTTTATCTACTTTTAAATGATTGGTAAATTTATTTTTCTGATACCTTTGACTTTCTTCACAAATTTTTAAAAGGAATATTTTTTATGTTTTCCAAAAAAGATATTTTTGACTTTTTTACAAAAGTTTAAAAGGAATGTTCTTTTTAACATATATGGAATGACCATATTTTCCCACCTCTGTGATCATTATTCATTATTTAGATTCCTATATAACTTTTCATGTTTTTTCAAAGATAATCCTTTTTCTATTATTCTATGAATTTTTAATAAAATAAAAATGGCATGATTTATACCATCATTTTTATAACAATGTGACCAAATTTTTAAGGAAATTTCTTTTTAAAGTTTCACTTCCATTTTCCTCTCTAACTATGAAATTAATTTCCTTTATTATAAATATTAATTTTTAATGAATCAATGTTCCTCTATCATAATTTATTTATTTATAGATTATACCTTATTTTTTTATCATTCAATTTTTTATGATCATGTTTCCTATTATTCTCTATTATTCATTGGAAATTATTTTTCTCCTTTATATCCATATTTTCCATGTCATAGATATATTCAGTATCATTTCTATTGCTTTGATATTTTATTAACTATATACAATTTCAATATATGATATTTATGTTTTTTATTCTTGATTAAATATGAATATTTATTAAATTATGAGGAATTTTGATTATTTTTTATATTGTTGAATCAATATACGAGGAATGCATTGGAAATATGTAAGTGATGGGTGGGGATCAGTTATAGATAGTCTCTTGATTTATCGATATGTCTCATGAGATAAACTTGTTGGAATGACTTATTAGTTTGGTATATAATGTATACCTACCCAATTATTGAAAGTTTCTTAGTATAAGGCCTTAACGATAAGATTCATGATGTCTTAGCATAAGTTCTTGTCTATATGATCATGAATGTTTGGAATTATGAATTTCCTTCAGTAAGAATTCATTTATCATAATCCCTATTTTTACTCTCATTCATGGTTATATTTCATGATCAAGTTATTGATTTCATGGCATGTGTTTTATTTATACACCTTTTCATATTGTTTATGCCTTGTTTACTAATGATATCTTACATTTTAGCCCTTACTAAGCATTTAATATCACCCATTATTTTGTTTCATTTTTATAGGATATGAAGAATAGATATTTGAATGAAATTCAAGGATACAAAAAAATCATGCTATTATTTTATATTTCCAATGTAATATGGGAATCATGTGTGTATTAATTTTTCAGGGTTATTAAACTGATCAATCTTTGGTGATGTCATCTCTTGTATCTTGTACCAATGTAATAAGTAAGAACTTGATTTCGGATACTTTAGTTCTTTTTTATTCAAAGGAATACAATGTTATCTAGAATAATACCCATCAATCATAATATATAAGTAAAAGTATTCATAGGGTGGGGTATATTCTAAAGGTAACCTCTATAAAATTGTTTCAATGGGTTTCATGAATGGATTTTCAATGTAAATTTATAATGTATCACCACCAAAAGATAATCCAAGTTAATTATTTTATTAGGGACCTAGTGGATAATGAAAAAGATATTTGATCTTATTATGTAAATAAAAATAATCTGATTAACCCCCTTGTTTCCCTAAAATTACCCTTTCAAACTATACACCTGTAATATCTCTCCATAAGAACACATAAAGATTATGATGATAAGAATTTTTATTATGATTGAAGTATAAGAGAAATTATTGGTAAAATAATTCATAATAATGAATGGTTGATAAGAATTCAATAAAAATGAAGTGATGGATTAATCCCTTCAATGATATTTCATTTTTATATCATTATGAATATATAAGAACTTAGGAAATGAATCTTGATTCATTATATCATTTCGACTTGGTAAAAACTTATGAGAAAAGGAATAATTAGATGAATTGGATTTTAAAACATTAATAATAAATCCAAAGGATGATAACATACCATATATAATTTTATAAGATCATATGAAATGATGTTTTAAAAAAATTTATAATAAAAGAATCACAATATGAAATTAAAGATAAATGAATTATATTATCTTACTTTGACATGAAGAAACTTTTGAAAAATGGTATAATTAGAGGTATTAATGATCTATCATGTATAAAATATAAAATATATGATAATAATATTTAATAAAAATCATTTCATTATATTAATAATGATTTTTAAAAGGTTTTTAAACCAAAACATTTCATTTGGAAAAGAAAAGAAGAGGATTGGAAACCCATAATTTGACATGGTAATGGCTATAGAAAATTTTATAATGAGAGTGAATGAATAATTAATCATGATAAATACATAAAAATGATTCTAATATACTATATTATATTTATATAGTTTTATGAAATAGTAATTTAAATGGATAATTTGACAAAAGAGTTGCCTAAGGAAAAAGGAAGGGAGGCGAATAGGAAACCTTACTTCGGTATGGAACAACTTAGGAAAAGGAGCTTAATGAGAGTGGATGAATAATATATCATGTAAAATAAATATTAGGGATAATAATATTCTATAAAAGTAAGCATATAATCAAATAAAATGGAATTTAGAATGATATAGTAACAAAATAATCCAAATTTGAAAAGAAGAGAGGTAAATAGGAAACCTTACCTTAATTAAAGTTCTAGGCTTGGAACCCGCCCTTAAAACCATAAAAATATTTAAGATTAAAGATATAAATATATTATAGGCTCCTTTACTAATATATGAAGATATAATTTGATCTTCTTGTGTGAATAAGTTAGAATAGGGGGTGGGTATTTATAGGTGTGTTGAGTAGAATTCTATATAATTAATTATTCAATATTTTATAATTTTATTATCACAAGTGCGCCACTACACCCATAATGCCCCATTACCTTCCTTAATATTGAAATGTAATTATTATTGAAACAATTAGGCTAATATGACTAATTTTTTCAAATTTGATCATGCTTATATATGTATGATCCCATATTTACTGTATGTTATTACGTTTCACTATTTTTTACTATATTTTACTATTATTAAAAAATAACAATTATAACCCCTTAAATAATTTATATATCATGATTAAAATTATTGAATCCATTTTTTAAAATTCATATTATAATCATGTTAAATTTAGATTTTAAGTAATTACTTGTGAAAACAGTTTATGTGTAAAAATGTTTTTCAAAATAGCTACATTGTTATTCCAATGACCATGTTATTTTTATAATGACTACATTATACAAATATGATACCCATATTATGATAATAACCCTAAAAATATGATAAATTTATTTCTAAATTAAAATAATAAATACTCTGGAGAATATTATTTCAATGAAAAATATGTTACATAACCTTTAAAGAAATGTTTTAGAGTGTCAAAACATGAACATCGAATGTTATATTAGTCTAAAAAT
Source organism: Viscum album (assembly GCA_963277665.1). Taxonomy (NCBI): domain Eukaryota; kingdom Viridiplantae; phylum Streptophyta; class Magnoliopsida; order Santalales; family Viscaceae; genus Viscum; species Viscum album. The sequence goes on along the minus strand of OY728138.1, from coordinate 998,190,662 downwards.
ATGATAAAAATAATATAAAAATAATATAAAAATTGAATTAACTATTAAATAATGTTATTAATTATTCATAAAATATAATTTTATTGTAAAAATTAATATTTAATCATTTATTTTATCATTGTTTCACATAAAATGTCATATAACATTAAATATTTGTATAAAAAATCAATACATTACTTTATTTATATCACTATTAAAATATGTTAAAAATTACATTAAAATGATTAAATTAATATTAAAAAGACTATATGAAATTAAATTTAAAAATATGTTATATTTAGTTATCATGGAATCAAGAATTTATTAAAAGATATTTTATATAAATGATTTTTGGAAATAATTACTATTATAAAAACATATATATAATTCTATTATGCCACAAAGATTATTAGAACCTATTTATAAATAATAAATACAATATTTATAATGGATATATATATATATATATATATATATATTCATTATAAATTTTATAAAAACACATATAAATATGATAAATAATGCATTATAAAATCATTATTTCAGGATGAAAGATATTATCTTAAAATTAAAGGAATTTATTAATATCATTTATTTATGTATATAATTTATAATAATGCATAAATATATATATACACAATATTTTCTCACTTAATTATCATATAATGATAATTTTAATTGACTATATACCTACAAGTCATGTAACAAATATATATTCCACATACCTTTATATTTTATTTCTTATAATTCTAAATTAATGTTTCTATTTTTTTGATGTATCATGTTTCTTATAGGTACAATATTTATTAGATACTATGATTCATGATATATTATTAATATATTTTTAATTCTATTATTTATGTATAAAATTATTTATATCTTATGATTTGATAACATAAAGAAATGTTAACTCCATGGATGATATTTTTTTAGAAGTGTGTGATGTTTACATCCCATTTACTTTTGTTAATAACTTTTATTATTAAAAATTAAATATAGTTAGTGTATATTAAAATAAGTTTGTCTTATCATATTTATATATATAAATCTCATTTAAATCATTTTATTTGCTTATATATTAAATTTAAAATAAAACTAATTATAAACCCCATATTTTAAAAAGAGAAAGGTATATTGTAAAAAAATTATGTTTTTTTAATCCATGTCAATTTTTGTAGGGAAAACCCATTTACACCTTATGGTTATCACCCCTTGAGATGTATCCACAAAGTTTTAAAGTTGGTTAGTGTACATAGAGTCCATCTCAGATTTCATAACCTCTAACCATTTCCAGGAATCAGAACTCTCAATAAACTCTCGATAGGTAAAAGGTTCATCATATATGAACATTAATTCATAATAATTTTCTATAATATATCCATATCTATCAAACTCTTGATGAATACTACCTAACCTTTAATTTTTTTAAGTAATTTGATTCATATATGCTTCTGAAACCTCTTATAGAACTGGCCCACTTTCTATCAAAGGAACAATTCTTGTCTTTTGGTTTTGAACTTCCCCAAGATCAAATTTACTCCCATTAAATATTAAATTTATATATTAATTCCCAATGAATATACTAGTTTGTTCTATCAATACTATTTTCTCTATTATATTATAAAAACAATATCCACTAGTTTACTTGTTATAACTAATAAATAAAAATTCATATGATTTGGGCTTAAGTTTATCGGGTAACATATGTTGTAGGCTTACTTCACAACCAAAAATCCTCATAAAAGAAAAATAAATATTCTACAAATCCATATTTCATATGGTTTCGTTATTAATTATTTACACTATAGTGATCCTATCCTTTTACACATAACATCACATGATTTTAAGCATAATTAAACATCAAAGTATAAGCCAAGGATCGTAAAGTCTAGTGTCCTGGAAGACTAGGTACATAATCAAACATTATAAAAACAAAATTATATTTAATATCCATAATGAGATCCTATCATCCATTGTGCTCATATATCTGCATACGATAACCTAGGGATAACATGAAAAAATGGATGAGCTAAAATCCCAGTAAGGGAATAAACATAAGAATAAGGCTTTATCACACGGGTTAGAGATCATGACATAATGATATAAAATGGCATATAGAATCATAAAATATAAACATGGTATCATATAAACATTGAATCATAGAATTGTGGAATAAACTTAAATAATGACTTTATCATGATTCAAGGCTTGTTGCACATAGAGGATCACAAGTCAAGGTTAACCACCAAGACTGTTGTACATAGTAGCACGAGTCAAGGCTAACCGCCAAGACTGTTGCACATAACATCTCATGAGACTAAACTTTACCCAATGCATTGGAGTACAATCTGGGTGAACCCATATTAACATTTTCATTAATATTATTTCTATATATAGAATCATACATAAATAATCATAAACATAAGGGCACCCATGGAAATAAATGGGTATCATAATCATGTCATAGAGCGTAATGAATGTGTGTATCATAAAAGCGTCCCTGAAATAAAAGCATTAGAAAATACATGGAAATTAATAATATAAAATATTAATATATCATGGTAAGTTATTTCAAACATAAGTGACAACATGTGAAATTAATATTTAATAATTCTTAGCATTAAAACATTTTAGTGCGGTTTTAAAGAAAACACTAATAAGAATTTAAAATAGAAAAGGGAATAATATTTTGTACAAAACCAGAAGTGATCCAAGAAGGTTTTCATAATAAAAACTCTGGTTTTATAAAAACAATGGTTACTTAAAACATATGGTAGAGTGCACTTGAAATTGGGTATGAATTCAGGAGGTTTCTTTAAAATGGGTTTACTTGTCGAAAAGTATTGAGGAGAGAATCATTTAAAAACGTGTATATCCTCGAAAGAGAATGATGGATTGGTCTTGAAACATGATTTTGTAAATAGAAATAGAAATTAGAATATGTACATAAAAATAATATAGGATTTCCTTTGGGTAAAAAGAGATTAAGAATAACCTGAAGGAATAATGGAGGTTCGGGTAGAATCCCTTACAGAATATCGGCATAGAATCGGGTGTACTTAGGAGGAATTAATGAGATAGAAGGGGTTTATCATCTTTTATACATCATGAGGGAAGTATGGGGAAGGTGAAAAATTATACCACAAAATTATTAATTACACATAAAAGGACATAACATAGAGAAGATTCTTGAATAAATGTGAGAAAGAGAGGATCCCTTACCTTAAGCACGGTGGTATTCTTCACTTGATCTTAATGACAAAAATAATCAAATTAGGTTCATTAATTAATAATTCTAGAACCTATTTTACATGTAACTGATTTATTATAACCTTTTTTAGTTCATTCATAACCTTTTTGATTGATTATGAGGTTTAATTTTATTGTTTGGGTTTGTTTCCTTCCTTGGTTTTAATGATCGGTTAACTTATATTCATGTTCAAATACACATGTATGATGAAATTGGTTGTCTAGAATTGAAGTTATATGACATAATTATAAGAAGGTAATTTTAATTGATAAAACATTAATTCATTGCATTATTCCCCTCTTATGAAATTTTTTCCTTGAAATTTCGTTTTACATTCTAATCCATAAACAGGTGTGGGTACTTTTTCTTCATTGCATCCTCTAGTTCCCATGTTGTCACTTCGTACTATGGTTCTGCCATAGTACTTTGACTAGGAGAGTAGTCCTGTTACATAGAACTTTATCTCTATGATCCAATATCTTAACTAGATGCTCCTCGTAAGAAAGATCATTCTCTAACTGTACCACATCTGAAGAGAGTACATGTGAAGGGTCTAGTGTGTACTTCCTTAATAGGGATACATGAAAGACATCGTGTGCTTTGGACATGGTAGGTGGAAGTTCTAGTCGATAGGCTACAGCCCCGACATGATCGAGAATCTTGAATGGGCCAATGTACCTGGGACTTAACTTTCCTTTCTTCCCAAACCTCATGACCTTCTTCTATGGAGATATTCGTAGAAATACCATGTCTCCAACTTTGAACTCAAGGTCTCATCGACAATTGTTTGTATAACTCTTTTGTCGACTTTGGGATGCCTTGATATGATACTGAATAGTTTTAACCTTATTCACCATTTCTTTTACCATTTCAGGTCCTAGTAGCTTACGCTCACTAACTTCATCCCAACATGCTGGTGTTCTGCACCTTTTCCCATAAAGGGCTTTATATGGTGCCATTCAGATGCTCAAGTGGAAACTATTGTTGTAGGATAATTAAATCAATGGAAGATGTTGGTCCCATCCTCCTTTGATGTTTATAGAACATGCTATCAACATATCTTCTAGTATATGAATAGTTCACTCATATTGGCCATCATTTTGAGGATGATAAGTCGTACTGAAGTTCATTTCAGTGCTTAGAGCATGTTGGATACTTTTCCATAACTTCGAGGTGAATCTCGGATCTTGATTGGATATAATAGATAGTGGTACTCCATGTAGCTTACCACTTATTTGATATATATATATGTGTAAGTTGATCCAATGATAAATCCTCTAGAATCATGATAAATTGAGTTGTTTTTTTAAGACGGTCCACAATGACCCATATAGCATTATTTCCTATAGATGTCCTTGGAAGTCTAGTGAAAAAGTCCATGGTGATGTTATCCCACTTCTATGTTGGTATGGGTGGTGATTGCATCATCCCCTTAGACTTCTATCCTTCGGCCTTCACTTATTGAAATACCAATCACTTTGATATATACTCAGCAATCTCTTTCTTTATATTGTCCTATCAAAAGTTCTCTCAGAGGTCTCGATACATTTTTGTGCAACATGGGTTAATAAAGAAGGTCAATCTATGTGGGTCATTCAAAATCTCCTTCTTTATCAATAGATCGGATGGTACACATAATCATAACCTAAATCTTACAACTCCTTCCTCATCAATCATGAACTCAGAGGATTTACCATTTTTAATGGCTTCCACCCTTTTCTGAATTTCTACATATTTTCTTTAAGAATACTTTATTTTCTCCATGAGGGATGGTTGAGCAATAATTTGAGGAAGTATTAATGATGTTCCTCCCTTAATGATGCCCATGTCCATCCTTTTTAAATCTAATAAGATCGGATCATTTTCAATTATCATCATTGATAAAGATGCAGGATCCTTTCTACACAGAGCATCCACCACCTTATTTGCCTTACCGGGATGGTAGTGGATTGAGCAGTCATAATCCTTGGTGATCTCTATCCATATTTGTTGGAACATAATAATCTCTTTTTGTGTGAATATATATTGGATTCTATTTTGATCAATATATATCTTACACTTCTCCCTATAAAGATAATGCTATTAGATTTTTAATGCAAAGATCATAGTTTCCAACTCCAGATCATGCATAGGATAGGTTTGCTCATGGATTTGTAGCTTCCTTGAGGCGTAGGCTATCACTTTATCATTTTGAATCATCACACAGCCTAATACCTTTTTTTAATAATCATTATACACCATAAAGAGTTCTCCACTTGTTGGGAGTGTGAGAAATGGTGCAGTGATTATCCTCTTTTTCAACTCCTTAAAGAATTCTTCACATTCTTGAGTCCATAAAAACTTCACTCCCTTCTGTGTAATCTTGGTAATTGGGTTTGAAAATCATGAAAAGTTCATCAAAAATCATTGATAATACTCAGATAGACCCAAAAATCTATGGATCTCCATTATAGATGTTGTCTTGGGCCACTCTTCAATCGCATTTGTCTTAGAAGGGTCCATAGATTTCCCTTTACTGGTGATAAAATTCCCCAAGAATGATACTTACCCCATCTAGAACTCACATTAACTATACTTTTCATATATCTTCTCCCTTCTCAAAGTCTTTAACACAGTATTCAAATTCTCATCATGTTCCTCCTTTCTCTTAGAGTATATCATAATATCTTCGACAAAGACTACCACAAATTTGTCAAGGTAATATCTAAAGACTCTATTCATTAAAACCATTAAAATTATGAGAAAATTGATGAGTTTGAAGGGAATAACTATGAACTCATATTGTCCATACCTCATTCAAAATGCAGTCTTTGGAATATCTTCCTTCCACAACTTTAATTGGCGATATCCTGACCAAATGTCCACCTTAGATCATGAAGTTGATTTAACAATTAATCTATATGTGGTACGATATACTTGTTCATTATCGTGATTTTATTGAGCTCATGATAATCAATACATAGGTGCATTGATATATCCTTCTTCTTGATGAAGAGGACTGGTTCACCCCATGGTGAAGCACTCAGGCATATAAAACCATTATACAGATTATCAGGTAGCTTCTTCTTTAGCTCCTCTAGCTCTACAGTGGCCATTATATAATGTGTCTTTGATATAGGCAGATATCTAAGAATAAGTTCAATTGAGAACTCAACCTATCAATCAGGAAGAAGACAAGGCAACTCTTTAGGGAATACATCAGTGTAATCTCACATGATGGGCATGTCTTCAAGCATGATTCTCTCCTTTGTCTCAATCATTTGAGCTAGAAATGATTTCTCATAAGAAATTAATATCCACACTTTAGAAAATGATTTCAAAAGAGATTCATCTTCCTCCTTACACTTGTAAAGAATTGGAGGATGATTCGGGATGTGAAGAGTGATCTCCCTTTCCCAACATTTGATGTTGGATTTGTATAATGACATCCAATCCATTCCCAAGATAGTGTAAAACTCCACTAAAAGAGGTATGATGAGATTTTCTAGGAGGTTTAGTCCACAAATGTTAACTAGGGAGAATTTATAAACCATGGATGCAATAATTACCCCATTCACTATTCTCACAGATAACTTATCCTCCAAATTTTGAGGTGGTGTTTGAATAGTTCTACTATACTTGAAAGATATATAATAATTTGTAAAACCAAAATCAAATAGTACATTTTCAATTCTTGAATGAATAACTAGCATACCTATTACCACATCATTGTCCAACTCCACCTTAGCAGTAGTGATAGCATAAGCCCTTCATTGTTGTCTTGGAGGTTGTTGTTGATTGCCTTTGACAACCCTTATTTTAGAGCAATTGTTCACATAATTTCCATGCTCCTTACAGTTGTAACACTGCACTACAGGCTGAGTGTTGATCTAAACCTTCCTTTATTCTTCCACATTAGTGGTATTTTTCATATCTCTTCGAAAGTTTTTAGCCAGATGTCCCAACTTTCCACATTTTAAGAAATTCTAGTTTCCCTTTAGATAACTCCTAAGATGCTTCTTCCCATATTTTTTACATGTGGGATGATCAGGATTCTTTACATCATGGAATTTATTTGCAGAACTTCCCACATTAGATTCCATTTTTCTCTTTTTTCACTAGTCCCAAGATACCACTGAGAGTCTCTGGTCTCTATTTCAACCTTAAGGGTGAAATGGAAAATCTTCTCATATTTTTCGAAGTCTTGAATTTCCAACACTTTTCATAGACTCGGATTCAGTCCACTAAAGAAGTGATCCACCTTGATTACATTGTTCATGAAAAAGCTAGAGGCATACATTGAAAGCCTTGTAAATTTTTCTTCATACACCCCGATTGACTCATCTTCCTTTTGCTTGAGTTGGAGGAACTAACTTTCCATCTTAAGATGGAGGTTTCAAGGAAAATATTTATTGAAAAACATTATCTTGAATTCCTCTCAGTCCATGGAATCAATTTCCACCTGGGGATTCATATTATTGATCAATTTCCACCACTGATCAGCTTCCCTATAAAAATTATCGACCGCCAGTATGACTTTCTCTACTTCTGAGCATTGGAGGATAGAGAATATCTTTTCAGTGGATTTAATCCATTGTTCTGCGAGGAGGGGATTTAAAGATCCACTAAACATGGGAGGCCTTTTCCACATGAAGGGTTCAATGTAAACTTGACCTTTCCTTGGAGGAGTAAGGTGTTCCACATGATTCAAGTTATTATTCATAACTTGAGCCATTTGAGCAAGTACTATCATAAAGTTTTGAGCACCTGTTCCCATCATATCAGGTATATCATTAGAGAAATCTCCACATTCCCTATCACATTGATTTTTGGAACGTGTTATTCTATTTTCCTTCATTAAATAAGAAAAAGAACCTAAAATTAGAGGTCTTTAATACTTATCTATTAAGTATAAAAAGGAAGCTTTGAATATAAGAGGATAAAGTTGTAAAGGATAAGTATATCCTAACTTGTGATTCCTTATGTTTAAATCTAGGTTATCCTTGATCTATTTCTTAACTTATATTCTTATGGGATTTTTTTTATTCCCTTAATAATGGTTTGTACCAAGCTCATGAATTTACCAAAGAATATCCTCTGAGAGTGTCAAACCAAGAGTGCAGCAAGACCCGTTTCCATGAACCATTTTCTATTCGAGTCTAGCTCAAAGTAGTGTTTTAGGGTTTTGTCTCTATATACATCTATGCCAGATCCAACTCTACCTATTTTTATCCAAACAGGGATGTATTTTCTTGATAAAACACTTACTTTGTACATACCAAAATTTAGGGATGTTTTCTTATACTTAGTCTCATCCTTAAGGTTATTAATAAAGTTATCTATTCTTAATCTCCAAAAATAACTAGAACATCCTCTGATACCAAATATAGTGACCCTAGCCTTTTACACATAACATCACATGATTTTAAGCATAATTAAATATTAGAGTACAATCCAAGGATCGTAAAGTCTAGTGTCTTTAAAGACTAGGTATATAATCAAACATTATTAAAAAAACTTTTTATTTAATCTCCATAATGATCTTCTATCATCCATTGTGCTCATACATCTGCATAGGATAACCTAGGGATAACATGAACAAATGGATGAGCTAAAATCCTAGTAATTGAATAAACATAAGAATAAGGTTTTAGTACATGGGTTAGAGATCATGACATAATGATATAAAATGGAATATAAAATCATAACATATAAACATGGGATCACATAAAAATTGAATCATAGAAATGTGGAACCAATATAAATCATGAATTTAGCACAATCCAAGGCTCATTGCGTATAGAGGATCATAATTCAAGGTTAACCACCAAGACCATTGCACATAGTTTCACGATTCAAGGCTAACCGCCAAGACAGTTGCACATAACGTCTCATGAGACTAAACTTTACCCAATGAATTAGAGCGCTATCTGGGTGCACCCATCTTAACATGTTCATGAATATTATTTCCACATATAAAATCATACATAAACAATCATAAACATAAGGGCACCCGTGGAAAGAAATGGGTATCATAATCATGTCATAAATCATAATGAATGGTCATATCATAAAAGTGACCATGAAATAAAGGAATTAGAACATACATGGACATTAAAAAGATAAAATAGGCATATATCACGGTAATTTATGTCAAACAAAAGTGACAATATATGAAAAGAGTATTTAATAATTTTTAGCATTAAAACATTTTAGTGTGGTTTTAAGGAAAACACTAACAAGCATTTAAAATAGAAAATGGAATAATATTTTGTACAAAAATAGAAGTGATCCAAGAAGGTTTTCATAATAAAAACACTGGTTTTATAAAAAAAATGGTGACTTAAAACATATGGTAGAGTTCACTTTAAATTGGGTACGAATTCAGGAGGTTCCCTTAAAACGGGTTTACTTGTTGAAAAGTATTGAGGGAATCATTTAAAAACATGTATATCCCAGAAAGAGAATTAGGGATGGGTCTTGAAACATGAGTTTAGACATATAAACAGAAATTATAATACATACATAAATAGAATATAGGATTTCATTTGGATAAAAAGATAGTAAGAACAACCAGAAGGAATAATTGAGGTTCGGGTAGAATCCCTTATGGAATATCGACATGGTATCAGGTGTTCTAAGGAAGAATTAATGAGAGAGAATAAGTTTCTAATATTTTATACATCATGAGGGCAGTATGGGTATGGTGCAAAATCATACCCTAGAATTAGTAATTACACATAAAAGGACATAACATAGAGGAGATTCTTGAATAAATGTGAGAAATAGAGGATCCCTTACCTTAATCTTGATGGTGTTCTTTACTTGATCTTAATGCCATGAATAATCAAATTAGGTTCATTAATTAATAATTCCAAAACCTCTTTTATATGTAACTGATTTATTATAACCTTTTTGAGTTGATTCATAACCTTTTTGATTAATTATGAGGTTTAATTTTATTGTTTGGGTCTATTTGGTTCCTTGGTTTTAATGATCGGTTCACTTATATTCATGTTCAGATACACATGTATGATGAAAGTAGTTGCCCAAAATTGAAGTTATATGAAATAATTATTAGAAGGGAATTTCCATTGATAAAACATTGGGTTGTTACATACAAAGTTAAGTAGGAATGAAAAAGTTTCCAGATCATATCACCATAATGATATAGGAAGGTCAAACAAACTCATCATCAATCAAACCATGTCTAAAAAGGTATTATTACTCCTCTAAAATACACCATTACACTATGGAGTTCTATGAGGATTAAATTGTGAAACAATTCCACAATCTCTCATATGATTAGTGAATTCCCAACCTAAGTATTCACCACCCCGGTTTGATCATAGAATCTTAATACTTTTTCTTATTTGATTATGTACTTAAATTTTGAATGTATTAAAGTTTTCAAAAGTTTCAAACTTATGCCTTATAAGAAATAAATAACCATATCGACTAAAATCACTAGTAGAGGTTACAAAGAATCTATATCCACCACTTGTTTGAATAATCATTTTTCCACATACATCACTATTTATAAGATCCTAAACTCCACTATCCCTCTAAATTTTACACTAAAAGGTTCTTTGGTCATTTTTCTTCTTGAAAAAGATTCTAAATTTTCAAATGATTCAGAATCAAATGAGTCCAAAAATCTATCTCTATTGTGTCTTTAGATGTGTTTCCCGTTTATATGTCCAAGGGGAAAATTCCAAATATAATTAGTTTTAGAATTAACCTTTACCTTATTATCTTGAATAGTATATATATTATTATCCATATCTAGAATATATAAACCATTTACTATATTCCCAAATCCAAAATACATTTTCATTCATATATATATAACAACTTTTGTTCTTAATCATGAATGAAAATGTCATCTTATTGATGAAATGTTTTGAAAAATACTAATACCACTTATTAGATCTAGAAGAAGTGATGAAACCCATATCCAAGTATCACCCATGCATGGAAATATGAAAATCTATGTAAATAAATATAAATTAAAAACAATTGTAAATAGAATACCACACACCGAAGAGCATATGAAAAATCTTCAAAAACCATCGCATGGGTTTAGTAAATATCACCAAGGGTATCCAAAAGACACCCCTTCACCATAGTGTATCCATGGGTTTCATCTAAATCATCCATAATATAGATAGGATCTATCCTTCCTCTATGGCCTACTAGAACCTATAATTAAAAGGAGAAGGATAAAGAGGGATTTTTATGATGGATAATTTTTTCCAAGTAATATGCGATCACAAACACCCACAACCATCATATGGTTTTATTATTTATAAGCCTCAAGGATGATACTTGGGATATTTAATTTACTCATGCATTATAAAATTATGATTAAATACTATTATGACCAGTTTATATATCATATACATGAACTCTATTTCTCCCAAACATTTTATCTCACGAAACGTTTCATTAAATGATAGTTACATGGAAGAATGACTCTAATGATAAATTTTATCATTCGGAAGAAAAAACAAGTAGTATGAAATGAAATACCTATTACACATGAAAATCATAATTTACATGAAATATGAGATATCTTATATATATCATATACATATAAGGATTTAGGGAATATCTCCTTCAATCTCCCACTAGCACTAAATCCTAATAGAATTTGTATCCTTTCACCTTATATTATGTCATATACAATAACTTATGAAAGAATATCCCAAAAACTTTTGGATATATTACAAAACACATTTTTAAAGTTATCATTAACTTCACCCAGTATCACATAATATGTAATAACTTGTGAAAACCAATCCAAAACAATTTTGGATTAACTCTAAAATAGTTTTTAAAGTAGCTATTTGATCCAAAGTCAATCCCCATTCATTCAACCATAAAATTCACCTCAGAGGCCTTTATAGATTTGATAACAAATAAAAATATCTAGATTCATATATATAAGAAAAGAGTGGCCTCTAGAAAAGTGTCAATGTTACTCATGATATAAAGTTATCTAGAGTGATATCCATCAAACACATGCATCTTTATACATGTGTCAACTAGTCTTTGTTATTTGTAAACATGCATTCTCATATTTTCCTATTATCCAAGGCATCAAGTGAACAGGGGACATAAATCATGTCAATACCATATAGCCAACTCGTCAGTTCTTAATTCTCAAACTATAGACTGATTTTATCGATGAATACATAACATTTTATTCATATGTATAGATAAACACATCACATGTCTCATATCTAGATATATATACAATATCTAGGTGTGTTCATACACTCCCATAGTTTATCTCAATTGAGGGCCCAAATTTTATGCTCTTAATATGAGAGGAAAAATCTCTAACTAACAACAAGATCAGTAACATACCCAACCACCCTTGTATTAGCTAAGTCAATATGCTGACTTGCATAAGTAGGGTATCAAATTATGAAGGTTATCATTCTAGGTATCTCATAAACTTTAGTTAATGGGGACTCAAATATGATCCATGAACCCCTAGTATACCAAATACATTTTTATAACACTCTATGTGGTATACTTATTGGGTCATCCAGCATGCATAGAGAATCTTTTTCTTTATTTTTTGGATAATGATAATACTCTATATTTATATACGAGAATTTTACTTATGATAACCTTAACATTTCATTATAACCTATAATTATCCATGAAGAACATTGTAAAAAAATACCTCAAGTCATCCATCTGATGTACACCCTAACTGGACTGTCACTAGATTGAAGGGAATTCCTAAGCCCCATGTATTGTAAAATAGAGCCTAAGAATCATAGGAACATGATTGGGAATGGTTTCTTCTAGTAATCAGAGTAAAAGTGATAAAAAAATATAACAAAAATCTGACATGACCCATCTATATATTGGACATATATACCAAATCAAATATAGAAAATTAATAAAATAAAGTAAATAAAAAATACCTCCACTCTCCCCTGGTCACCCTCCCTTGAAATGAACAGACGCCAAAAAAATATTCCTTTAGATGCCTTGGATTTGAACACTAGTAGATATAATTACCCTCCATCCATAGAAAGTAGTAAAATCCTAATTTTCTAGAGAAAATCATTTAAAAGGACATGAATTGGGAATTATAATTAAACAAAATTTGGTCCTACCAAAACCAAGTATTAGGAACCATAGGCTAAATGAGATAAAATAAACAACTCAACTAAAATCTCCCAATAAAACAATACTCAAAGAAAGATCTGAAGTATAACCAAGAAATATCAATTGGGATGATAAATATTCATGAGCATAAATATTCCCAGTAGGCCACCACCCACTAAAACTATGGAAATACCTTAGTAAAAATTTTATAAAATGATAGTTCGAACATAAGGTATAAAAAAGGATTTCACATGCTTTATGAAACAAAGAAAAGCACTATGACACACACCCAATTTTCAATAACCATCCCTTTTACAAAATAAACACAAGTATGATTAACATTTTAAATTAAACTTTTAAATGAAGGAAAGGGGCCTTTAAATCATGGAAAACAAATCAATATAATATTTTCCCCATTTTCAAGAATCTCATGAAAAATCCTTTTTCATAATCTATTTCAAGGAAAACCATTTCTTAAAAAAATATTTTAAGAAAATTCAAACCATATTCCTTTATAAAACATACTTTCAACCCTTAAAAAATAACCTTTTTGAAAGTAAACCAAAAAACACACAAGGTGAAAAATAAATAAAATTTAGGCACCAAATAATAAGGAAACACAATCCAAATAATATAATCAATCAATGGTTATAATGTTTAAAAAATCTAGGGTAATACAATTGAACCACAAATGAAATACCCTAAAGTGTCCCAAAAAGAACATATTGCCAAGGTAATAATCCTTAGGATCTGGTAATAAAATACTTGAACATGTGAAAAGGAACCTAGGATGACACTACTGAACCTGTATCATCCCTAGTAATCCCTTAAAACTCACTAAAAATAACCATCCTTGGAACGCCTTCGTACATAGGAGTAAAGAAGATTACTAGAATAAAGGCCTACTACCCATTCCATTCAAACCATATTAGAGTAGCCTGAAAAAACTCCCTAGTCAAACCATTGTCTCTACTAGGGTTTTCCCTTACTCAAGTCACCTATTATATTCCTATGACTCCCATTAAAAGTTAACAAAGGAGGTGGGAAATAACATGATCACAAGAAATATGAATAAAACATTTGAAAATAACTCATGCCTCACCTCCCATACCCTCACACATAGCATCCCTAAACATAAATCCATGTATATGCATTACAAAATGAATTCCAGCATAAATCATCCCCCATGGGGTTATAATCCACACCTAGAAAAGTAAACACACAAGGATCAAAGAGGGTCTCACGCATTCATAAAATCATTTCACATAAAGTGCCAACTAGTCTATCACAAAATATCTCAAGAGGACAAGTTTTTTTCACACTATTTGAAATACATATATCAAATATCCTTTGAAACCCAAACTAAATTTTGAAATACAACTTGAAAATCCAACTCTTTTCATTAAAATCACTTTCTAAAACCACACCCCCATTTTAAATAAAGTAACTATTTCAAAAGAAACTAAACTATGCCAAGAACCCATTTCAAAAAACATCAATTTCCTTTATAAAGGCTATTTCAAAACACTAGGAGACCCATTGTTTCAAAATTCTTCCAAAGAGTACCAACACCCCACTTTTTATAAAAGAATCCTTTAAAACAAGGACACCCATTTCAAAAATGGAACCAATATATGGGCATACCATAAAAATTTAAAATCCATTAAAAAGGTATTTAATAGCCACATCAAATTTATAACTTGAAAGAAATAGGAGTTCCAAATAACACAAACCTCAAATCAATGGTAGAAAAGTCAAAAAATGTTGCCTTTCATGGAGTACAATTGAATATGTAAGAGGATATTCAGAAAAACCCCTAAACAATAAAAAATTGACTTAAAATTAGACAAACCAAAACCCCTATAGCTCAACCAAATTAGAGAAAAACAAGGTAAGGAATAAATAATGGGATAATAACATAACAAAGGAGGATAAACCCTTACCTAGGGTCATCACACATAGAATCAATAGAAATAAAGGTCAGATCACAAGGGAGGAGGAGGGATGGAACACACAAGAGGGATCCTCCCAGGGGGTGTTGCGTGACTCTACTAAGAATAGGGAGGGGATAAGTGAGGGAGAAAAATAAAAAAAATAGAGGAAATAACAAGGGAAAAAATTAAATAGAAATAAAAAACAAATTTTTTAAAGACTGGGCAACCTACATGGTTTACCAAAATATGTGGTGACCATGAGATCCATATTTATTAATGAAAATAACCATGCATGGTTACTATTAGGACCCTACAAAGTTACTCATGGGACCCAACATGGTCTATATAACCATGTGAAAATGGTTCAAATGGCATTATCCCATTGGTAGACTCCCACACATGGTTGTCACATGGTTACTCCTAACCATGAACAACTTTTACACAGTATAAAAACACATAAATTTTAAAAATATTATGCTCGAGACTTATAAAAATTAATTAATACCAAAAAATAATTAAAAATAATATAAAATATAAATATCAGTGATGGGTGGGTTCCAAAATCCTCCCCACCATGCCACTTTCTTCCTCTATAAATTCCCTTGTCAAGGTAAAGGTAATAGATAAGAGGAAAACTCATAACTCCTCACTAGAAGTGAAAGGGGTAGGGATGACCTAAGGGATCCTAATATCATAAAAACACAAAACATGATCCATCCTCTAAGGACCCACTGAAATTCATCAAAATTGATAACTACCTTAAACATGAATTAACCTCGAGCATCCAACTAGAAACTCTAAATAAATGGTGATTGAACAGAGGTCTCCCTATCATATAGAACTAGTCTAAATGGTGAATAATCGTATGAATAATACTACAATGAGAGAGTTACTAAGGTAACAATGATTACATAAAAACATAAGATATTCCATAGGATTCCAAAAACTATGGAAATCCACAAAAAACTGGATCATATCTCAAATGGAAACACCATTCAGGGAACTTGGGAGACCAAAAACCAAAGATCATGTGATCAGGACACCAAAACCATCACATATAAAAATACCCCAAAAAAATAGTGATTAAATACATGAATAAATAAAATAAATGACATAGAACCTAACCTTGGATGACAAATGAGATAAAACAAGACAAAATTAGACCTCTCTCCCGGGATACCCACTCATGGTGAACCTAACTAAATATGATCAGAAACTAGTTAGTGCATAATCTCAACTAGTTTCTTACTGGTCCTAGTCACATGAATCACCCACTAAAGGTCATACCACATCCAAAAAATGAATCAAAATCCATGAAAAGCCTTCAACAAAAGTCTAAAAATACCAAAATCCACCATACAAGGCACAAGGAGTAAGATGCATGAACACATAAAAACCACCACCACTCAAAAAAAATATCATAGGAAAAACACTTATCCAAGATCAAAAACTTCCCACAAAGAGAAACCAAGACAAAACCAACCTCAATGATATAGGGTTTTAAACCTATCAAGAATGAATCCTCAAGAAAAATATTTATCCCATGATAAAAATTAAACCCAACAGATCAAGAAGATAGATTCTCATCAAGTCACTCAACTAACTAACCTAGGATCATCAAGCCTAGTTTCCCAGAAAAAATTGATAGAAAACATATTATCACATCTCCAAAATATGAAACAACACTTTCTACTCTATTTTGATCCTGGAAAAGAGATAAAACTAATTGAAGAACTACCCTTAAAGGAAAAAACTCAACTTTTACTAAGACCTTTCTAGGAGGCATACATTATATATAATATAGTATGAACCCAACTCATCCATGATACCTAAATCACATAAAGCTGTAACAACCTATATAAAGGGATTAAATCCAAAAACACCAATAAAACAAGGCATATCACGTGCCAAAAACCTAATGCTTTTGACAACCAAAAAATTAAAATTCATTTTTCGAAACACGTAAGAATTTAAAAGCATCCAACTTCTAGGAAAACATTTTGTTTCTTTTTAAAACTCTAATTACCTAAGGTAATTCCAAAATATTTACAAATGGTTTTATAAACTACCAATTACTTCATAAAATAAGGATACCATCTGAGATTCTCAAATATCATTCTTTTAAAACATTTCAAAAATGTTTTCTAACTTCATTTTCATTAAAATAAAATAATAAATTTTTCAAAATCACCCCAATTGGTTCCAAATTTATTTAAAATTATACAACCAATGGGTTTTAAAACTTGAACATTTTCTGAAAAACCAAATAAACCAATTTAGAATAAAAATTCCCAAACTTTTCTAGAAAATAAATTACATTCTATAAACAATCTCAAAGGGATTAAATTACAAACCAAAATACTTTCATGAAATTAAATCCATTTTATAAATAGACTAGAAGGATTCCTTTAAAACCAAAAGAATTTTATATAAACCCCTCTTTTTTTAACAATACTTATTTTCAAAATAATCACACTAAAAATAGTCACACCATAATTATAAAAAAAAATCCACATGATCCACATATAACATGATCCACCTTGAATCATCCCTCAAAAATTAGGAATCTCTAAAGAGTGTTTTAAACAAAAAACCAAATAGGATGAAAAACCATGCCTGAATCAATCATGTGGTTTAATGGGTCATGGGCTAGTCATATAATAATCCCTATATCATTTGTAAGATTGGGAATATGTTCTTTACCCCAATTTATTAGACTATGAAAACCAAACACATGTCATAGATCCACTTTATTACCACATCCCAAAATCCAATTCATCCCCCAAGGAAACTCAAACTATGCCAATGATTATCAATAGATAATCAATAATAAATCCCACAAAATTCCAAATTCAAAATTCAGATCTCACTTCCCATAGTAACTCGGGCATCTTCATGAAGTGTGGTGATTAAGAACCCACTCATGACTAACCTCCTGAATCCTAAAAACCAATTATAACTCAACCTTACCTTGACACCCCAAATAAAAAATGGTCTACTCATAAAAGATATTATATCCTTATTGAAATAAAAATATGAATTGATGCCATTTGTAATGAATCTTCCCAGGTTATCCATCCAACGAACACTCAAATCAATCCATCACTATCCTGAAGGATGTTCTTGATCCCAACAGGCTGGAAACTAGTGCCTAAGCAACATGGTAACACATTTGGGAATAGTTTTACACATTAATCAAAGTAAAAGGGATGATATAAAATTAGAAAAAATATATGCATGACCCATATATATATCAGATGTCCATGAAAAAAAAATATGAAAAAATAATAATTAAAAAAGTGAAGTAAAATAAACAAATAATCCCTTATCTCACCCCCATTATCCCTCTCCTGTAATGCACAGACACACAAAAAGCTTCCTATGGATTCCTTTGATTCAGCCACCTACATATATCCTTACCCTCCATCCATAGAAATAAGTAAAAGATTAATTATCTAGATTAAATCATTTGAAGGGCCATATTATTGGCATTATAATAAAATAAAAGCAGGTAAAACAAAACTAATTAATAGGAACCACATGATGAATGTGATAAAATAAACAACTCACCTCAAATCCTCCAATAAATCAACACTCAAAAGAGGTATGAAGTAGAACCAAGAACCTACAACTGAAATTATAGATATTAATTATCATAAACATTCTCAGTAGGTCACCACCCACCAAAATTATAGAAAAAATTAGTAAAAAAGTTTATAAAATGGTAATTTAAACATAAGGTATAGAAAAAAAATTCACGTGATTTATGAAACAATGACAAGCACTATGATATGTGTAAAATTTTCAACAACCATGACTTTTAAAAAATAAACACAAGGATGGTTAAAATTTTAAATTAAACTTTTAAACAAAGGAAGGGGGACTTTAAATCATGGAAAACAAACTAATATAATGTTTTCTCCATTTCTACACATCTCATGAAAACTCCTTTTTCATAAACTATTTTATGTAAAACCATTTCTTAAAAAATATTTTAAGAAAACATAGACTATTTTCATTTATAAACCATACTTTAAAACCTTAAATAAATAACTCATTTGAAATTAAACTATCACACGCACAAGGTGATACATAAATCACACATAGTAACCAAGCAATAAGGAATCACAATCCAAAGAATACATCAATAAATGGTGTCAATGGTCAAACAAGCTAGGGGAATATAATAAAATCACAAATTAAATCCCCTAAAGTGTCCCAAAAATAACCCAATATCTTTGAAATTGTCTATAGGATTTAGTAATACAAGACCTAAACTAGTGACAAGGAACCTAGGATTACACTACCAAGCCTTTCTCATCCATATTGGTCCCATCGAACTCACTAGAAATAAAAATCCCTCAAAATCTTTCATCCATGGGAGAAAATAAGATCGTTGGGATAAAGTTATGTTACCCCTTCCAGTCCAACCATCTTGGAGTAGCCAGACAACACTCTCTAGTCAACCCACTATCTCCACTAGGGTTTTCCATTACTCAGGTCACATACTATATTCCTAGGACACCCATAACAAGTAAAGAAAGTAGGTGAGCAGTCACATGATCATAAGCAATAAGAATAAAACATTTGAAAATAAATCATGCCTCACCTACCATACCTTGACATGTAGCATCCCCAAAAATAAATCCATTTATAAGTATTAAAAAATGTATTCTAACATAAATCATCCCCCACGGGGTTCCAATCCATGCCAGGAAAAGTAAACACATGGGGTACAATTAGGGTCTCACACATTCATAAAACCATTTTACATAAAGTGTTAATCAGTCTTTCACAAAAGAGCTCAGGGGGATAAGTTTTTTTCATACCATTTGAAAATCAGATTTCAAACATCATCTAATAACCAACCCATGATTTGAAATCCAACTTGGAAATCCAAATCCTTTCATTAAAATCACTTTCTAAAACCACACCACATTTTTAAATAAAGTAATTATTTCAAAAAGAACTAAATGGTGCAAAGAATCAATTTCACAAAACCTCAATTTCCTTTTTAAAGTTTATTTAAAAACACTAGAAGACCCATAGTCTCAAAATCCTTTTAAAGAGGACTAACACCCCAATTTTTATAAAATAAATATTTAAGACAAGGTCACCCATTTCAAAAATGTAACCAGCATCAAACATGTTTTTAAAACATTTAAATCACTTTAGAAAGGCTAAATGGACATTTAAACTAACACTTGTCACACGACCAAAGTCCATGATAAGTATTTAAACCAATTAAAACCAAGACAGACATGTTGGTTATAAGTAAAACCACATGATATATTTCAAAACACCCAAATCACTTTAAAAGAGCCACTTAAGAAATTTTACAAGCACTTGGTATACGAACTAAGCCCATACTAAGTGAAAAAAACCATTCAAATGCTGAAACAATCCTATTAAGGCCATACCGTATAATTTAAAATTCATTAACAAATCATTTAAAACCCACAATAAATTTATAAATTTAAATATAAAGGATTTTTAAATAACACCAACCTCAAATCAATGGCGAGTGAGTCAAAACATGCCACATTTGATGGAGAACACTTTAATGGGAAAGAGTACATCCCAATTAACCCTAAACACCCTAAAATTATGTTAAAATTGGATGATCTATAACCCTTAGGGTTCATCTTAATTAGGGTACAGTAAGGAGAGGAAGAAATCATGGTAAAATAACACAATGGAGGTGGAAAACCCCTTACCTGGGGATATCTCACTCAGAATAAAGAGAAAAGGAGGCCAAAATATAAGGGATGAGGAGGGGGTGGAATGCATGAGGGGGATCCTCCCAGGGGGTGTCCTGTGACTCAATAGAGGAGAGGTATGGGAGAAGTGATAGATAGAGAAAAAATGAATAAATTAGAAGGGAAAAAAAGAAATAAAATTGAAAATAAAATTTTTTAAAGACTGGGAAACCCACACGGTTTACTAAACCATGTGGTGGCCATATGACCCACACTACTTAGTCAAAATGGCCCTGCACAGTTAATCCTAGGACCCTACATAGTCCATCTAACAATTTTCTAACTTTTCCAATAACATTTTCCGATTGACAGACCCATACACACAATTTCTGCATGGTTACTACTAATTGTGTGCAACCCAAGTGTTGTATAAAAATGCTTAAAATTTAAAAATATTAAGCCTAGAACTTCCAAAAAATAATTATCCTAAAACTAATTTAAAATAACATAAAACAAAAATATCAGTAGTATGTGGGTCTCATAAACATCGGTTAGGGAGAAACTCAAAGTCATGCTTTAAGAGGTCAATTATCGTTACACTTCACAAAATATATATTTATATATAAATTTATGAAACCAACATGAAATAATGATAAAGTGGATATTTACATTTAATATGATACATTTTATACTCTTAAACCCTATTAATATTATATAAAAACCCAACAAAATCACTCCTTTATCACATCAATATAAAAAACTAACAAAATAACTTTATGTTTGTTACACTTTTTAGGTTTTGTTAAATCATTACATCATATGTAATTCTTGTAACATATCTATGTGTCCATTTTATAAAACTCATCCACTAAATTCTTTAGTGAGAAACATTTATAGAGTAATATAGTTTGAATAATGGTGAGATTTAGGAATCATATTACTAACTATTTAACTCTTTGAACATATTCGAACTTCTTAACTTAACAACATCAAATGTTATGATGTCAACTTATGTTGTCTACTTATAACTCTTTATAAGTTAATTATCATCATCCTTAGAACATTATTCCATAAAATGTTTTCTTTGAAATAATGTAACTACTTACATTATAGTTTAATAATACATGCCAAAATCTTTTAGTATATTAAGTAAAATTTTATTTAAACTTTTACTGGTATAGTATTTTAACTTTGAACATATATTAAGTCTAAACATAATCCCACTAATCTCTTAGGAACTATATTCCTTTTAGAATATATTTCTAAGATACACAAACCCCTTTGTGTTTTAGAAATGACACTTATTTCCTTTTGATGGGAATATTTAATAAATAAACTATTGTTTCCATATCATATATGGTATTTTATGGGTTTCTACATTTTCATTTGAAAAATAATACTTTATTAAAATATACCATCAATGGGTGGAAGGAACACATTCCCTCATATTTTAAAAAATATTTGGATAATAATTTTATAATGGATAATTTTTTTATCCATATCTTATTCTTAAAGAATGTTATAGAAATTGTTGAATAATAAACCATTTGTATACATTTAATCATATTATTATTTTTCACAAAAACTATTTTTTATCAAAAAACTAATATTATTGTATAATATAAATAATATAAAAATATAGACACTTTTATTAAGATTCATCTAAGCCTCATACATTCCTTTACCAGAAAACTTTTTTATGTAGTAACTATTTTCTTCATGAATAAAAACTATAAGATAAAAAATATATTACTTTGATTTTTAAATCATGTATACTTACAACACTTATAAAATATACATTCAATATCACATACCCTTCAAAATTGAAGAATTTATCTCCTTTATACCCAAACCTAACATGAAGATTCCATGTAGTTTATTAAACTCCTTCAATTATCTAGAATAATACCTTCATGTGGAAATATTATTCCTCCTTTAAATCCCTAAGTTTCATTGACCATGATTGGATTATTAAATAAACATTGTTGAGATTTTCAACCAACTTTTCTTCTACCAGTTTGAACTTTTACCTACTTGCATTATATTTATAGTAATTTAGAACATAGACATCATATTCCTAGTTCATATATATTACCAAAACGTTTATAATATCAATTAAACATTCTTTGAATTTAATCGTATTTTTGGAACATTTTCATATAAGAAAATAGGATAAATTCAATAACTACAACTATATATTTTTAGTCTCCCCTTAAATCATGTTATATAATTAAACAAATCATAAACCATGTGTACTAAAAACACTCATATCATTTCATTAAAACAACTATTGTTTACATTTTATTATAAAGAGATAAACAAGATAAAAATTAACATATTATGAAAATTTTATCTAAGATTGAAACATAAATGTTATTAATGTAATAACTCCTTTTCTCCATTACTTGAAAAAAAAACCTTCAAACTCTAAACTTCAATTTTTTCTCTTATTTTTAACTTTTTGTAAAATTTTGTAAAACATATAGTTGATAAAATATATCTATCAAAATAATTAAATTGATTTCTATAACCAATAAATATTTAATTAAACCTTTAGTCTCATTAACATATTAAATAATATTAAATATCATATGGCATACCAAATCATACCAAGTACATTAGTGTATAATAAGATTCCTTTTCTCATTTTTCATATAATAACTTTGAAACCCTAAATGAATCACTCTACTTCCATAAGCATATATATTCGCTTGTTGAATAATTTTAAAACTTGGTTACTCAGGAAGAATCTATTCTAAAACATGGAATTTTCCTTAATAACTTTTCTCAAATCACCAATCTTGCTTTAATAAATTTTATTAAGTTACTAGTCTTAGGAGTAACAGATATTAATTTTCTCCTTTAAGGATTAATTTCAAAATTTAATTTAATGATGATGATTCTATTTATCGACAATAGAAGATTTTATCATGTGGGTATAATGTATTATAACCATTTAATAAGAACATATAATAAATATGCTCCAACTAAAATTATGATCCCTTTTAAGAACACATCATATCCATTAGCAGGTCAAGATCTATATTTAACCATGAATTGCACAAATTTTCAAATAAATAATACATGAATATGTATGGTAGACAAAAAGTATCAATCATATCATATATAACTCTTGGATAGTTGATAGGATAACTCATTTTCCAGTCTATCATATATATATAATCAACTCTATTCCCCTAGTATCCTAAACATTAGAGCTTCCCAACTAGTGAAAACCTAAATAAGTACCAATATTAATATAACAAAGAACACTCTAAGGGAACTCATATGAGATCGAAAATACCTAAAAAGATAATCTATAGTCACTTATAACTTTCATGATTTACAAAATATAATCTAAGGGTAATTGTGTTGAGCTCGACAACACCCAGTTGAATGATCGAGGCCTTGAAAATTGATGCTTTGGAAGGAATCTAACACTTGGTATTTTAAGGGGATTTTATCTCACTAACTTATCTCATGTTATTCAATTTATATATGCATGCCTCTAGTGATTTATTTTGGGATCTTATTCCCACCACCAAACCAATATATCCAATCCATATTAGTGTGTAACTCTTTATATGACCCACAAGTTTGTGCTACTCACCAAAAATATAAGTCAATTATATTTATACATATTTGAATGCATAATATTCATAAGTAATATAAATAATTCATGTAAAGGTTTATAATTAAATAATATTGAAAATCTCCATATGGGTAAGCTCATAGTGATAGATAGCCAACCTCATTCACTTTCCTATACAAGGAATAGGCCTCCAAGTAAGTTGGTAATCCGACCCCAAGTCCCTCTACCCTAGGATGCTTTAATAAAGAAAGAATCCAATTAATCATAACTATATAACCTAATATGAAAAATATATATTTAATAAATAAATTCAATATGATAGCTTTAATTATAAATCGAGGTCAAGGTAGATGAAAAACTAAATTTATTGTTAAACCCAACATGTAATGGAGGGCTCTATCTAGAAGCAGTTTAACAATTAAAATAAATCATACACATTATTTTCATGTATTAAACAATTTAATAAACATGAATATAGATTGGAATAACCTTATAAATAAAATAAAAAATAAAATATTTAAACGCGATATAATCATTCATGAAAAAATAATAAATAAAAGATAGTTATAAACCCTTTTATAATTTCATCTTTAACATTATGGACATTCCATAATTTTGAATATAAATATTTTATTTCATTACAATATGAAATATTTTATATTCTTCATTATATGAAATTTTAATTTTAAATATGTGGTATGTTATGAATTATAAACAATTTTATAATTTAATTTTTATCATGTAAACATTTGACATAATCTAAATATCACATGTTTAATCATCATTTAAACTTTGATCATATCATTCATCTAAACACTTTTTATGTGGCTTAAATAACATCCAAATAAGACCCATTTAATTTGAACAATTTAAATTAATTATTTATGAAAATTTCATTTCATAATTTATAACCCTTTATAAATTATTTCTTATGATTTTTAAACAAACACTTATTTTTATATCATAAGAATTGCCATATAATTTTTTAAAAACTATTTTTAATATTAATATTTAATATTTCAGGAATATTTAATAAATATTTTATAAAAAAATATTAATTAATTATAAACCCTTATTAATTAATTGTTTAATAAACCTTTTATTAATTAATAAATATCCCCAAAATAGATTTTAAAATTATTAATAAACATTTTATAAACCATTTAAATCATGAAAAGTTTTAAAAAAAATTAAAACTTTTCTATTTACCCTTATACAGAATATATATTCTGTGTAAGTTTACATTACTTTTACCCTTACATAGACACTCTATGTAAGGTTAATTTGATTTCTACCTTTACATAGGTCTTCTGGAACCCTCATCTTAGGGTAAAACCAATTTTTTTAAGGCAGTGTAAGGGTAGACCTCTAATTACATCAAGGTAACACATTGGTTACCTTTAAGAAAGCTTTTAAAAAAACTATACCTTTACATACATGATTTATATAAATTTAAGAATCAGAATACCTCTACAACACACTAATATAAATGTAGTGACCCTTAGATGAACCCTTTTACATGAAGGTGAGGAATTGATTACCTTTACATGACCACTCATGCAAAGGAAATGACCTAAACTACTGAAAACTAAGGTTTTTCCAATAGATATATACCAACGGTTTCTTTAAACCGTTGGTATACTGTAAAAAAAGGCAAAATTTTCCAACGTTTTGTTCAAACCGTTGGCAATGTGTTGATATATCTAGGATTTCCCAACATTTTGAAAAAACCATTGGGAAATATTTAGTTCCTCTAAGATATACCAATGGTTTTAATAAACTATTGGTAAAGAGAGGCTTTCCCAATAGTTTTTAAAAACTGTTGGGAATTTTTTCCTCCAAATCACAGTATCCCAGCTCCCACTCAGCCCGATTGCTGACCCTAATCCAAAGCTCCTACCGAATTTTTCTCGGTTGTGAAACTCCTTCCATCCATAGATCCATCTTCAATCAATCAATTTTTTATTTCTACACTTCAAATTAGTAAGTGTTACCTTATTTTTAATGTTCTCCCTCTATTTTTTCTGTTTTTATTTGGGCTAAATTAGAGTTCCTGGCATACCAAACCCTTTGATATGTTTTCTATTTTTTGTTCTATACTTCAAACATGGTAAAGGGTTTGTTTAGTGGGGTGATATGGTAGTTTATATGGACTTTAGTTTAGTTTAAAATTGGATTTGGATTTTGTATTTATAGTTTTTTTTCAAGGAATAATGGGAAGGGTATTGATATTGAGGAGGAATTGGTTTTTGGTTGGATGGTGGATTGTAATTGTGAACACCCCTCACCCCCACCACCCCCCTGGACACCCCCCCCATTAGACAGCCCCCCAACCCCCCTACACCCACCCACCCCCTGGACAACCCCACCCCTTGGACAGCCCCCTCCCCTCCACCCCCCTGGACACCCCTAGCCCCACCCTCCCTAGACACCCCTCATACCACATGGAAAGCCCCCCCCCCACCCCCATGGACACCCCCCCACCCTTTGTACATCCCCCTCCCCCCACCCCCTCTCGACACCCCCACCCCCACCCTCCCTGGACACCCCTCACCCCCCAAGGACAGCCCCCTCCCCCCCACCACCCCCACCCCCCTAGACACCCCCACCCCTTAGACACCCTCCACCCCCTTGGACCCCCACCCCCCACCCCCTTAGACAGCCCCCCTAGACACCACCACACCTTCTAGACACCACCGCACCTTCTAAGGGCTTAGCCCAATTTTTAAATTGGAATTAACAATGTAGTTGATTTCCCCTTTCCCCAATGACATTTTCTAAGTGAACCATAGAGCCTTATAAATTTAATTTTTCATGTTTTGATAAATTGAATTTTTCATGTTTTGATAAATTGAATTTTTCATGTTTTGATAAATTGAATTTTTCATGTTTTGATAAATTGAATTTGTCATGTTTTGATGAATTGAATGGGTTGTTTGGAATGAAATGGCTAATGCATGATGGTTTTACTTTCTTAATGAATAAAATGATTTTAAATAAAATTACCCTATGAGGGGCTACAGGAGGGGTAGGGGGGTTATCCAGGTGTGGGGGGTTGTCCAGGTGGGGGTGGGTTGTCCAGGGGGTAGGGGCTGCAGGGGGTAGGGGGGATACAGGGGTGTGGGGTAGGGGGTATGGGCTGCCCAAGGAGGGGTGTGGGTTGTACAAGGGGGTCAGGGTGGGGTGTCCAGGTGGGGGAGGGGGTGTGGGCTATCCCGGGGGTGGGCTATCCAGGGGGGTCTTTCCAGGTGGGGGAGGGGGTGTGGGCTGTCTAAGGGGGTGGGTTGTCCAGGGGGGTGGAGGTGGGTTGTCCAAGTGGGGGAGGGGGTGTGGGGTGTCCAGGGAGGGGGGTGGGCTGTCCAGGTGAGGGTGGGGGGATGTCCGAGTGGGGGTGGGGGCTGTCCAGGTGGGGGTGGGGGTGGGGGTGGGCTATCTAGGTGGGGGGATATCCAGGGGTGGGGGCTATGGGGGAGGGGGTGTGGGCTGTCCAGGGTGGGGGTGGGTGGGTTATCCAGGTGGGGGAGGGGACTATGGGTTGTCCAAGGAGGGGGGGTTGTCTAGTGGGGGTGGGGGTGTGGTCAGTCCAGGTGGGGGTGTGGGTGGGCTGTCCAGGGGGGTTGTAGGGGGTATAGGTGACTATAGGGTAGGGGGTGTGGGCCCTCTAGGGAGGGGGTGGGCTGTCCAGGGGTGGTGGTGGGTGGGATATCTAGGTGGGGGAGGGGGTGTGGGATGTCAAGGGGGGTGTGGGCTGTCCAGGGAGGGGTTGGGTTGTCCATTATGATACTCTACAAAAAAATAGGAATCGCATATAACCAATGTATAGTTGCTTTCACACGTTAAGACTTTTCTTGAAGTTCCATACCAACACTCACTCTTACCCTTCCAAGAATAAGTGATCTATGTAAACAAATATCACTAAGGTTCTTATCCACTATCCATATTGATCTCATAGAAATTTAACATTCGTACAACTCCATATCACCTAATGATATAACAAGGCTCATACTCCTATAAGTAGTGTCCCATCGAAACATGGCTCATAAAATCTGATCCACGTATGATATTTGGTGGTGGGTTTACAATTGGGTGTGTTGTGATTTATATGTATGATATTCATGGTTTACACCAATAGTCTTCTCGGTCATCTATAATAGGATTGAAATCATGCTACAATTGGATAGAGATTGGATTTTACGACCCAAGTTTGGGAGTGGACACCCTCGCCCCCTTGGACAGCCCCCCCCCCCCAGACACCCCCACCCCCCTGTACAGCCCCTCCACCCTCGTAGATAGCCCGCCCACCCACCATGGATAGCCCACCTACCCCCTTGGACACCATGTACCCCTGGACAGCCCCGTCACCCCCGTGGATAGCCTGGCCACCCACCTCGTACCCCTTGAACATCCCTGCCACCCCCCTGGATAGCCGCCCACCCCCCTGGACACCTCGTACCCACTTGGACATCCCCCCACCCCCTAGAAATCCCCCCATCCCACCCCCCTGGACACTCCTGACCCCCCTAGATAGCCCCTCCACCCCCGTGGACAGCCCGCCTACCCCCTGGACACCCTATACCCCCTGGACAGCCCCCCACCCCCGTGGACAGCCCGCCCACCCCCTCTGGACACCCACCCACCACCCCCCGGACACCCCCATCCCCCCAGACAACCCCCACCCCTGGAAATCCCCCCCCCCCACCCCCTAGACACCCCTGACCCCACTAGACAGCCCCACCACCCCCGTGGATAGCTCACCCACCCCCCGTTGATAGCCCGCCCACCCCCCCTGGACACCCCATACCCCCTGGACAGCCTCGCCACCCCTGTGGACATCACCCACCCCTAGACACCACGTACCTTCTCCCCCCCCAGGACAGCCCCGCCCACCCCCTAGAAAGCCCCCCCCCCCCACCCCCCTAGACACCCTCGACCCCCTGGACACCCCCTCCACCCTCGTGGACAGCTCGACCACCCCCCTGGACACTCCGTACCCCCTGGATAGCACCCCCCCCCCCCCACCCCCATGGACATCCCACCCACTTGGATAGTCTGACCCCCCTGGATAGCCCCCCACCCCCTGGACACCCTCGACTCCCCTGGACAGCCCCTCCACCCCCCTCGACACTCTGTACCCCCTGGACACCCCCACCCCCTTGTCAAGTGTATGTGATCACTCAAATAATCTACTAAAATATAAAATTTCTTCGATCTAAAATTTACTCAACTCCTGAATAATTCTCCTCCACAAGTATACATGATCTTGTACACTCATTTATAGTTCTTAAAAAATATTTTCTAATAAATATAGAATTTTTTTTGTCTTTTATAGTATGATTTTCATATAGAGTAGTGTGTCAATTATGGTTTCATATAAAGTGAACAATTCTCATTTACTTAAATATATTTTTGATGAAACTTCAATCTTATTGAATTTCTTTTGACGAAATGACTTATAAAAAAATTTACAGAATGGATAGAAGTTGGATGTATGAAACCGATCAGATTTCAAGAGATTTTCAAAACAATTTGGATAGATTTTTATATTTTTCATTTCACAATGCTTCAGATAGTGGGTACATACACTGCCCCTGTTACAATTGTGTTGGAAGACCTTGGTTGATCTATGAAAAAGTCAGCTACCACATAACCAAATATAGTTTTCAAGCAAACTACTATGTGTGGTATCACAATGGGGAGAAAATGAAATTTCAAATTGTTGATGATTCAAATGAGAGGACTGGATTAGAGAATTTGTTATATGAACGGTTTCTATTTATTCGTCATCATGAAAAATAAAGGATTCCGACCCAAGAAGATTTTGATATGAGCACACATGAAGCGTCTAATGAAAATGATGATGTTGTCAGGGTGAAA
The DNA here is from genome assembly GCA_963277665.1 of Viscum album. Lineage (NCBI taxonomy): Eukaryota > Viridiplantae > Streptophyta > Magnoliopsida > Santalales > Viscaceae > Viscum > Viscum album. Next base: position 998,160,224 of record OY728138.1, on the reverse strand, counting down.
AAATTGATTGATTCTTCCACGACTCCAGTATATTGACAATGCAATAAAATGAAAAAGCTTTAATTTTTAATCTGATTGTTTCATGGGAAAACTTTGTATGGGATTTCTAATACTTCCATCGATTAAATTATTACCTTCTTGAAGGACTTACTTCCAGATGATATAGATATTCCCTCAAACCACTATATGTCATGGAAGTAAGTTGAGGAACATGGATTTTCAAGAAATAAAATTTATGCTTGCCCAAAAGATTGTAGTTTATTCTGGAAGAAAACTTCTGAATGAAATGATTGTATAAAATGTGGAACATCCCGTGGGAAGCCAAAAGTTGATAGAACACCATCCCATGTGCCACAGAAAGTAATGTGGCACTTTCCATTGATCCATAGACTCCAGAATCTTTTTATGTATGATGAAATATCAATAAAAATGTGATGGAATGATACCGAGAGAAAGAATACTAATGATGAGTTGGTTCACCCTGTATATGGATTTGCATGGCAAAGATTTGATGCTCAATATCCTAATTTTATAGCTGACGTGCGTAATGTGAGGTTGGGTATTTAATGTGATGGTTTTAATCTGTTTGGGCATATTCTTATGTCGCACAGCACATGGTCGGTTTTTATACACATTTATAATCTTCCCCCATGGTTTTGTATGAAAAAACCTTTCACTTTCATGAGTATACTCATATCTGGCCCTTCTAATCCCAACAATGATATAAATGTATACATGAAACCTTTAATAAAAGAGTTGAAACTTCTTTAGGATGTGGGTGTGTGCACTTACGATGCATGTTTGAAAGACATATTTCATATGCATGCTATACTTATGTGGATGATCAATGATTTTCCTACTTATGCAATGATGTCTGGATGGATAATGAAGGGAAAACTATCATTTCCTGTTTTTATGAAGAATACACGATCCAGAAGAATGAAACATCATTGTAGTTTTAGTTTTATGGGACATTGATGATTCTTTCCAATGAACCATCCATATAGAAATAATCGTCAAAGATTTGACAATACCATGGAGACTGATAATACACCTCAGCGTATGTCTGGAACTGATGTGCTTAATGAATTGAAGGATTTTATTTTTTCGTTTAGGAAGGGTCAAATGAAATCTGGAAAGATAAATAATGTTTCCACTTAAACCTATTACAGTTGGAAGAAAATAATTATCTTCTTTGATTTTCCATATTGGTCAACCAATTTTTTATGTCATTGCTTATACATAATGCACATTGAAAAAAAATATATGTGAAATTTTGCTTTCGATTCTTCTAAATGTTAAGGGAAATACAAAAGATGGTTTACGGTCTCGGTGTGACTTGGTGGATTGGGGAATCGGACCAGAAATACATCATGTGCATATCGGTGGAAATAAATGGAAAGTTCCATGTGCTTCTTATGTGATGATGCCTACAGAAAAAAAAATCTAGAGTACTAGAGACTATTAATGTTCCTGATGGATATTCAAGCAACATATCTAAATGGGTCAATAGAAGAGAGTTAAGGCTAAAATCTTTGAAGACTCGTGATTATCACATCCTTCTACATGAGTTTATTCCAATAGAAATTCGTCATCTTTTTTCCAATAATTTAAGGGTGGTTGTTATTTGGTTGTGCCGTTTGTTTAGAGATATTTGTTCTAAGAAGTTGTCCAAGACATTCTTGCAAAAAATGTTGGTGAATGCCCCATTAATTTTGTGTGAGTTAGAGAAAGTATTTCCTCCATCATTTTTCACATGCATGATGCATCTGACTGGCCATATTCAAAATGAAATACTTCTAGGAGGACCTATTTCTTTTTGTTGGATGTATCCAACTAAAAGAAATATGTACACATTAAAGTCTTATGTTCATAACAGGAATCATCTCGAAGGTTCTATCATGAATGGTTACTTGGCTCAAGAATGTATATATTTATGCTCTATTTATTTGTCTGGTCTTACTACAAGAATGAATATACTAATAATAAATGAAGAAGAACAGTATGAGAAAATTGAACCCAGTTTTCTATCACTTTCTCAAATAGGAGGAATTTCTGGATCATATACATTGATGACATTAAGCCTTGAAAAGCGGGAGATGGCACATCACATAGTTTTGTTCAACTGTGATTTTCTCAATGACTACATCTTGTAAGTAAATTGAATATATATATCTTATATATATGTGTGTGTGTGTGTGTTAAACTATTACTATTTTTATCTACAGGGAACATAAAGCGATGATAAATAGAAATCAGTGTTCTTTATCTTTGAGAAGGAGGGAGACTTTGCATAGTAAAGAGTTTTCTGATTTGTTAAAATTGAAGGTAATAATATTACTGTTTAAAATAATTAAAACAATATTTAATTAAGTTTAATATTCATTTATATTTCAGGTATTTAGTTTTCCTGCTAACTCTATCTCTGAAAAAAAAAGATTTGGCTTTTGGTCCTAATATCGTGGTTTGTGACTATAAATCAATTGTTATTAATGGGTACAGATTTATTATCATTGAATGAGAAAAGAACATGAGAACACAACATAATGGTGATGTGGTTACTGCCACAACATACTGTTATGCTAGTGCATCAGATAGTATACCGCGATTTAAAAATGTAGGTTATTGTGGAGTCGTTGAAAAAAAATATTGGATTATTATTCTCATGGATGAGTCACAATGATGAAATACTAGTGGTTTGATTCGATGATGAGGTAAGGCAAATTTATTGATGATTGTGGATTTCGAGTAATTGATATGACTCACACTCTTGCTACCGATGAACCATATGTATTGGCATCAGTGGAAAAACAAGTTTTTTATGTCAAAGACCATCTTCGACTTGAATTTGGTGTCATTATTGAAGTAATTCCAAAACATATTTTTGATGATGGTGATTATGGAATTGACACCATCCCTACTACCATTGGAAATAGTCCATTTATTACTTTTGATGACTCCAATAAATCAATTTTCATAGTTGACTGTGAACCTGAAGTTGTGGTGGGAAATATATAAAATCATCCATTCATGTTCTCGGTTCTTTTGGTTTACCTCGACTTGGGTTGTTAAGGTTGGTACTATTTAAATTGATTTAATATTGATTATAAATATGTTGTATCTGACTTGACTATTATGTGAATTTTCATTGTTTATTGGTAGCAATTTTATTTGAATTGCATTTTCTAATTTGGAATTGAACTGTATTCAAACCTACTAAACCAACATTTATAACTTGGTGAACATTTTAATGCTTCAAATGTTATTTGTATAAAATTAGTATAACTTTAAGACCTCTCTTTAACATTTTACCAGGTAATGAACATGATGGTATGTATTCTTCTGCAAAACGTGTATAGAAACCTGCATCATCTACCTGGGCTAAAGAAATTAAATTTTTCCTTAATTTTGATAACTGTTTACCCCTTATGAATCTAGTAGAATCAATGTTCCATTATTTTAATAGACTGATGACACTTAGTAAATAACAATCAAATTAAAAATTAAATTTATTTATTACATCTTGTATGACTTATTGACTTCATTATATATCTGTTCAAGCTCATTTTTTTTGGGTTACACATTAGGTATCCTTTTCTAATTACTTATATATTTGTTTTCAAATGCAGGAAATGAAACCAATTGAAGAGAGGAGACAGAAACAGATGATGGAAAATAATCATCGCATGACTGAGATGGGCATTCCACCACTAGTGCCTGTAGTGAGTATTTTATTTCAAATATATATATTTAAATAATATATAATGTCATGTTATTAATTTTGTTTTCAACATTTTTGCAGGATCCATCTATTAGGGGACAGTTATTTGATGAGTAGCCTAGTGGTGGTCCTAGTACTCAGGGTGTTCGTACAAAGGGGGGTGGTACGAGGGCTAGACGATCTGGTTGGTGTACCCGATTAGACCCTACCCCTCCCACTGACACATCTTCCATCTCACATTCTGATCTCGGTGTGTCGTTAGGGACACATAGGATATTTATGTCTCCCATGTTTTCACCACCCTTTACATCTGATCCTCCTCACCCGTTTGTACCATATTCAATGATGATTCCCACTCTTCATCCAGTATTCGGCCATCCATCCCTGTCATCTTTTTTTACTTCTGTTTCTTTCTCTCTAGGATTTTATATTCTATCTTCTTCAACTCCTGCTCCATCAGAGTCTGTCCCTACGGAGCATACATTGGGACTCACTCCATCTATACAGGGTGTTCCTTCAGTTTCTTTGGATCCAGTGATGCCCATTGATCAGACTAACATAGGTAAACTTATACAACCCTAACAAATTTTTACACCATTATTTATTTTCATTATAAAATGTATTGATAAAATATTTTTTTTTATTTCATAATAGATACATCTACTGATAGGAGGTGGGGGTGGGGGAATACACACTTACGTGTGGTGTAGAACCATTGTACGCAGTTGATGGTGTACTATAATGAAGATAGTTTAATGATTGAAAAATCAGGGCAGCAATGTCGGAGTTTTTTGGTAACGCTTTCCAAATACTCCGACATCATTCCTGTTATCCTGCTCTCATGGAGACAGTTGCCAAATGAAGTCAAGGATAAATCTTTGGCAGAGATACGGTTAAAAAAATCTATTGTATTTAATGAAATATATTATTTTTTGTATTTATATGAATTAATATTTTTGTGTTAGCTTCGGTTTAATTTCCCTGATGGTGAGGGTGCACGGACAACACGTCTAAAGGATTTAGGTGAGATTTGGAGAGCTTACAAGCATGAGTTGTATATTGGTTGGCATGCTAGAGTTGGTACAGAGTTAGAGGCGGTCCCTTTCATGGCTGATTGTCTATTAGAAAAGTATCAACAGATGATTACTCATTGGACGACTAGACAATTTAAGGTATTAATCACATTAGAGGTATTTAAATGAAAATATTCATGTTTTTCATTAATACTAATTATTGAATTTTATTTAGGAATCATCAGGAAGAAATAAAAAAACATTGATGCTAAACAATACCTCCACACATTGGGATATACTACGATTCCAGATCATGAGAGGCAGTAGGTATGACAGTTTATAATTTTTCTTTACGACTTGCACTATCTATTGCTTCCTCCATAATTTATTTGATTTCTAAAGTTATATAATTTTAGTTATTCAATTAATTATTGGTATACTATTTTTAATTATGGTTTCATACATTCAATGTCGTTTTAGAGGCATAAATTGAATATAGAAGGACGTGTGCCTCGAGAAAAATAGTTTTTCTCGAGTAGAAGGAAGAAAGATGGAAGTGCGGTTAATGAACCGACTTAGCAGCAGATTGTAAGTTTTACTTTATAGATTTAAATTTTTAATCTCAAATTTTTAACTTAATAATCTATTTATATTTTTAACTGGCTGCTTTAGAGGCCCTTGATTCCCAGGAACCTGAAAATTTTGTGTCAAACGATCACTTACATCAGGTGTTAGGAGATGAGAACCCTGGTAGAGTATGTTGCCAACCTGGGAAGAGTATAGTTTTGACGAGGTATTGGCCCTCCTCAGGTACGAGTTGTAGTTCCACCGAGTTCTATTAGGTTAAGGCATAGGCAGAACATGTTGAAAAAAGGGCCACAGAGATGGTAGAACTATCTTCTAGGACAAACACTGCATTTATGAAACTGGTGGAAGTTTTACGTCCAACACTTCCACCAAAGGCCAGCATAGCTTGTGATGAATATATGTCGTCGATGCATTCTATATATGGTTCACCAGGTGGAATTTATAGTGCTGGTCGAGATGATGGAGAGGAGGAGGCCGAGGCAGAGGAGGAGGGTGAGGAGGAGGTCGAGGCAGAGGAGGAGGGCGAGGAGGAGGAGGAGGGTGATGAGGAGGCAGAGGCTGAGTACGAGGGTGAGGAAGAGGGCGTTGAGGAAGGCGGGGACAATGATGGGGATGATAATGAGGACAAGGGTGAGGCTGATGATGATGGTGATGAAGGATAGATTGATCTGTTACATTTTTTACTGATATTACTACCCTTTGATGTTTATTGATTTGTTGTGCCTGAATATGTCTGATTAGGTAGGTCGCATTATCTTTATTTTTTATCTATAAAAAATAAAACTTGACTTAATGATTTGTTGTGACTGATTCACCCCTCCCCTGGACAGCCCCCCCCCCACCCCTTTGGATATCCCACCCACCTCCATGGACACCTCGTACCCCCTGTACAGCCCTGCCACCATCGTGGTCAGCCCACCCACCCCCCTGTACATCCCCTCCCCTATGGACAACCCCCCCCCCACCCATGTGGACAGCCTGCCCACCCCCTGGACAACCCCTACCCCCTGGATAGCTCGCCCACCCCCCTGGACACCCCGTACCCCACTGGACAACCCCGCCACCCCCCTGGACACCCCACCCACCCCCTAGACAACTTGTACCCCCCCCCCCACCCCCTGGAAATCCCCCCACCCACCCACCCTAGACACCCCTAACCCCCCTGGACAGCCCCGCCACCCCCGTGGACAGCCGGCCCACCCCCTGGATAGCCCCTCTCCCCGTGGATAGCCCCCCCCACCCACCCACCCCTATGGATAGCCTACCCACCCCACCCCCCCCCCCTGGACACCACCTACCCCTATGGACAGCCCCACCACCCACATAGATAGTCCGCCCACCCCCTTGACACCTCGTACCCCCCTGGACACCCCGCCCACCCCCTTGGACACCCCATACCCCCTGGACATCCTCTCCACCCTCGTGGATAGCCCACCCACCCCACCGAACACCCCTCACCCCCTAGATAGCCCCCCCCCCCACCCTCGTGGACAGCCCGCCCACCCCCCTGGACAACCCGCCCACCCCTGGACACACCTTACCCCCCTCGACAGCCCCTCCACCCCTATGGACAGCCCTCCCACCCCCCTGGACACCCCCTACCCCCGTGGATACCCCCCCCCCCACCCCCCTGGACACCCCCTACCCCCCATGGATAGCCCTCCCACCCCCGTTGATAGACCCCCACCCCCATGGACAGCACCCCCCCCCCCCAGACACCCCTACCCCCCGTGGACAGCCTGCCTACCCCCTGGACACCCCCTACCCCCATGGACAGCCCTGCCACCCCCGTGAATAGACTTCCCACCCCATGGACACCCCGTACCCCCCCGGGACAGCCTCGTCCACCCCCTAGACACCCCGCCCACCCCCTGGATAGCCCTGCCACCCTCGTGGACAGCCCACCCACCCCACTGGACACCCCGTACCCCATGGACACCCCCCCCCCACCCCACCCCATTGGAAAACCCTCCCACCCCCCATGGATATCCTGCCCACCCCCCAAGACACCCCCTACCCCTAGACAGCCCCACCACCCCCGTGGACAGCCCTCCCACCCCCCTGGACACCTCGTACCCCCTAGACAGCCCCGCCCACCCCACTAGACACCCCCTACCCCCCTGGACTGTTGGAACCAGGGTCTTCAAAGCATGATTTGGCATTTGGTTTGTGTTTGTTGTCAATCCTCAGTGGAAGTTCAGAATGTGTACCAACAAAGAGATCATACCGTTCAAGCAGAAAACAGTAGTGAAGGTGGCGCTGTTTCCCAGTGTTTGCCAAATTTTTGGGCCTGAAAATTGGCCAATGAAGTAAAGTGTTTTTGGAAAAGTTACTTGCGCGTCGAGGTCTTGGAGGATAAAATACTTGCGTTCCATATGTTTTTGAGGATCAGAACTTCAAAATTTGGCTAAGGAAAGAAGGTCGCGCAAGTATTGGTTGGGTCGCGCAAGTGAGTTGCGCGACAGAGGTTACTGGAGACAAGACTTGCGCGCCGCTGAGGGACTTGCGCGCCTCCGCGCAGGGGGTCCAGTTTGCCTATAAATACTGGACCACCCCTCCTCATTTGAAACGGAGTTCGAGACTTGGAGATTGTTCAAGCTCTCGTCGCGCAGGTGGTTGAGCCGCGCAGGTGGTAGTTTGGTCGCACAAGTAGAGCTTGTGCGCCGGTTGTCTACTGAGCACCCAAGGCGGTTTGGGAGAGAAAGGAAGTGGACCACGCAAGTTTGTTGTCGGGGAAGGAAGTGTCGCGCAGGTGCGTTGGTGACACTTGCGCGTCATTCTGGACTTGCATGTCGTATTGGGACTTGCGCGTCCGGCTTGGAGAAGCGCGCCAGGTTTTGCTGAAGCCCGCCGGCCTGTTTAGAGCTGCACGAAAGCCAGGAGACTACCCGATACATTCGAGGAAAAGTGATATTCTACTTCTGGTGAGAATCGGACTTCAATAGAGAATCTACATACAACAAAGGATGCATTCTTATGCAAATGATGAAGAGACCTTCACGTCTATAAACTGAGTGAGACTTCACCAACGGAAGTGAGCTAGGGGGAGTCAACGGGAGTGACCCGAGGGACGCAGTGAGCTATCCCTGAACAATTGTAAAGGCAGTGAGCCTGGGACAGAGTGTCTGTACCCGAACCTTTGTAATATACAGCTAGTGAAGCATAGTGGATTTTGGTATGACTGACAGCATGTCGGCGTATGCTCCTTGGACGTATCCCTTAGTGGTGAACCAAGTAAAAAGGGTTGTGTCTCCTCTGTGCATGTGAATGTTTGATTTCTAATCATAATCTTCATACAGGTTCAACGAGTTCCTACCAACGTGGGAACAAGATCCATCACATTAAAAGAAAAAGTGGTCACCCTGATTCACCCCTCCCCTTTCAGGGTGTCCCGGGGTCCTTCAAGTGGTATCAGAGCGTAAAGTTTGATGGTGTTGAATCTGACCCTTTTCGTCATGGAAAACGCGGTCAATATCAGGGGAGTGCCTCACTTCGATGGAAGCAATTTCTAGATCTGGAAGAACAGAATGAGATCTCATCTAAGATCTCTTGGAATGGAAGTTATTTTTTCTACTGTGCAAGGAATACAAGTCACTGATCCAACAGGCCTGGCTATGACTGAAACAGACAGGAAAATTCTTGATGCAGATGCTAAATCACAGAATGCTCTCACTGCAGCCCTTTCTGATCAGATCTACCTGAAGGTGATGAATTTCACCTCTACAAAATCCATGTGGGATAAACTTGAGAATATTTATGAAGGAGATAGAAAAGTGAAGGAGTTGAAACTACAAGTGCTACACAATCGGTTTGATGATCTGAATATGTATCCAGATGAGAATGCAGACTCTTTCTTCAATCGAATTACTGAAGTGGTTGGAGCAATTCGGGGTCTAGGCGAAGAAATCAAAGATATTGATATTGTAAAGAAAATATTAAGAAGACTTCCACCTATGTATAATGCGAAGGTGTCATCCCTTGAGGAAATAGATCTTTCCAAACTTTCTCTAGATGATCTACTGAGCAGCTTGGTAGCATATGAAATGAGAGTCAACCCAGAAGATGCTACGACTCGGGTGAGAAAGGAAATGGCATTCAAGGCCATGGATAAATTGAAAATCTCATAGGATAGTAGCGGTGATGATGATGAAGAGAAAGAAATTATTTCTCTCATTGCAAAGAAGTTCCAGAAGGGGAAAGGAAAATTCAAAGGGAAGTTACCTCTCGCATGTTTCCGTTGTGGAAAAGTTGGGCACATTGCCTCTCAGTGCTTGAATAATATCAATGATGATGAAAATGAAGATGAAAACTTCAAGAAGACTCGGAGAAGGTTCTTCAAAAAGGGAGACTTCAAATCTGGTAAGAAAATGCAAAGGAAGAGTTTTGTATGTGAATAGGAAGAAGATGATAATGAATTCTGTGATGAAGAAGAACCAGAATTCAAAACTGGGAACCATGCTTCTATGATGGCCATTGTTGAAAAGTCAGAAGATACTGATGGAGAAAAAAAATTGAGAACTTGTGTAGATCATGAGGTACAACTTAAGGATGCGGTTAGTAAGCTTAAGATTTAATGTAAGAGCTGCAATAAGTGGAAATCAATTGTAGAAGAATCAACTGAATACGTTGATCAACTTGAAGCTGAAATTGAACGACTGGAAGAATTTTTGAAGGTACAGTCTAAAATAATTTAAATCAATGATGATGTAGTTGATCTGAAGCTTAGAATTGAAGAGTAGGAAAAGGTCATCAATGACCTCACATCCAGACTGGATGAAAAATCCAAGACTGCTGAGGGTCTTGAGGAGGAAATAGTTACTCTAAGGAGTAAACTGGAGACTGAATCAGTTCCAAAAGAATCACGGAAGAAAATACAGTTTGGAAGATTCTCAGATGCAGAATTACTAGAAAGATCCAAGTGTGGTTCAGATGAGGTTGGAAAAATCTTGAGTGATCAAAGACCCGCTTGCATGGGAAAGAGTGGAATTGGCTGTGAGGATGAGACATCAACTGCTGGAAGTGAAAAGATCCAAAAGAAAGATAAGATGAAAGTTGAACATATTGAAATGTTTCCTAGAGTGCTGAAAAAGGATCCCTCAATCCAAACTAAAAGGAGACCTGAAAATTATCCTCAAACTTTCAAAAATGACAGACAGTCTTACTATTCTCTCAAGGAAGAAGGAATAAGGATAAATTCAAGTGAGAAGACATTTCCTCTCATGAAGTGTCAGTTCTGTGGCTATCTGGTCCATACCATGTCTTATTGTGAAGAGGCAAGAAGCTATCTGAATAGAGAAGATATATATTCTCAACAAAGGAGAACAATTTCATATCCTAATTCTTATAGAAGAAATAATTTCTATGGATATTGTTTTCATTGTTCTAACTTTGGTCATAAGGTCATTAATTGCAGGCAGAGAAGGGACATAGACACCTCATACTGAAGTTCAAGACAGGTCAAGTCTCGTCAGCAAGACAGTTTTGCTCTTTCAAACAGGTTCTCACCTCTCAAAGAATACTTTGACTATGAAGAACCTAGGTATGCGGAAGAGATAGTGGAGAGGACATCAGTTCTATATACTCAATCTAATGTCTCATGGAAGGAAAGGAAGAATATTGAGAAATCGAACCTTTCAGAGGTAGCCCTCAAAGCTACAAAGAACAACAGTACCTAGATTCTGGATAGCGGTTGTTCATCTCATATGATAGGTAATGTCGGTCTACTAACGAAAATCATAAAAAATGTTGATGGTACAGTAAGATTTGGTAATGATGGGGCTCTGAAGATCAAAGGGAGTGGAAGTACCAAATTAGCTAATGGAGAACTAAAGAAGACTGAAGTCCTTTACGTAGATGGCCTACGTCATAATCTCCTCAGCGTGAGTCAACTCTGTGACTCAGGACTTATAGTTACTTTTAATCAGAAAGGCTGCACTATCAAGGGAAAAACCGTCAATTCACTTATGAAGGGATGCAGAACAGAAGGCAACTTGTATCAGGTTGATAGTGAAGAAAATGTATGTTACATGACTGTTGAAGAAGAAAACAATTTGTGGCATCGGAGATTGGGACACATCAATCAAAAAGACATGGAGAAAATATCAAAATTGAGAATTGTCATGGACATTCCCAACCTGAAGCGTGAGCGTGAAAAATCTTGTGATGCTTGTATTCGTGGGAAGCTGGTCTGCAGTTCATATCGGCCAAAGAAGAAAAGGGTGTCTCACCTTCTTGATCTGATTCATACAGATGTTTGTGGTCCAATAAATGTTTCCAGAACACATGGAGAAAGGTACTTTGTCCTTTTCATAGATGATTACAGTAGAATGGAATGTGTGATGGTCATTCATAGGAAACGACAAGTCCTTGACTGCATGAAAACATATCGGTGAATTGCCAAGAATAATACTGGACGAATAATCAAAGTGTTGTGATCTGAAAATGGAGGAGAATACACGTCTATTGAATTTGAGAATTATCTATAGAAGCAGGGGATACAGCATGAGGTAGCTGCTGTGAGAACTCCACAACAAAATGGAGTTGTTGAACGTAGGAATTGACAGGTGAACAACATGACACGAACTATGCTGATTGAGATTCGTATTCCACGACATTACTAGAAAGAGGTTGTTCAAGCTGCAGTGTACATTCAGAATCGAACAGGACTTTATATGGGTGAGACAAAGACACCGTATGAATTGTGGCATGGACAGAAGCCTTCTCTAAAATACTTTCATGTCTTTGGAAGTAAATGCTTCATCAGGAACAAAGAAGGAAATCAAGGGAAATATGACGACAATGCAGATGAAGTAATTTTCCTTGGTTACTCAATGAACAGAAAAGCCTACAAATGTTTCAACAAGCATTTGGGAAGAATTGTGGAAAGCAGTGATGTTAAGATAATTGAAGAGAAAACCACAAATGCTTCAAGGACGTCATATGCTGATGTGATAGAAAGTCAGGAAGAATGTGAACGTGAAGAAAATACAAGTGCAGAAATAGATGAAGTTGTTCAAAACACTCAGCAGTCACATCATGATGTTGATTCAGAAGAAGAATCTGAAGAAGAAACTATGGATGAAGAAAATGCTACTGAACCTCACAGGAGAGTTCGAAGAGATGAGATTGATCCACCCAACATAATTGGGGACAGGAGTGCACCCACTCAAACAAGGAGGATGAGGAATAACACGCAATCTACATTTCTTTCTGTTGTGGAGCCATCCTCATTTGAAGAAGCTGCAAAGGATGAATCCTGGGTAAAAGCCATGAATGAAGAGTTAGATCATATTGACAAGAATCGGACATGGGATCTTGTCCAGAGACCCGAAGGTCACAATGTTATTGGTACCAAATGGATCTTCAAAAATAAGTTTGATGAGCATGGAAGTGTCATCAGAAACAAGGCACGACTGGTATGTAAAGGATACTCCCAGATTTAAGGCATTGATGTTGAAGAAACCTTTGCTCCAGTGGATAGAATGGAGTCAATCAGGCTTTTCCTTTCCATGGCACTCCAAAGAGGATATAAAGTATATCAAATGGATGTCAAGACAACATTCTTGAATGGTGTACTCGAAGAAGAAGTCTACATTGAACAACCAGTGGGCTTTGTATTGGGTACTGATGAAACAAAGGTCTGCAAACTGAAGAAAGCTCTATATGGTTTGAAGTAGGCACCACGGGCATGGTACTCAAGGCTGGACTCATATCTCAAGAAGTTGGAATTCAAAAGAGGAGGAGTTTATCACAATCTCTATGTGAAGAATTCTCCAAAAGATCAATTCATGGTTCTTGTCTACGTTGATGATATCATATTTGGTGGCAATAGGTAGAAATCAGTGGATGAATTTTCCAACCACATGAAATCAGAATTTAAAATTTCTATGATTGGGGATCTCACATATTTCTTAGGGCTGCAGGTGATTCAAAAGAAGGAATACACTTTCATTTCTCAGGAAAAATATGCAAGAGAGTTGCTGAAGAAGTTCAATATACAAGACTCCAATTGCAGTTGGAACTAAAATTGGAAAGCATGAGGATGGGGACTCAGTTGATCCCACCATGTACAGGAGGATCATTGGAAGCCTACTGTATCTGACAGCGACAAGGCCAGATATTGTCTTTGCCACATGCCTTGCGGCCCGATTTCAGAGTAATCCAAAAGAGGAACATATGGAAGTAGTAAAAAGAATCATGAGGTGCATTCAAGGTACACATAATTTCGGGTTATTTTTTGCTGCAGGCAGGGACAGTGAATTATCCGCATTTTCTGATGCTGACTGGGCTGTTGATGTGGTAGACAAAAAGTCCACTAGTGGTGGAGCTTTCTATATTGGGAAGAAATGTGTTGGCTGGTTGAGCAAGAAACAAGAAAGTACTTCTCTTAGTACTGCTGAAGCTGAGTATATCTCTACCACAAAGGCGTGCACTCAACTGCTTTGGATGAAGCATCAACTAACAGATATTGGTGATAAGGTGCAGCAACCAATGGTGATTTACTGTGATAACAAAAGCACAATTGATCTTACGAAGAATCCGGTTCAGCATTCTCGTACAAAACATATTGAAATACGGTATCATTTTATCAAAGAAAAGGTTGAACAAGGCGTGATTAGAATGGATCATGTTGGAACTGAAGAGCAAGTGGCTGATATTCTGACCAAGCCATTGTCTGCGTCTCTGTTTGAGAAGCATCGGTTGAACCTCGGTGTTCAACCACCTCCTACTGCATAAGGAGGCTCCGGAAATCCCCTCTCCCCATTTGTTATAACTTTTTTTATCTGCTTATGGCTGTGATGCAGGTTTATGGGGGAGATACTATCCAGGGGGAGTATGGATTGAGCTGAACATTGAACAACTTATCGGTCTTTGGTTTTATTGTCAATGGGGGAGAAAGGAATAAATTCAAGGCAAGAAATGCTTCTGTGATGAGAAGTCAAGAAATGATTCTGTGATGAGAGGTATAAAAAGGATAACATCGGGCATCATGGAGAATTTCAAAAACACTGGAACCCAATTCAAGATTCCTCTCTTGTTTTCTACATCGAGCATTGGTCACGTAGAATTAGAGTGTTGGCTGAGTTGATTCTTGCGTTTTGGGTTTGCTCATGGTTGGAGATCTATTGAATTTATTCTGATTGCCAACAAACCCAAAGGGGGAGATTGTTGGAACTAGGGTCTTCAAATCATGATTTGGCATTTGGTTTTTGTTTGTTGTCAATCCTCAGTAGAAGTTCAGAATTTGTACCAACAAAGAGATCATACCGTTCAAGCAGAAAACAGTAGTGAAGGTGGCGCAGTTTCCCAGTGTTTGCCAAATTTTTGGGCCTGAAAATCGGCCAATGAAGTAAAGTGTTTTTGGCAAAGGTACTTGTGCGCCGAGGTCTTGGAGGATAAAAGACTTGCGCGCCATATGTTTTTGAGGATCAGAACTTCAAATTTTGGCTAAGGAAAGAAGGTCAGGCAAGTATTGGTTGGGTCGCGCAAGTGAGTTGCGCGACAGAGGTTACTAGAGACAAGACTTGCGCGCCGCTGAGGGACTTGCGCGTCTCCGCGCAGGGGGTTCAGTTTTCCTATAAATACTGGACCACCCCTCCTCATTTGAAACGGAGTTCCAGACTTGGAGATTGTTCGAGCTCTCTTCGCGCAGGTGGTTGAGCCGCGCAGGTGGTAGTTTGGTCGCGCAAGTAGAGCTTGCGCGCCGGTTGTCTGCTGAGTGCCCAAGGCGGTTTGGGAGAGAAAGGAAGTGGATCGCGCAAGTTTGTTTTCGGGGAAGGAAGCGTCGCGCAGATGCGTTGGTGACACTTGCGCGTCAGTCTGGACTTGCGCGCCGTATTGGGACTTGCGCGTCCGGCTTGGAGAAGCGCGCCAGGTTTTGCTGAAGCCTGTCGCCCTGTTTGGAGCTGTACGAAATCCAGGAGACTACCCAATACATTCGAGGAAAAGTGATATTCTGCTTCTGGTGAGAATCGAACTTCAATAGAGCATCTACATACAACAAAGGATGCATTCTTATGCAAATGATGAAGAGACCTTCACGTCTATAAACTGAGTGAGACTTCACCAACGGCAGTGAGCTAGGGGGAGTCAATGGGAGTGACCCAAGGGACGCAGTGAGCTATCCCTGAACAATTGTAAAGGCAGTGAGCTTGGGACAGAGTGTCTGTACCCGAACCTTTGTAATTTACAGCTAGTGAAGCATAGTGGATTTTGGTACGACCGACAGCCTGTCGGCGTATGCTCCTTGGACGTAGCCCTTAGTGGTGAACCAAGTAAAAAGGGTTGTGTCTCCTCTGCGCATGTGAATGTTTGCTTTCTAATCATAATCTTCATACAGGTTCAACGAGTTCCTACCAACGTGGGAACAAGATCCATCACATTAAAAGAAAAAGTGGTCACCCTGATTTACCCCTCCCCTCTCAGGGTGTCCCGGGGTCCTTCATGGACAGCCCCCACACCCCTATGGACAACCCCACCAACCCTCTGGACACCCCCCTACCCTCTAGACAGCCCCCAACCCCCTTAATAGCCCCGCCACCCCCGTGGACAGCCCGCCCACCCCCCTAGACACCCCATACCCCCTGGACAGCCCCACCCACCCCCCTAGAAACCCCCTACCCCACTGGATATCCCCCACCCCCGTGGAAAACCCCGCCCACCCCCTGGACACCCCCTACCCCCTGGACAGCCCTATCACCCCATGGACAGCCCCCCCACCCCCTAGATATCCCCCTACCCCCATGGATTATAGGGTTTCTAACAAATCGAAGATCCCATTAATCATAGATACCCACTTCATTTCATCCTGGGATCCTTGATCACCAATAAAAAATAGTGGATGGTATTTTAGAAACTCCCATGAATAATAAATGATCCGAGAAGAACATGGTTATTCCACTTCCACAAGAGTTTGAGTAGATACCAAGGCTAGGAAGACAATATTTGGATCACAAGAATGACTACCTAAGATATCACCTTATGGACTTTTTGATTCATTTATAGTGGTAACATTCTAAATAATTATCAAAAACAAAACCTTCAGTAAAATAATCTGATGTTCTAAAACAAGGGACACAAAATCAAAAATCCCATAAAGATACATCATAAATAATTCTTCATAAAACCAATTCAAAATCACATAATAGAGACTTATTTCTATTTAAAAATCCCCAATGGTTTATAAAAATCCCTTTTAAGGTTCCATTTAAAAAATCATATAATATTTTTGTCCCACAATAAAAATGCAATCCATTTCCTAATAACCAAATCCCCCTTCCTACTATACACACCAAAAGCATTCATTTTTTTCCTAAAGAAACACATACAATTGAAATAAACACTATTCCAAAACCATTAAAAAATACTAATGATCTTAAAATCCATGAAATTCATTCCATTAAAACCATTACAGCCCCCACCCCTCCTAGACACCACCCCACCACTTGGACACCCCCCACCCTCGGACACCCCCACCCCCATGGACACCCCCCCCACCCCCTGGACATCCCCCCCCCACACCCCCTAGACACCACCCCACTCCTTTGACACCCCCCCCCAACCCCCTGAACCACCCCCACCCCCTGGACACCCCCACCCCCTTGAACACCCCCCTACCCCCTAGAAAGCCTCGCCAACCCCCTGGATGCCCCCCACCCCTTCTAGACACCACCTAAACGCCCCCCCCCCCACCCCCATAGAAAGCCACCCCTACTCACCTGGACACCACCCCACCCCCCTTGGATAGCCCCCCCAACCACCTGGACCCCCCACCCCACCCACCCACCCCCATGGACACCACCCCACCCCCTGGACACCCCCCCCCACTCCTCCTGGACACCCCCATAGATAGCCCCCCCCCCCCCACCACCACCACCACCCTGGACAGCCCCCCCCCCACCCACTCACCCACCCCCTAGACACCCCCAACCCCTTGGATGGCCCCCCACCCCTTCTAGACACCAACCTACCACCTAGACACCCCCTGGACACCCCCACCCCCATGGACAGCCACCCCCACCCCCCTTGACACCACCCCACCCCCCTTAGATAGCCCCCCCCCAACCCCCTGGACCGCCCCCACCCCCATGGATACCACCCCACCCCTGGACACCCCCCATCCCCCTGAACACCCCCCACCCCCTAGACACCCCCACCCCCTAGAAAGCCCCCCAACCCCCTGGACACCACCCCACCCCCTAGACACCCCATGGATATCCCCCCACCCCCCTAGACACCCCCCACCCCCCTAGACACCCCCTACCCTCGTGGACACCCCCCCCCCCAACCCCCTAAACAGCCCCCCACCCCAGACACCCCCCATACCCCCCCCCCAACCCCCTGGACACCCCCTACCCCCTTGGACACCCCCCCCCCCAACCCCCTGGACATACCCCCCCCCCCCCCACCCCCCTAGACATCCCCCCCACCCCACCCCCTGGAAACCCCCCCCACCCACCCCCTTGGACACCACCCCACCCCCTGGACACCCCATACCCCTTGGACATCCCCCCCACCCCCTGGACACCACCCCACCCCCCTAGACACCCCCTACCCCCTAGATAGCCCCCCCCAGACAGCCCAAAAGGATAGCCCCCCTGGACAGAATATTACTATCATCTAAACCAAATATTTTCCCAGTGTTGTTCTTTTTTTGGTTTTATATCATGAATTATTTAATTCATGTTCATTTTCATCAAATGGAAGTTTTTTTGGAAGAAAATTAGGTGACCAAACTGGAAGCAGGGGTGGATTAGAGTGATGGATGTAGTGCCTCGACTACCCAGTCTCAAATGTTGAATCACGGTAGTTTTATCAATTATAATATATAACTTCCATAAATTGATATTCTCCACCTGGAACCAAAAAGTGGTATCAATTCTTGGTTATAGTTTATTGGTTAACCAAATTACTAAGACTTGGAATTTGAGATTGGTTGGAAGACTAATGAGAAAACATTCATCTATTACCCGATTTTAGTATTTAGTAATGTGGAAGGTGAGGGTTTGGAAAGTAACTACTAGTACTAGGAATACTATTCTAAAAGGTTTATCTTCTGGTGAATATGGAATGTAATTTTCACAATGTATGCAATGTTGGATTCTGGTGTATTCAATATTGTATTTTGTGTGCAGGTGTATTGGCTTGTGTCTCCAGGTGTATTTGATTTGCTGCAAGTGTATTGGAGTCTGGTGTATGCAATATTGGAGGCTTCTGCATATTGTATTCTATGTGGAGGTAATATTGGATTCTATGTGGTGTATTGGGATAGGTGTATAGGATTCCAATAGGTGTATTGGTTTCTTCATATCTGGGTGTTGGGTTTGGCATGCTGCTGTGAAATCTGGGAGAAGGATATACCAACGGTTTATAACTATTGATATACTACTGAAAGAAATTTTAATACTATACCAACAGTTTATAATCGTTGGTATAGGGGTGAAAGGTATACCAACGGTTACAAAACTGTTTGTATATCAAAGGACTTCTGCATTTTACCAACTATTTGTTGCAACCATTGGGAAAAAAACTATACCAACGGTTCAAAAACCATTGGTAAAACACTGAATGCTTTGTAAACCAACGGTTTTAAACCGTTGGTATAGATTTTTTCCAACGTTTCTAGGTAACTGTTGGGAAGCTGTTATTTTTTTCAGCATATAACAATGGTTATTTAGAAACTGTTCGTATATATCTATCCCTTTTCTGTACTTACCAACGGTTTTCCAAACCATTGGTATATTGTATACCAATGGTTTTCCCTTCAATACCAACAGTTTTAAACTGTTGGTATAGTTTAACTTTCTAATAGTGCTTGTTAACCTTATTTGGTTTAAATAAAACTACAGTTAACCTTACCTTAACCCCTTCACATAAAGTTAATTCATGAATTACCTTTATGTGACCACTCATGTAAAGGTAACAAGGTGATACCTTTATATAGCTATAGGATATCCTAGGTTACCTTTATGCGACCACTCATGTATAGGTATCATCTTAGTTACCTTTACACGTAAAGGAAATCATCATTTTAGGTTTTCTATAAATATGTAATTATTTTATGACCATTAATAATCCCCTTATATAAATGTTAAGCATTTTAAACCAAGTTTTTAGAACTTCTAAAATGAAATGCTCTATTTTGATTATTTCTTCATTTCAAAGTAGGATTTCATAAATCTAAAACAAGGGTTTTCTTTGATGCCACTAAAGGGTTTTGAACGATAATAATAACAATTATTAGATTAATTGGAAGGGATTAAACCCATATTTGAGGATCACCCTTACATATAAATATAAAAACTATGTAAATAAACAATAATGAATAAAAACTATAAATGGAATACCTTACACCGAGGATCATCTGCAACATCTTTAAACACCATTAAATGGGTTTCATGAAGATCGCCAAGGATAGAAAAAATACATCCCCTCCCCATAGTGTATCCATGGGATTCATTAGAATCATCAATTGTATTAATAGGATTAATCCTTCCTCCATGGCCTTCCAGATCCTCTAATGAAAAGGATAAAGATAAAGAAAGATTCTAGTGATGGATAATTTCATCCAAGAATTATGTGATCATCAACACCCACAACTATCATATGGTTTTATTATTTATAATACTAAAGGATCCTCCTTGGGATATTTTATTTACTCATGCATTATAAATGTATGAGTAAATGTTATTGTGACTAGTTCATGTATCATATACATGAATCCTATTTCAATCAAACATTTCAACTCATGAAATGTTTCATTAAATGAGAGCTATGTGGAAGAATGACTTGAATGATAATTTTTTATCATTCGGTCTCAAAAACAAGAAACATGAAATAACATACCCATTATGCATGAAAATAATAATTTACATACGATAAAAGATAGTTTATATATATCATATAAATATAATGTTTTGGGAATATCTTCTTCAGTCTAAAAAATATATAGAAATCAAATTTCTTTTTATGGATGAAATAGATTAAAAATTTTCTAATTTTAGAACTAATCATCTTAGAAAACTTAGATCATTAGTGATAAACCCCAATGCAGTAACTCCTACCCATTTTCTAATACATAGATCTACTTTACCTTTCATCAACTCTTTCCTATTTCTGAGTTTGTTTTTATGATCATAAATGTGTTATGTAGACTTGATATCCAATACCCAAGTATCATAATTAATAATGGCTCCATTTTCCAAATCTTACCAATTTTCTAACATGTATATACACTTAACTTTTCATCAATTATCTCATATTTTCAAATCTATTATTATCAATATAAATGTGTGATGTAGACTCAGTATTCAATACCTAAGACTTAGATTCGATAAATTAATTTTTATAACATTAACATTTATATGCTCAAAATGATTCTCTTTGAAGATATTTCTCAACCTTATATAGAAAACTATTATTATATAATATTTCATACTTATAAAATATCTCAAAATGATAATCATGATACATTCCATAATTTACAAAAAATACATGTTTATTGTTAAGTATAATGTTTTATATCTTTTTATCAAATAATTTTAATAAAATCGCACCCGCTACAATTATGACTCCGTGCATCATTATCTTTGGTGGTATAAGTTGTATATTTTGCTAAATATTAGGTCAATTTGGAATTTATCCCAACATTTATCTTCTTAGGTACACCATTATGTCAATTTTATCATATATGAATCTTTAATAATTAGGTGGAAAAATCTTTTCCCAATTCATCATATGAATCATCCTAACTTTATTACTATGGGTACATAATCTTCTTAGGGCCACTAAACTAAGTGTAACCCAAAATTTATAATTTAATATGGACACATAATCCTATTAGGATCATCCATACCCAGTATTATTTACACAAGATAATCCATTAGAAACCAACTTTGGCATGACCTACCAATTTAGACAATCAAGTCTTTACATGTGTTCACTTTGGAATGAATCTCACACTTGGTATTTATAGTGTTTTATTATTATCACCATTTTTTTATGCGTTATATAAATATAATTTATAACTATTTTATCCCATGAAATCTTTATATATCATGTTATCCCTATATGTATGTAGGCATCTAGCTATTTTGTCTTGAAATCATTTTTCCTTCCAACAAATTAATATGTTTAAACCATATTAATGTGAAAATATTTATAAAACTCACATTTTGTGTTACTAACCCAAAGATATAATCAAAATCCATATATATATCCAAATGCATCACATGCATGTGGTACATGAAACCCTTTCATATAAAGACTTGGAATTATATAAAATCAATGATCCACATAAGAATAATCATGAGGCGACAAGTAAGTCTCCCCCACTTTTCTATACATGGAATAAACCTCTAATCCAGTGAGAAGTCTAGCCCAAAGTCCATCTACCCATGTTTATTTACTAAAGAGAGTCCTCAAATACATCATATCAATAATACCTAATATTTGTAAGCTATAATTAACCTTTAAATTAAATCTCATAACTCCGTAATAAACCAAAGTCAAGGTAGAAGAAAACTAAATCTTATATTATTTTACCTAGCATGATATTCATGATAATAAAAATTATAATAAGTATTTTAAACAATTAAAACTAGAGAATACAATATCCATTCCATATAAATAATTTATATACATTAATATTTAAATAGTAATTTCATAAATAAATTAAAATAAAATTATTGAACAGAGGGTATGAAAACTTTAGGAAATAATAATAATCAAACCACTTTTAATATGGTTTAAAGTCATATAAATTTAGTGTTGGTGAAGGTTTTTTAGGGTATTTTTTCTTAATACCATGGATTCCCACCACAACATAGTGTAATTTTTGTTGGTCCCAGTGATGCATTTATTGTAAATGATGGGCCAATATGTGTTTGGTGAGTTGGTGGATGAAGTGATGAAGCTTGAAAAATTGTTATGGATTCACTTGATGACATTGGATGTCATGCTTGACCAATTTTTGATGTAAAAAATATGACAATTTTTTAATTGGTCTTAAATTTCAAGGACATGTGTTAAGAAGTGAACGTTTTTTTAAGGTTGGGTTTGAAGCCTCATTTATTATTAAATCAAAGAAAAGACCTCTTTAACTGGGTAGAGGGAGACCCATTACATAGCCCGAAGTCCCAGTGGGAATTTATCCCATTACATGGCCCGTAGGCCCAATTTTTTTGTCCAAGTCTCATTCTATGAATAGTACTGCTATAGTACCCACCTGCTACAATACCACACAGTATCCACCACCACTAAAATGTTGTTAAGAAGTGAACATTGTTTACTAAAATGTTTGGAGAATAAGTACAATGGAAGAAGTCCATGAAATATCTTTTATTTCATGAGGATGTGCAGAATGTCATGCAAAAATATTTTCACATGTTTTATATGAGTATTAAAAGGATATTTGATAAATAATATTTGAGTAAGGTGATATGTGGAATCATATTTGAGAATGGTTGGAATTATTTGTTATACTTAGATATTCTAAGTATTATGTATGATTGAGACTTTAATAAAAAACATACAAGAAATAATCCATATCAATCCCACATTGTGGGAGGAGTAACCTCAACCATGAATTTATTATCAATAATGTGTCAATATGTATTTGGTGAGTTGGTGGATGAAGTAGTGATGCTTGGAAAATTGTTATAAATTGACTTGATGACATTGGATTTCATGATCAAGCAATTTTCTATGTAAAAATATGATGATTTTTTAATTGATCTTAAATTTCAAAGACATGTGTTAAGGAGTACACATTATTTATTAAAATGTTTGAAGAAGTAGAATAGAAGAAGATCATGAAATATCTTTTATTTCATGAGGATATAAATAATTCCATTAAAAAATATATTCATATATTTTGTGTGAGTATTAAAATGACATTTCATGAAGAATATTTGAGCCATAGTATATGTGGAATAATATTTGAGAATGGTTGTAATTATTTGTTATACTTAGATATTATAAGTATTATATATGATTGAGATTTGATAAAAAGAATACAATCAAGGAGGCAGATCAACCCAAAATTGTGGGAGGAGTAACCTAAACCATGAAGGAGAGTTGGTTTGTATGCCCAAATAGAGGAAGAGGCTTAAGTTGTTTGTGTAAAGTCCCACATAAGCCTACACATGGGTGAAAAAAGAGAGAACTGATTCATGCCATAGGAAAGGTAGTGTAGCAAGGCAAGGTGTCTGGGAGTGAACTGTGTACTCACTTCTGGCCAGCTAATGGAATCACTTTTCTTATAAATCAGAGGCCATAATATTTTATAGATCAAAGTGGGATACAAACCTCACAACATTATTCCTATATTCTAAAAAGATATGAACATATCACATTCATCCAATGAATGCAGATCAAACGACTCTCTAACCACCATGTTTTCACCTTTAACCTTTGACTCTTAAAGGGTGCCTACTTAGGAGTTTCTACATTCAATGGATTCCATGATTGAGAAACTCTTTAATGATTGGTATTTTTCATAAATAAAGGTGAGAATATCCATGAATAAAATATACTTCCTACATGCATGATATATTTCAAAGTTTACGATTCTGTTGAAGATGATACAAAGAAATAGAACGTCGTGTTGGGATCATTGATGTTTTCAAGATTCAAAAATTAGAAGCATGATATTATAGGCATGCATGTGTGTCTGAGAATAAATATTTATCATGTAATAGGAGGTGAATTGATTTTCAGTGTCACTTAGTTCATGTGAAGATTAAAATATATAGATCTTTTCCCCTGTGGTCAGTTGTGTGGTGGGGGTGGGTTGGGGTTTAGGGCATGTTCATGGGGTTGAGTCCCCAAGCTAGTAGTTTATTTTGAATTTTCTTATAGTTTTTTGTGCCAAAATTGCAGTTAAACTAAAATTTTAAAATACTAATATCTTTGAGGTTTTAATTTGAGCCTCAACATGACATTTTTTGTAGTATTTTCATGACATTATTGACATAGCTTGAATAAAGAAGGAAAGCTGGTGTTCTTATCCTATAAAAGGATAAGAAGAAAAGTGATATAGGTGGCTTCTATTCTCTATAGGCTCTTGTTTCCCCTAAAATAGTGCACTATGAAACTTTATTTCATAAAGAGGAGTTTTACGGGGCTTTCTATATGTGCAAAGAAGGGAAGATCCCACGGACTCCTAACTTGAGAGGCACACACTCGTGGGTTTAGAAAAGAAACTGAGAAGCTTCAGTGATACCCTTATGTGAATACATTCATGTTCATGTTATATTCTTATATATGGAGAACTTGAGATACCATGAACCAGTGTATCCAACATTGTGATGCACGAAGAAGATCAGTGGTTGTGTGAAGATTTCATGAAGAATAAGTTCACATAGATAGTGTGAATTTTATAAAGTCTTGAGGCATTGGGCTTGAAGAGTTTAATATACTTTAACACACAAGGTATAAGTTCACTCACACCCCATTTGGGTTTGTGCAAGGCAGACAGAGAAAAACAGTGCTTGTGCAAGTATACATGCATATGTGAATACATATGCATATGAGAAGTGAACCTAAAAATAAGAATGAATCTTGAATCACTTAATTAAATAGACAAGATATAATAAATATAAGTGGTGTATCACATAAAATTATAAAGGGATCAATTAAATGTGTTAGGGTTGACAAGTTTCACCATTCATGCATAAAGAGCACCCATTGATATTGTGTTGACAATTCTATAATAAGTTGGATTGATTTTTCACAAGAACCTTATTGAATAAAATAATAGTGAATAATTTGTGTGAATTAATTGCACACATATTATTGAGGTCAGGACTTCATTTCATAAGAAGTAATAATCATCCTGAGCATTATTGTACTAAGGAAACTGATCAAGTACAGGTGATCATATATTTGAACATGAACAAAAAACCTAACCAGTGGATGTTGAAGGTACTTGAATAGATTAACAAGAAATTTAGGTCTTGTAATATTGTGTAGGAAGATAAAATATCACACTACATTGGATCAAGCCTTCAAAAAAGGTTAAATCTTCTGGTTGGTGATGGAAGCAGTGGAAGACTTTTGATCAGATCCAAAAGTGGGAGTCTCTCGGTTGGAGCTAGGGTGGTGGAAGTATTTTAGTCGAATCTAAAAGTAGTGGAATTATTTTAGTTGGATCAAGAATAAAATATAGTATATCATTTGGAGTCAGAGTGTTGTAATCACTTGTTTGATAATGAAGAATCTATTACCGGGTGGAAGGTTGCAGTAAGGAGTAGGCTTTCTGTCAAACCTTGTAAATCCTATGTGTTGCTATATCCATTATTAAAACTTAAAAATAGGTGATATTGAGAGATAATATTGATAATATTGAGAACCTTAAAAAGTTTGATGTTTTGAATTTGAAATAAAAGGAATTCATAAAATGAAACCAT
This sequence comes from Viscum album, assembly GCA_963277665.1. Classification (NCBI taxonomy): domain Eukaryota; kingdom Viridiplantae; phylum Streptophyta; class Magnoliopsida; order Santalales; family Viscaceae; genus Viscum; species Viscum album. The sequence continues at coordinate 998,134,494 of OY728138.1, read as the reverse complement.
TGATTCACCCCACCCCTCTTAGTGGTCAATCCGACCTGGGGCTCTACAAGTGGTATCAGAAAATGTGTCACATATAATTATCCAAAAATAGATTTTATAAATTATATATTTTATTAAATGAGTGAGATAACTAAAATATAGAAAAATGAAGTTACTTTTAAGGATACTAATTTAGAATTTTTTTCCCAAAACTCAAAAGACTATAAAGAAGAGATAGGAAAGAAAGCTAAACAATAATATTTCAGTATAGGTAGAGGTACCTCTAAGTAAAGGTAATAAAAATGGTATATGTTGTAATAATTCTTTTGATTATTATTATTCTAATTAATTATACTCAATATATGATGATGATGGATCACTTAATGATCAACTTTTTGAATTCAAATAATATATAAAGAAAGTTCCCAAATAAGTTGTTGAGAATATTGTTGAAGGTATCAAGGTTATTTAGGATGAAAAATTATAGATGGATGAAAATTATAGTGATATAGAAGAGGAATTGGATAAAAATATTTTCATGTACAACACTTTCACAAATCTTATGAAAGAAAAGGAAGAAACAATTTCTCTTTGAAATTAAAGATATGCATAAGTTGTTGAAGAATTGAAAATAAATTTTTGTGAGAAAAAATTATTTGAGGTTGTATTTTTAGAATATTTCCATGCATTTGAAAAATTGTACAAAGTTTATATGGTATTCAAATTTTCTCAACAAGAGGATAAAAGCTAACATGTTAAACTAGCTTGCTGATTATTTACAAGAATCGAGAAACATTCATGAAGAAAAAATAAATAATATGAAGGAGGATTAGGAAGACAAACTAAGATCAATTGTGGATGAGAATGACTCCCTCAACATGGAGTGTTTAGATATGGAGGTGAGATTGAAAAATTAGGAATCACCACAAGCTAAAACTTCCCAAATGACTTAAAGAAGAGATGTTGCCACTAAAGTTTTTATTGAGGATCGTGATTAAAATAGAATTATGAAATAATCCTGTAATAAAATGTAATCATCCTCTAATAATAAGTTATCCAATGAACCAAAAACTATCTTGTGTAATAATGTTATTTCAAGCACCGGTACAGGTTTCAGACCAAACTCTAAGAAGGTATAGATGGTGAAAAATTTTGATAAACCCACCATATCAATTGTAACATCCCAAGGTTTCCTAAAGATAAATTGAAATGCATGAAACATTGTTTTAAGTATATATTTATAACTATCCTTTAAACATAATTTTATTGCTTCTATGTTTGGAATTTCAAAAAATAGTCATATATAATTGTATTCAGTAAGTTATTTGGATTCTGATGGAAACAACTTGTTTTTTTAGTGAATAGTAACATATCCTTATGAATAGTAATATGAATAGTAATATTACCCTAATGAATATTAAATTTTATTATTATTTTATTTTCTTAAGGATTTAAGATAATTACATCTTGGTTATTTTTTAATGTGATATAAAAGTAGTTATAGAATTAAAATTGGTAATTTCGGAATTAAGTATGATTTTATTTAAAAATTAAATTAATAATATTTAGAAAATTATTTTCAAAAAATTGAGTTCATTTTTGAATTCTACATGTTAAAAAATTGTTAGGGTGAATTTCTGTGATTTTTCTGAAATTCTTGAATTTTTTATGAATAGTGAAATGCGGTAAAATACCGTATATTCAAATTATCAGTTAAATACACTATTTATGACATCATAAGTGATGTAATACCACTTGGTTCGAACTCACATGCCATTATTACTATTTTGGGTCACATGAATTAATATTATCCATAGTCCTGAGAAAATATATTATAATAATGATTAAAATAATGAAAAATACCTCCTCTCCTCCACTATAAATACCACCCTCATTCCCCTCTTCCTCCCACACATATCAACCCTTGATCCTTACCTAAGTTCTGCCCAATAATCCTTCCAAGGATCTTCCCCACGTCCTAAACCTTCTGTTCTCATCAAAAGGCCAAAATCAATGGTCTTAAGGAGGATCACATGGAGAAGAGATCAAGAGGTAAGAATCTCCTTTCATTTTCATGTGTTTTCCTTTCATTTCCTTTTATTTTCTTATACTATCTTCCCCTACTATTATCCAATAGGAATGAAAGATTCATAATCTTGTATATTATGTATTTTATCAAGTTCATGGAAAATTCCTCATCAATCTTCTTCTCCTCTCCCACTCATTCAAGAAATTAAAACATCGTCTGTGATGTGTCGATTTATCGACATCATGGATGATGTGATTTCAATTTCATTTAATTTATTCAAGAATGGTCATGAAACCATTTATATGGTTGAACCAGATTAAAATTTATGTATTATATATTATATAAGGTTCTGGAATTATTTTATACACATGTTATTAATTTATAAAACAAATGAGTTATTTATGATCGAAGAATCACCAAAATGACCTAAACAAATATTAATAATGTTTTAACTTATGAATCATACTCATGTAATAATTAAAAATGATAAATGGTATAATTTATGGTTTTGGAAATATTTAAATACCATTCCATTCCAATTATGGATTTTCACTTCCAATCAAAAAGAATATCCATCATGAACCGATCAGGGGAACCATGTAAAGAACGCACCCAAAACAATGCAAGGAACAAAATAAAAACAATTAAATGGTGAAATGATGTAATGAAATGATCATATAAGGTATTATAAAAATAAATATGTTTATTTAATATATTAATAACACTCTTTTAACCATTATATAGGATGTTTAAATGGGTTTGAAGTAAGAAAAACCCAGGGTAAGGGAATTGTTAACCCAATTTCCATTCTTTGGGTTAACCTTCTACTTCGTTATTTATGTGGTATTAATATTTTTTGTGTGATGAATTTTGTTTATATTATGTTTAATTATATGTATTTAAAGTTTATATACATATTCCATCCACTCTATTAAGTCTCACTTCAATTATATGATATTTGTAAGGGGATTTTCTTTTAAAATTCTCTTTTAAAGTTCTATTTTAAAAAATTCAAAAGCAATGTTATTATGAAATTATTCGTGTTGTATGATCATGTTCTGGTTCTTTGGAATTTTTTATGATGAAGGGTGGGACCTATATCTCCCTCCAATGCATTGGGTATTTGTAAGTTGGATTTTGGCTATATGGTTACTCCTAGAATAACTACGATGGTTACACAAATTTTAAGGTAGTCGTGAGGGTTACAAATTATAAGGTAGTCGAGAGGGTTACAAGATTATGTAAGTAATTACCCAAGATACCTTTATTGTTCTATTTATGTTCTTATGTTATGTTTGGATATTTTTTAATTCTCGTGTTTCAAAAAGTAAGTATATATGGGTGACAAGAATGTCTTTTGGAAATGATTTCATACGTTACAAGTGTTCATGAAATAATGTGTTATTTCCTTCTTTTTATATCCCTTACTGATATTTTTATGATCATCCCAAGTTTTTAAATTATTTTAATAGGTTATAAGGATGTGTAAGACAATGAAGGAAACCAAGTTAAATTTTTTAAGAATTTTCAAAGAAATTATCTTTTATTTGAAAAGTTTTATATTTTTTGGAAGAAACGAATATTGTTTTTATAGTATCCACTCTATATTAATGAGTAATGTTATGAATGTATTATTTTCCAATTTTGTAAATATATAAACTTGAAAAGATCCTCAATGTGAAAGGAAGTGATTTCTTGACTAAATTCAAGATTATGTAATGTAATAGGGATGGGTCCTTGTAGTTGGTATCAGAGGATGGTTGAGATAAATTTAGGGATTATGGTGATGTTAATAGAATACCATAAATGATTTTTACTCTATGATTAATTTTAAATGTTATATAATTTAAATATTACCATTTTTATTCAACTAATATGTGTTTGTTCATAATGTTTGTCTGTAGAAGAAACCGGGAAGCTGAAGAGGAGAGGCACCGACAGAACGATATCCTTCCGAATCCGTAGCCTGGAATGGTAGGGATTGGAACCAAGTAGTTTGTGACAGTAATGGATCAGCTAACATAGGCAATAAATGTTGGTGGCATCTATGAAATAGAACAACCAGAGGTACCATAATGTAACATGACAATAGTGGAACATTTTATGAGACAACACCCTCTAGCTTTCAATGGATCTTCTGACCCAGTAGCAGCAGAAGGATGGACTAAAGCCCTTGAAAAGATATTTGATATTATGATATGTTAAAATAATCAAAAGGTAAGTCTTGATATTTATCCTTTTGAAGGTGAAGCTGATCAGTGGTGGTCAATGGTAAAGAATATCAGGTATAGAGAGTATATTGATGCCTTAGAGTGGGATGAATTTAAAATTCTTTCCCTTGAAAAATATTTTCCTATGGTAGTGCGACTTAGGATGGAGAAGAAATTCCTTGAATTGAAGAAAAAGGAGGAAGATTCAGTGGCTGTGTATGAAGATAACTTCACCCAATTAGTGAGGTATACTCCCAATCTTATTTTGGATCTTGATATCAAAATCAACCACTTTTACTCAGGATTGAAGCCAACGTATCAAAGGGCGTTGGCCTCCCGTGAATTCAAATGTTATGAGAAACTTTTCTGATGTGTTGAGAGGGTAGAGATGGAGTTTTATAATGATCACATGCATTTTGGAAACAAGGAAAAGAAGAGGTCCAGATGGAAAGCGATGGGTAAAAATCAACAAAAGAAATCTGATGGTAAGAAAATCCAGTTTTCAGTTTGTGAAAAGTGTGGAAAGAAGCACCTTGGGGAATGTATTACCAAAACAGGAAAGTGTTTTTGATGTGGTAAGTTTGGATATATGGCCCAAGATTATAATGAAAATTATCCTAAGAATAATTCTGATAAGAAAATGGTTAAGTGTTTTAATTGTGGTGAGATGAGTCATTATGAAAATGCATTCCCAAAGAGGGATCCAAATTATGCAAAGAAGTTATACTATAAGAAGAAAGGTGTAGTGAGATCCTTTGAAACTATGTCAACAAATTTCGGTCCATTCAATGAAATTTTATCAGGTACTTTTTTTTTACTCATATTTTTCTAAAGTTTTTTTCAATACAGGATCTATACATTCCTTTATTTCTAAGGAATTTTCTGGTAAATTGGAAATATCACCTCAACAAATGAGACCTAAACATATTATTAAAAAACCAGGGGGAAAATATTATAGCAAATATAAATTATAATAATCTTTCTATTGTCGTATGTGGAAATACTTTTCCTAAAAACCTTGTTGTTTTTCCCTTATTCAAGTTTGATGTTATTCTAAAATGGATTGGATTTCTGTTTATCATGCTAAGATTAACTGTAAAGCTAAAGAATTTGTTTTTTAGAAAGATTTTTAGTTTGTATATAATAAATAACCCATAAAATTTATAACATATCAGGAAGTTGAGCAATTGTTGAAATATAGAAATGAAAGTTATCTTGCTCATATTATTGAAAACAAGGGGACTAATCAGATTAATGATGTGCCGATGGTAAATAAATACCTTGATGATTTTCCTGATGAGTTACCCAGTTTCATACCATATCGGGAATTCAAATTCATAGTTTACTTAGTTTATGATGATAATCCAATTTCAAAAACCCCATATAGAATGGCACAAATGGAACTTATTGAATAGAAAAATTAGTTGTAGGATTTTCTTGATAAAGGCTTCATTCATCCTAGCACTTCACCATGGGTTGCCCCTATTTTTTCATTAAAAATAAAGATGATTCCATTAGACTTTGCATTGATTATAGAGCTTTGAATAACATCACTATTAAAAACAAGTATCTTTGCCTCATATTGATGACTTGTTTGATTAGATCCAGGGATCTCAGTACTTTTCCAAGATTGACTTGAAATCCAAATACCACCAGCTGAAGGTGAAGGAAGATGACATCCCGAAGATAGCTTTCTGTACTAAAGATAGGCATTATGAATTTTTTGTTATGTTATTTGGGTTAACTAATGAACTTTTTGTATTCATGGATCTTATGAATAGAATATTTCATGATTTCTTGGATAAATTTTTGGTTGTGTTTATTGATGACATTCTGGTATTTTCTAAGAGTAAAGATAATCGTGAAAAACATATAAGGGTTATTTTGCAAATCTTAAAGGAAAAGAAACTGTATTTAAAATTTAGAAAGTATGATTTTCTATTACAAATTATTTCTTTTCTTCGGAACTTTGTAGATAAGGATGGAATAATAGTTGATCCTGCCAAAAAAAGTGGTTGATGAATGGACAGGACCCACAAATTTTATAGAGATTCGTAGTTTTATTGTATTATAAGGTTATTACTGATGGTTTGTTAAAAACTTTGAATGGTTATCTAGCTCCCTAACCAAGTTAACGCAAAAGGGGTTAAATTTATTTGGACAAAATAATGTGATGTTTGTTTTTCGAAACTGAAGAAGAGATTGGTGAATGCTCCAGTTTTGGATTTGTCATCCCGAAATGGTGAGTTTTTTATCTACAGTGATGATTCTTTGAAGGGACTTGGTTGTGTTTTGATACAGAATGATTAGGTAATTTCTTTTGCTTAAAAACAACTAAAACCTCATGAGTTAAATTATCTCACACATGATTTGGAATTGATATCTGTGGTTTTTGATTTGAAAATTTGGAGGCATCATTTATACGGAGCCAAATCTCAAATTTATACTGACCATAAAAGTCTGAAGTATATATTCACTTAGAAAGAATTAAACATTAGGTAGATAATATGGCTTGAACTGATAAAGGATTATAACTGAACGATCAATTTTCATCTGGGAAAATAAAACAAAGTGGCAGATGCCTTGAGTTGGAAACATCAGGCATCATTAACCATGTTATATTTGGAACATGATCTCTTTATTAATGAATTGATTAATTTTGGCTTAGAAGTTTTTGGTGCAGGAAATACCTATATTTTGTTTCAGGTTTTAGATCATTCATTTTTATTAGATAGAATTTAGCAAGTGAAAAATTAAAACCATGAGCTATAGAAAAAGGTAGAATTGGTTAAAATGGGTAAGTTTCTATAATTTAACCTTGATAAGATTGTGTGTTAAGATTTGGAAAAAGGTTTTGTGTGCCTTGTGATTCCCAGTTGAAAAAATATTTATTTTGTGAATCTCATAGTTCTCCATTTTCTGTTTATCCTAGTAGTACTAAGATGTTTAGAGACCTTCAAGAGTATTATTGGTGGGATGGAATGAAAAGAGATATTGCTGATTTTACCATGAAATGTTTGACATTTCAATAGGTTAAAGCAGAGCGGAAGTTGCTGAAGGGGATGATTCATCCCTTGCCATTTCCAGAGTGGAAATGGGATAATTTATCCATGGACTTTATGATGAGACTACCTAATACATCTCAATGTAACAACGTGATTTGGGTTGTTGTTGATTGGCTGACTAAATCTTCACATTTTATTTCTATTCGAGATACAATGTCTTTGGATCATATTTCTCGATTGTACCTCAAATAGATTACCAGGTTACATGGAGTTCCTCTTTCCATTGTATCTAATCGGGATCTCAGGTTCACTTCTAACTTTCGGAAGGGCCTTTAGAAGTCATTGGGAACAAAATTAAATTTTAGAACGGCTTCTCATCCTCAATCGGATGGGTAGTTTGAACAAACAATTCAAAATTTAGAGGATATGCTTTAAGCTTGTTTAATGAACTACCAGGGAAGTTGGGATCAGCATATTTCTTTAGTTTTTTTTTTAAGTAACAATTTTCATTCCAGAATACAGATGGAACCTTTTGAGGCATTGTATGGGAAGCGGTGTCAAAATCTATCTTTTTGGGATGAATTCGGGAAAAGGAAGTTGATGAGACCATAATTAGTAGAGGAAGTGGTAGAGAAAGTGAATATGATCAAGCAGCACATGAGGACGGCTCAGAGAAGGCAGAAAAGTTATGCAGATAATATAAGGAAAGACTTCTCTCTCGAGGTATTTGACCATGTTTTCCCCAAAATCTTTCCTTGAAAAAGTGTGATGCGTTTTGGTAAGAAATGGAAGCTAATTTTGTGGTTCATCAGTCCTTTTGAAATCCTAGAGAAAGTTGGACCAGTGGAATACTGACTAGATTTGCATCTAAGTTTATCTCGGGTATATAGTGTTTTTTATGTTTCAATGTTGAGAAAGTATGTACTAGATTCAACTCATGTCTTGATCCCAGAAGTAGTTCAGCTGAAAGAGAACATTTCTTATGAAGAGAAACCAGTTCAGATTCTTGATCGAAGGGAATAGGTATTGTGGAATAAGATAATCCACCAGGTAAAGGTTTTTTGGAGAAACCACATGGTTGAAGAAGCAACATGGGAATCTGAAAATTCTATGAGGGAAAGGTACCCTCACTTGTTTAATGAGTAAATAAAATTGTGAGGATGTAATTTCCAAAAGGTGGGGATAATGTAACATCCCAAGGTTTTATAAAAATAAATTGAAATGCATGAAACGTTGTTTTAAGTAGATATTTATAACTATCCTTCAAACATAATTTTTTTGCTTCTATTTTTTGAATTTCGAAAAATAGTCATCTACAATTGTGTTCAGTAAGTTATTTGGAGTCTGATGGAACCAACTTGTTTTTTTAGTGAATAGTAACATACCCTTATGAATAGTAATATGAATAGTAATATGACCCTAATGAATATTAAATTTTATTATTTTATTTTCTTAAGGATTTAAGATAATGACATATTGGTTATTTTTTTAATGTGATATAAAAGCACTTATAGAATTAAAATTGGTAATTTATAAATTAAGTATGATTTTATTTAAAATTTGAATTAATAATATTTAGAAAGTTATTTTCAAAAAATGGAGTTCATTTTTGAATTCTTCACATTGAAAAAATGGTTAGGGTGAATTTTTGGGAGTTTCTGAAATTCTTGAATTTTTGATGAATGGTGAAATACGGTAAAATACCATATATTGAAATTATTAGTTAAATACATTATTTATGACATCATAAGTGATGTAATACCACTTGGTTCAAACTCAAATGAAATTATTACTATTTTGGGTCACATGAATAAATATTATTCATAGTCTTGAGCAAAAATATTATAATAATGATTAAAATAATGAAACATACCTCCTCTCCTCCACTATAAATATCACCCTCATTCCCCTCTTCCTTACACACCTCTCAAGCCTTGAGACTTACCTAAATTCTACCCAATAATCCTTCCAAGTATCTTCCCCACATACTAGAGCTTATGGTCTCATCAAAAGGCCAAAACCAAAGGCCTTAAGGAGGATCTCAAGGAGAAGAGATCAAGGGGTAAGAATCTCCTTTCATTTTCATGTGTTTTCCTTTCATTTCATTTTCTTTTCTTATACTCTCTTCCCCTCCTCTTATCCAATAGGAATTAAAGATATATAATCTTGTATATTCTTTATGTTCTCATGTTAATTTAAAATTCCTCATCAATCTTATTCTCCTTTCCCATTCATTCAAGAAATTAAAACACCATCTGTGATGTGTCAATTTACCGACATTGTGGACGATGTGATTTCAATTTCATTTACTTTATTCAAGACTGGTCATGAAACCATTTTTATGGTTGAACCAAATTAAAATTTATGTATTATATCTTATATAAGGTTCTGGAATCATTTTATACACATGTTATTAATTTATAAAACAAATGAGTTCTTTACGATCGAAGAATCGCCAAAATGACCTAAACAAATATCAATAATATTTTAACTTATGAATCATCATCATTTAAGAATTAAAAATGGTAAATGGTATAATTTATGGTTCTATAAATATGTAAATACCATTACAATCCAATTCTTGATTTTCACTTCCAATCGACAAGAATATCCATCATGAACCAATCATGGGAACCATGTAAAGAACGCACCCAAAACAATGCAAGGAACAAAATAAAAACAATTAAAGGGTGAAATGATGTAATTAAATAATCATATAAGGTTTTATAAACATCAGTATCATGTACTATATTAGTAACACTATTTTAACCATTATACAAGAGGTTTAAATGATTTTTAAGTAAGACAAACCCGAGGTAAGGGAATTCTTAACCCAATTTCCATTCTTTGGGTTAACCTTATACTTTGTTATTTATGTGGTATTAATATTTTTTGTGTGATGAATTTTGTTTATATCATGTTTAATTATGTTTATTTATAGTTTATATACATATTTAATCCACTCTATTAAGTATCACTTCAATTATATGATATTTGTAAGGGGGTTTTCTTTTAAAATCCTCTTTTAAAGTTCTATTTTACAAAATTAAAAATAAATGTTATTATGAAGTTATTCATGTTGTATGATCATGTTCTGGTTCTTGGGAATTGTTTATAATGAAGGGTGGGACATATATATCCCTTAAATTCATTGGGTATGTGTAAATTGGAGTTCAACTATATGGTTACTCCTAGTGTAACTGCGATGGTTACACAAATTGTAAGGTAGCAGTGAGGGTTACAAATTATAAGGTAGCCGAGAGGGTTACAAAATTATGTAAGTAATTCCCCAAGATACCTTTATGGTTCTATTTATGTTCTTATGTTTTTTGTGGATCTTTTGGAATTATTATGCTTCAAAAATTAAGTATATATGGGTGACAATAATGACTTTTGGAAATGATTTCATACCGTTACAAGTGTTCATGAACTAATGTGTTCTTTCCATCTTTTTATATCCCTTACTGATATTTTTATGCTCATACAAAGTTTTTAAATGATTTTTACAGGTTATAAGGATGTTTAAGACAAATAATGAATCCAAGTTAAATTTTTGAAGAATTTTCAAAGTAATCATGTTTTATTTGAAAAGTTTTATATTTTTTAAAAGAAACGAATATTGTTTTCATGGTATCCACTCTGTATTAATGTGTAATGTTATGAATTTATTATGTCCCAATTTTCTAACTAAACTTTAAAGGATCCTCAATGTGAAAGGAAGTGATTTATTGACTAAATTCAAGATTATATAATTTAATAGGTATGGGTCCTTATATCAATGGTGGATGTGAAAAGAAACATGAAGATTTGTTCCCCAATAAATATCCAAAATAGTGGTGGTTCCACTCAAAAACATAAAGTTTCACAATCTATGAAATCCAAATAGACTACACGAGAAAATAAAATAATAAGATTAATAGGTTATTATTAGTGTTACAAGAATTTTGGGCATTAATATTTGGAATTTTGGCATAACATTATGACTAATGAAAATAATAGATGGCGTGTATTTAGGGAGAGTAAAGTTGTATATAATAGAAGACCTATATCAGAAAAGAAAAACTCAAAGAAAATAAATCTGTCTACAAAGAACAAATTTGAATAATTTTAAAGTTTTTTGTGAGAACTATAGTATAAGTGGTCATTATTCGGATGAATGATGGTATGTACCAATCATTCAAAAATAATATAATGATGTGAATATAATACCACAACATAAAGGAAGGCATAAAATAAAATAATGTGAGAATTCAGCCTTGAGATGTAAACAAAACAAGAATACTATTAAATAGACTATCACTAAGAATAATAATGAGAGATCCTATCCTACATAAAATAGATAAATAAATATTTCAAGAAAATCACTACACCCTATGAAAAATATGTATTAGTATGAAGAATTTCATAAACAACGAATGTCTGGATATAATACATATCAAGGTAAAAAAAAATATTCAATGGTTTTTGCTAGTTCTGTGAAAAATATGGGAACAAAGCCTACTATTGCTAGTATAGAATTTCATTTATAGGAAATAAGCATGAATCAAGGGGGATTCATGATGAACAAATGAGAATATATTCTTGAATAAATAATTTTGTGATAAAAATTCATCCAATCTACCAAGAAAAAATAGATATGAAGGCTTAAAAGAAGTTTGAGGCAGATGTAATAAAAATGGTCACAAAGTTGAGAAAGGCATGATAGAACTACTGGGAGATATTCCTTATGCTATGAAATGGAAGATTCTACAATATACAAATAATGTTAAGTCATGTAATGATTCTGAGATAATGGAGAATTTAAAGAAAGAGTGTCTAGTTATTTAGCCAAATCAACTGGAATTGGCTAAGAAATTGGAGGAAGATTGAAGAATTTCTAAAGTAAAAGGAAAGAAATTTGCTTAAAAATTTGGTGTAAAAACCATTTAGAAGTTATACAAAATTGGAAACTTAAATAAATATGGTGTCTTGTGTGAAAGGTGAAATAAGTTAGGACATGCTGCTAATGAATGCTTGGCATGTCTTCCTGTATAGTTGGAGTTGTTTAAAAATAAAATGAAATCCCCTGATACTTCATGTTCTCAAGTGAAAATAATCGAAAAAAATGTTTCACACAAAGAAGAAGTATATGTTAATAAACAATATAATCAAGCATATGAGACTCAAAATATAAATAAGAGTTCAAATAAATATTCACATACTGAAATTGGGAGAAAATAATAGCCCAGGTTGAGAAGAAGCACTCAACTTGAATGTTACTCCTCATGAACAAGAATGATCCTCCTAATTCCATTATATAGATATTATTTTTTACGAACATGTAGGGAATTGAAATAGATATATTCATCCCTTGAGGAGTGTAATTGATGAGATGGATCTATTAAATATTCACTGCATGGTGAATGTTTAAATTATAAACAACTTTGTAAAAATGGAAGATGAGGTATGCTAATCACACTTTCATCCCTCATAATTAATTGTATTATCCATATCAATTAATGTGGAGTCTTTGGTTGATTATAGGATGATACAAAGAGGGAGATATATCTTTTTCACTTGAACTTTCTGATTTTCTTTATTTAATTATGTGAAGGAATTATAATTTCATTGATAAATATAATTATTTACAACCCCTAAAATAACAATTGAAATTTTCTTATCATTATTTCACGTGCATGGTAGTTTATGGAAAACATATACAACCTTGGTTGTGTCTATCTTGTTTTCTACACTAGGTTAGCCCGTGTAGACTTATAGTTGATTAACTAAAGGATATTTTCTAATAAAATCATGTGATATAATCCCTCTCTTAGAAATGACCCAAAAAATAATATACGGGAGAAGAACATGTTTTAAAAATAAAAATGAGGTGATAATACCCCCACTCAACCTTTTCATTTGATTGTCAAAGAGGGTAAAAATTTTTAGCACACAAATTGAATTTTAAATATATAAATATATATTGAAAACAAAATACAAAGGGAGAGATTTTGGGGAACAATTTTGAATTTATTTTCAATGATGTGTCAATGTGTGTTTGGTGAGTTGGTGTATGAAGTGGTGATGTTTAGAAAATTTTTATGGATTCACTTGATGGAATTGGATGTCATGATTGAGTAATTTTTTATGTAAAAATGTGATGATTATAGAATTGATCTTAAATTTCAAATAAGTGTGTTAATAAGTACACATTGTTTACTACAATTTTTGGATAAGAAGTATAATTGGAAGAAGTCCATGAAATGTATTTTATTTCATGGTGGTGTGAATAATTCCATGAAAACATATATTCACATATTTTTTATGAGTATTAAAAGGATATTTCATGAAGAATACTTGAGTCATATGATATGTGGAATCATATTTGAGAATGGTTGGAATTATTTTTTATACTTAGAAATTATAAGTATTATATATGATTGATCCTTTAATAAAAAAAAGTGGTTATCCATACAAGCAAAAAGATAGCTCATCCCCACATTGTAAGAGGAGTAACCTCAACCACATAGGGGAGTCGGGTCATAGGCCCTCATGGGGGAAGAGGCATGAGTGATCCATGTATAGAACCACATAATCATGCGCATGGGTGCACAAAGGGATAATTGAGTCATGCCATAAGGGAAGTAGAACGAAGAGGCAAGGAGGTTGGGAGAAGACCCCATACTCACTTCTAGATAGCTAATGTAAGTTATTTTCTTATAAATTGGAAGCCAATATATTTGGGAGATTTATGTGGGATGTGAACCCCATGTCATTGTTCTACTGTTCTAAAAAGATAAAAACATATCACACATGTCTAATCAGTTCATATTGAATGACTCTTTAACCTCCACATTGTCACCTTCAACCTTCGACTCTAGAAGGGTTTCTGGGCTAGAGTTTCTGCATACAGCACCTTCCAAGATTTAGAAACACTCTAATAATCGAGAATTTGTAGAAATGAAGGTTAGAATCTCCATGTACATAATCTACATCTTTCATGAATGATATATTTTAAAGTTTAATATTATATCAAAGATGATATGAAGAAACATAAGGTTGTATCATAAACATTGATGTTTTTGAGCTTCAAAAATGATAATAATGTTATTATAAGAATGAATGTGCATCCTAGAAGAAGGAATTTTCATGTAAGAAGAGTTTAATTGATTTTTTGCATCACTTAGTTCATGTGAAGATTAAAATACTTAGATCTTAGGGTGTTTTGATTCGATCCTTGATGTGGAATTTTTTATGGTATTTTCATTACACCCTTGGTGCAGCATGAAAAATGAAGGCAAGGCGGTGTTCTTCTTATATAAAAGGATAAGAAGAAGACTGATATAAGTGGTTTTTATTCTCGATATGTTCTTTTTTCCTCTGAAATAGATCATCATGAAACTTTTTTTCATGGGGAAGAGTTCCATGAGGCTTTCTACCTATGAGAAGAAGTGAAGATCCCATGAACTCATGACTTGTGAAGAATACACTAAGGGGTTTATAAAAGAAAATGAGAAGATTCAGTGATACCCTTACAAAAATCCATTAAAGTTTGTGTGATATCCTTACACATAGTGAACTTGAGATACCATGAACCAATGTATTCAATATTGTGTTGCATGAAGAAGATCAATGCCTATGTGAAGCTTGTGTGAAGAAGAAGTTTACAAAAATAGTGTGACATGCACAAATCTTTAAGGAAGTAGGCTTGAAGAGTTGAATATAATTCTAGGTATAAGGCAGAAGTGAACTCACACCCCATTTAGGTTTGTACAAGGCAGATAGAGAACAATAGTGCAAGTGCATGCATACATGCATATGTGAATAAATATGCACAAGAGAAGTGAACCTAAACATAAGAAGGTAGCTTGAAACACTTGAGGAAATAACCAAGATAGAATAAATATAAGTGTGGTAGTATATAAAATAATAAATGGGGAAATTAAATGTTCTAGGGTTGGAAAGTTTCTCTATGAATGCATAAAGATTACCTGTTGAGATTGTATTGAGAATTAAAGAAGAAGTTTGATTGAATTTGTGGAAGTCACTTATTGCATAAAATAATAGTGAATAATTTGTGTGAATTTCTTGAACAAAATATTATTTAGGTCATTAATTCATTTTATAATAAGGAAGAATCATCCTGAGAATTGTTTCATTGAGGAAATTGGTCAAGTATAGGTGATCATATATTTCAGCATGACCAATATACCTAACCAGTGGTTGATGAAGGTACTTGAACAGGTACATGAGAAAATTAGATCCTGAAATCTTATAGAATAAGATAAAATATCATTTTATAGTGGATCAAGACTTCAACAAAGGTTAATTATTATGGTTGTTTCTAGAATCAGTTGAATTCTTATGGTCAGATCTAGGAGAAAAATGAGTCTCTCGGTTGGAGTCGGGGCAGTGGAAGTCTTTTAATCAGAGTTGAAAGTAGTGAAAGTCTTTTGGTTGGAGCCAAAATAAAGCAGGGTCTCTCGGTTAGAGTCATAGAATTGTAACCACTTGTTTGATATTGAGGAATCTGCAACTAGGATGAATAACTGGTTGTAGCAAGGAGTAGGTTTTATGCTGAACTTTGTAAATCCTATGTGTTTCTCTCTCCATTACTACAACTATACACAAGGTGATATTGAGTGATAATATTGAGTGGATCAAGAACCTTAAAAATTTTGAGAGGTTGAATTTGAAATAAAATTAATTCATAAAGAGAAACCATTGATTCACCCCTCCCCTCTCATTGGTCAATATGGCTTGGGGCTCTACAATTATCCAAATCCATTTTTTGAATATCAAAATAATGTAACACAATAATTCATTTCAATTATTTGGTCTCACTAAGAACCATGACATAATCCAAACCATTTTGGACCATTTCATAATATAAATACACATGTTGTTTGGTTATTTGGTGTCACTAAGAACCACAAATTGTTAATATTAACTATGACGTGGTTGATCATTATAGTGGATCAGACCATGGAATAGTGGTTGGCTAATCATGTTGTAGTAAAATAAAAAAAATTATACCCAATTTTATGGTTAAAACAACCACAAATGTTTCACCTAAAACAAAGTGTTTTCTATCAAATATTATCATACCACGGAATGGTGGTTGGTAGACCATGTCATTTTGGAGAAAAAAAATCATAGACCGTGACATGGTTTTATAACCTTGAGTGTCGTGCTCGAAAAAAACCCAAAAAAAGTTTTTAAATAATTATTTCTTTCTATCAATTCATCATCAAAAATGGATTTGATATTATTTATGGTTTTATGGGACATATTTATGTCCATATATAGTAGAAGAAAACACAAAACTAATTCTAATATCATTCGATAGTGGAATCAAAAAGATGAAATAAGAGAAAAAAATGTACTTATCTATACAATCTTTTGATCTTAATTTTCGTTGAGTTTGATTGGGTTTCCTTAATAACAACTAATGATTTTATACATCTAATTATGTTCACTATACACTAGTATCATTGAACGCTTCGGTATGACCTCTTATCCACAATGGTGTTCTAAAACCTCCTTGTTGAAGGAAAATAAAGAGAAGGGAATTGTTCACACATGCTTTAAGTGATTATTTTATTTTAACATTGTTGAAAAAACCCCTATTTCATGTAAAAAATCCCAATAAAATACATTTTTAGTGTTTTCAGTTTTTTTAGTGTTTTAGGTTGAATAATTAAATATGGCCTCAATTTTGGATTTTATTGTGAAAATGTACATGAAACGTGAAGGTTTGTCTTTGAAATTTATTTCATTGGTGTTGATTGTAAAAACTATATGTGTATATTAATCATCTTAAAATATATCTATTCTATGAAAATGCACTTAAACATTGATCTTGAAAATACTTTTCTTTTAAAGTTTTTGTTTTTGTGGGAAATTTAATTGAATCAGTTGAAATTTAATGAGTTTTTTTGAAATACTAGATCCTCTAGATATACATTTTTTATATTAAATGATGGATTATTTTTAATTATAAATTTTTCATATTGAATTTTATGTTTAACTTGAACCTTCCCTAAAATAAGAGTTTTAATTTTGATGTTTCACATGGGAATTATAAATGATAATTAATAATTTTGATTAATTATCAATTTTTTAATTTAAAATTGCAATACGATATATAGAAATATCCATTCACTAATTTCACATCAAGATACATGCACAGAGTCTAAACTAGGGGTGTCCAAACCCAAACCAACCTGATCAACTTGACCCGATTCAACCAGGTTAGGTCAGGTTACACATGAGATATGAATGGGTCATGTTAGTCTGGGTCAGATCAAGATCAGATTGGGTTGGGTCATGGGTTAGAAAAATAATGAACTAGCCTGACCCAACCAACAAAAAAATTATAATTTATTTCCTTTGGGGTTCGGGCACTCCACTTCCCACTTATCACCTCTCGAACAATAACTAATTCATCTAGGGTCGTTTTTTCCATTTTGAATTTATTGGCTAATAGAAATATTTCTTTAATTTTTTTAGATTCATGTTTATTTGAATTGATGTTTTTTTTATTGATACAACTTATATTTCATTTTATAGGCCAAGTCAAATTTATTTTGACATTACATGTAATGTTTTATTGGGTGATATAAATGGATTGAGTGTTCCAAAATGATACTTTATTTCTTGGTTTATTTAAGTAAAATGTTTTACAATTTTGAATTGAATTCTATGTGGATTATTTGTCTATTTTTATTTGGAAGATTTAAATGTTTTAATTTTTTTAGTCTTAATTTAGTCAATAATTTTATAGTTTTTTTAATATTATTTTATATAATTTTTCTTTACCTAACCCAAAAAATATGATTTAACTCAACCATGCCTACCCAACCCATTTTATTTTGTTGTAATTTTATTATTTTCACTATTTATGGCCCAATACACCCAACCTGCTACCCATTCTTGATGATGTCACTACCTTGCTCAATATTTATTGTGTAGGATGATTCATGTTAGTTAGGTTCATGAGTGTTGCTAGTATTTTTCATTGTTGTCCAAGATCCACTACCACTACCCCATTCAAGGGATTCAGGAAAGAAATTGAAGGGGATTTAAGCAATGCTTCAGATGGATATATTATGGAGTCTAGCTCAATTTTGAGGTTCACTGCTGGTGCGCTACATATACAGTAGAGGGTTGCTAAAATTAAATAAATGGTGATAAAAGTCTTTGTAATTAATCAATGGATGAGCTCATTTTGTGTTTGTTCTGAGTTTTTACAACCTAAAGTTCATGGATTTAAGATATTGAGGTTTTTTTGTGTTCACATTTCTATAGTTCCCTGATGGGGACATGCCACTTCAAGCACCTTGGATCATGTGAAGGTGGTCGAACACTAGTTTGGTTCACTATGAGTTCAGTTGGATGGTTGAAGATTTCCAAGACACTGCTTCATTGAAGGAGTTGTAATCTGTGTCATATTACAGCTTATATTTTTCTACTGCTATTTTAGTCGATGCAAGTCAATCCTAAAACATTGTGTTGGGAGAGAATCTTGATCTCAGGACAAAAATCACTTGTGAAACAATTTGTGAGAAACCCAATGACATGGGGAAGTGATATAAAGTAGAATAAATAAATCAGTATGTAGTATTTTTAACATGGAAAAAACCCTCTAATATGGAGTATTAAAAAACCATGAGGCAATTCCAACATATCCACTATGAATCAGAGAGTACAAATAAATCCAAGTAATGGCCGAACTTGAATTTCAAATGATAGTATAGAAAAAACTATGTGAAAACCACACCCTAATATGACACTTATATCTCTTTGAAAATCATCTCGCAAACACCATGCTTGAAAGATCCATATGTAATAAAACATCACCCTTATGCTGATGAAATTCCACTACCTCGGGGATCTTCATCTGAACATGCATTATCCTCACACCATCTTGAGACACCTGAAGGATTTTTATCTCTCATGATCTCTCCATCATGATGTACCACCAATCATTAATTGGGACATCTCATCTAATCACCACAATCAAGAATACTCTCAATACATGACCTTGATCATTGATCACATCATTGCTACTTTGCACCTGCTCAATATTGATACTCTACGCATGCTACTACAAACATGGTATCCCATTCCATTATAGATCCACCATTAATGCCTCATTATCCATTGATGATGTCCCACATGGGATACCATAAATATGGTGGGACATTTCCTCTTGATCTCATTGGATACATCTTGAGAAGATCTCTCTTCATTCACCACCAGCTACTTCCCTTTTAAATCCTTCATAGTTTCCATTTTCAAAAAAAAAGATAAGATATAAAATATTATATCTTAAATTTCTGAATCATCATATATCTACCATGTTAAGATTCAAACACTTATCTCATAAAAATAGATATATAATATTTATCTCCCCATGAGTAATACATGCAACCTTATCTGTGTGATAGGATAAAAGATATCTCAAATTAAAAAACCATCTTATCTAAAATTTGGAAACGCCTGAAGATTGAATCCTATTAATCCCCCCTTTAATCTCATCAATGAAGATACCATCCAACATACTCAGTTGTACTGAAAACATATTATCATATCATCAACCATCATCCTATACAGAAAAATGATAACGACCTTTTTCAACTCTAACAGAAACCTAACTGCCCTATAAAAAATCCAAACATCAAAGTCTTCATCATATCCGAATCTACATAACCCTATCAAAAAACACTGAAACTATCAATATTCAGCTCTCCTATAATTGTGATCACCACATAATCTAAATCACCTACAAGGAAAAACTTTCCCCCTAATCAAAATTTCGAGCAGCTATCATATCACCTCAATCTTTAATTTTAATTTTTTCTTCACCAATCAGACATTCTGAAGAAAATAATTGGGTATAAGACCTAAAATAACTCTCTCAACCTAATTTGTTTTCCAAAATCTTTCCTTCCTCATGCATCATCTATCCTCTTGAAAATATCAAAAAATCTCATAATATATTGCAAGCTCTAACTATAACATTTGATACCCCTTTTTAGGGGAGAATCCCGATCTCAGGAAAAAAATCACTTGTGAAACAATTTGTGAGAAACCAAATGAAATATGGAAGTAATATAAATTTGAATAAATAAATCATCATGTAGGATTTTAACATGGATAAACCCTCCAATTCATAGGATTAAAAAATATGGGGAAATTCTAAAATATCCACTATGAATCAAAGAGTACAAATAAATCCAAGTAATGCCTGAACTTGAATTACAAATGAGAGCATAGAAAACCTGTGAGAAAACCACACCCCAATATGTATTTTATATCTCTCTTAAAATAATCTCACTAACATCATGCTCAAAATAACCATATATGACAAAACATCACCCTTCTACCAATGAAACGCCACTACCTCGAGGATCTTCATCCGAACATGCATCAGCCTCGCACCGTCTTGCAACACCTAAAGGATTTTTCTCACTCATGATTTCACCATCATGATATAGCACTGATCATTAACTAGGAAACACTTCTTGATCACCACAATAAATAAGACTCTTGATACATGGCCCTGATCATTGATCATATTGTTGTTATTTCACACCTGCTCAATATCGATGCATTGCACTTACTACCACAAACGTGTTATCCCATACCATAGTAGATACACTATAGATGCCTCATTTTCCATTGATAATGATCCACACAGGATATCAAAAATGAGGTAAAACCTTTCCTATTGACCTCAATGAACTAAATCTTTAGCATCTCTCTCTCTGTTCTTTACAAATTTTTTCCCCTTTTAAAGATTTCATAGTTTCCTTTTTCAAAAATAGATAAGATATAAAATATTGTATCTTAAATTTCCAAATCACCATGTATCTTCCATGTTAATATTCAAAAACTTATCTCATAAAAATAGATATAAAATATATATATCCCAATGAGAAATACGTGTGTCCTTATCTATGTGATAGGATAAAAGATATCTCAAATTCAAAAACCATCTTATCCCAAATTTGGAAACACCCACGGGTTGAATCCTATCACTTTGAGAGAGAGGTCCATAAATAATGGAAGAGGCTAGATAATCTTTTTGGATTGGTTATTCCATGTGTTTCATAGTTTTGTGTGAAGATCTTTATGAAAAAAACTCGGGTTTGGAGATCTATTGTATACTTGAGTATTAGTTATTGATGTTAATTTGTGCATGGAGTTGATCCAAGTTCATATGGTCTTATTTGATACCCTAATATATGTTTCTAACCAAGTTCTTGATCAAATGTCTGAACTAGATGAAAAATAAAGGAGGAGACATAGATAATCAAGGTGGTCGTGTTGGTGGCTTTCAAGAGTAGTTAGGACTTTGAAAACCATGAATCCTAACCTATTGGTATCCTAACTTCTTCCTTCACTTCCCACCTTCACTTCCATTAAAACCCTTATTACTTCATAATTATACATGCCATCTTTCCCAATTCAACTATTAATATTCACAACCCACACCATCAAAGTTTACTCTTCCATACCACCCTATTCCCCAACCTCTTTCAAATCCAATTCAATTAAACTATCTCCACTCCTAAAAACCCAACAAAAGTAGTCCTCATACAACTGTCATAGTTTACCACTTCTCAAAAAAACCTAGTACCTACCTCTAGCCTTCATGTTCCCATTTAATTACACTAAATGAAACCAAAATTCCATCCCACTAAAACTCACATGCTCTCCCCAATTAGTGGCAGAGATCCATGGTTATCCAATATAAGGAGAGAGGAAATGGTTGGTTTGTTACAAGTTATTTCCTAATCTAAAGATAATTTCTAATTTCCCTCTACATGGACCAAATGGAAACTAAATTTCACTCTTCTTTCTACTATTTAAACTGGGATAGTCTTATTATAAAATGATAAATTCTCTTCCCTTATGGGGAAAATATTCTCTCTCAACTATTTTCAACTGTTAATACCTTTTGATTGTGAATAAAATTCCATCAAGATGGTTTGTTTCTTCATATATTTACATCTTGACTCTTTACTTATTTTTCTATTCTTCTTCTTCTTCTATTTTCTATTTATTCTCCTAAATTTTTTCTCATTTTTGAAAATTTGTTTGTAGTATATTTTGGGATAAATAATATGTTGGGATGAGTGTTTTTAAGGGGGGTTGACCAGTAATAAATAATCTTATTGTTCTTCTTCATTTGTTTTTATTTTTTGGATTTTTTAGTGTTATATTTACACGTTAATCATCTTATATTGAAACATATCATAGATACATGAAATTATCTTAGCTATTTGAGATTAATCTATAATTATTAGGATGAAATTGATTAATGTAACATGATAAACATGAAAAAATAGTTATGAATGTTCCATAATATCTCATAGATTCTATTTGTTATTTTGTATTATTTTAATCAGATTATAAACTAATTCAGCTTAGATCACCAGAGAAAACTATCTCTAATTTTAGACATGATAACTTCAAACCTAATTAATCATCTAAAAATTATTTTAATTCATTATTATTTGATGGAGTGCATTAATGGAAATTATAGGAGCAATCACATTTGATGGTGTTGATTTGATGATGGATTTTTATATTAGTTATCACAAGATGTCTTTTAAAATAATGATAAACCATCTTTAAAAATTAATCAATCAACCCCCTTACTCGTTTCTCTTGCTCCCTCATTCATTTGTGTGTGTTTTAATTTTAGTTTTATTTTGATAAAAAGAAAAAAAATATATAAAATATTTCAAACATACCATTCCCTATGAATTCAACCCTCTTACTGCTATATTATTCATGTAAGTTAAATTAAATAAAACTATTTTTGATAGTGGTAACCTATCAAAAATTTAGCATTGTTGTCAGGGAACGATGGAATTTTATTTTTTTAGGATTTGTCATCTTTATTTAAAAAAAAATTAAAAAAATATTTTGAGATGCTTTAATGTGCTTTAAACTATGAAATTATGCATCATATTCACTACTTTCAACTAATATTTAGTGATTCATAAACTTGGTTATTGCTCACTATGGTTTCTATCACACCTGGACTTTTGAGATAAAGTTATTTTATAATTTTATTTTTCTTTGAGATATTTTTTCGAGTTGTGGGCCGATCTCGATTGAAATTTTTCGTTTTTGATGATAAATAAAGGTTTTTGTCTTGTTATCACCTAACGCACAGGTAGGGTAGGGAATGGTTGAAGTCGTGTGGCTTTGTTAAATCAATGCATGTCCTGATCGATGCATAACTAATTAATTAATTGATAAAATTAATGATAAATTGAAATTGTAATAAAATGGAAAATAAATAAATAAAATGAATTAAGAATGGTTTTAATAATAATATTATTATTATTATCATTTTAGAATATTATTATTATTATCTTGGATAGTAATTTAATTGAGAATATTTTTTTTATTGTTAGCATTTTATTAAGTTGATTATTATAAAGTTTATTATTTAGTTTATTAAGTTTTTTTATTATTATTATATTTATTTTTAATTAATTAATTTTTTTAGGGTTTGGAACACTCTCCCACACCCCCTTTCCCCTACTAGGGTCACAATACACCCCCTCCCCCTTCTTGGCGTCACCTAGCAGCTCTCCCCCTAACCCCAACACACTTCCCCTCCACCTCCCTTACCTCCTGACCAGCACACCACTCTAGAAACCATCTCGTATGGCTGTGGCCTCCCCTCCCTGTTCACACTTCTCCTACGTCCTGCCTCCCTTCCAGGGTTTCACCCCTTCTGTGTGCACCCCCCTACTGGTGCAATTTCCAGCGCCCATCCCCCCCCATCTTTCTGGCCGCCACCTGTTGGTTCCCTGCCCTCCTTCCGCGTGCACCTCCCCTCGGTAGACCCTCATTCCTCTTCTTTAGGGTTTTGATTCTTGTTCTTTTGGGGTTTCTTTTTTTTCATCTTTTAGGGTGTAAATTAGGGTGTTAATATTATGGGTTTTGGGTATATTTTTCCTTCCTAGGGTTTCTTATAGAGCGGTCAAGGTTCAATTGTGATTTTGAACCATCTTTTAGGAGCATCTTGGTTCGAGGTAGGTGGTTCCATACCCTAGCATCATTATATTAATTTAATATGTTTGTTTAAATTTATTAATGCATTCTTTGGTTTTTTAATTTGGTGTGTTTGGTGTTTTTGAAGTGTTTTTTGTGTTTAAAGGTTGGGATTGGATTTTTAATATAGGGATTGGATGTGTTTTGGTGTTTGATTTGATTTAATGTTTCTATAATGTATTCTAAGGGTTGTTTGGATGGTGTGAAATGTGTTTTCAATGACTTTGAGGTGTGTGTATTTAAATGGAGATTTTCAAAGGAAAAATAATCACTTTGGGTGTGTTATCCTTATTGTGTGTTTTGTGTATAAATTGTGGAGTATTTGAATGATGGAAATATAGTTTTAAAAATGGTTTCAAATCTTGAGTATGTTTAATAAGGGGCTAGGCCCTTTTTCTTGGTTGGTCTTTATTGTGTGTTTTCTTGTTGTATAAAAAGGGAATTTGAGAAACTATTCAAGTGGTGGTAAAGGTATTTGTGGTGAGTTTTCTCTTTTTTATTTGTTCAATTTGGTTTTATTTGAAGCCTTTGGTAGTTATTAGACTCTCTTGCATCGTTGTAGAGAGTTTTGTTCATCACAGTGTGGGTTTTGGTCGTCAGTGACAAAGACCTATATGTATATACATGGGTAAGCATGTATATATGTATATCATCCTTGCGCATATTCCCTCATGGTGTGGGGAATATGTACTTGGGTTAAAGGGTATATATATATATATATATGAAAATTTATATGTGTATAGGTGAAGCGGTCTCAGGTTTCCATCATCATAAGTTGTGTGTCTTGAGGTAGTTCCCTTATACCTATACCTTTAAATTAAATTCCTTAATTGCTTGATTGTTTTAAAAAGTATTTTTTTATATTAAATAGTATATACATGCTATTAAAAATGGTGTTGATGTTTGATGTTTCTCTTCCTTCATTTTTCTGGTTCTCTTTAAGTCTTGACATGTGTATTTTCCATTAAAATATGATCCCAAGCTTGTTTTAGAATACTTAACATTTTAAATGCTTAAAAGTACTTTCTAAAATGGTTTTAGGTGTGTGGCGGGTATTTCTCAAAATTTTGGTGTGTATATTAGTTGTGAAAGTTGATTTAAATGAATATGGATTCTTGTATGATTTTAAAAGGGGGAAATTCCACAATTTGGTAAGTTAAGAAAAGTGTATGGGCTTTGATGTGAATTTTTCAAGTTGTTTTAAAATGTTTGAAGCCTTTATTGTTAATTGTAATTTTAAATGGCTCTAGAACTTGAAAGTGTTGGGTGAGCGTTTTTTCTAAATCAAAGTTGTTCTTTGTGAAGTAATGAGGCTTGCTTGGTACCTTGAAAATGATTTGTAAATGTAAAAACCCCTCTTGAGGCATGCCCCATTATTTTAGAAACATGATGTGTGTGTTAAATGGGTGATTTGTGATATGTTTCTAGTGAAGATTCTTGTGCCTTGTTGTGTGACTTATAAAAGGGGGATGCGCTCAAGGAGGGAGATCAGTGGTGAGAGGTTGGATGTGTTTTTGAGTAAATAAAATGAGAATTTCATATATTTTTTCTTGATAAAAACTCACCACCACTTGAAATTGAGCACATGGAAAACCTAGGTATCTAGGTGGGAGAAATAGGACTAATACTCTAGATGATACAGAAGTGGTTCATCTCGATTTCATCTAGCAGGATTGATGCTGCAACACTAACTAAACAAAATGGTAATTGCATACCACTAGGTTATGGGTGTGTTCCCTAATAGTGGCTCATTAATGAGAATATAGATCGTTGTGGTTCATATTCCATGTTTAACTGAGGTACGAGGATCCTAGGTCCCCAAATAACACTATATTCTTAGGGATTTCCCATGGTGCTTGTGATATGATTTTCAATTCAGTTGTTTCATGTTTGTTACATCTTTTGTGAAATCCATATTTTTTTATTCTAAATTGGTCTCCTTTCATTTTGAAATGTTATTGTATGCTTGGAACCTATTTTGAAAATAAAGTGGAAGAGAAATAATTTTCTTTAAAATTTAATCTTGTTACCTGAATTTGAAAAGAATGAAAAACATTATTTTATTATGTATTATTTTAAAACTAGCACGTTTTGGGTTTCTTTTTAAAGGTAAGGGAATATGGTGTTATTGTACTCTAGCATTACTACTAAGCATCTCACTGCTCACACCTACTTTATCTTTTTAGTTTTATGGTCTAGTTTTGGATTTATCTTGCAGAGAGTGTGGTTTGTGTTCTGTGGTGACCCATGAGGTCACCTGAGGTATGTCTCATTACTTAGCTTATTCCTTTTTTCTACTGCCAGTTTGTTCAGTTCATCTTTTTTTATTTATCTATTTTGTTCAGTTTATGTTTATTTATTTGTCTTTTTTTATGGTCCAAATCAGTCCCAACTAGTTTATATTGATGCCTGACACTAGTGTCCAGCCTGTGGGGATCAGGAACGCCCCTCGGGCCTTATCGCAGACTGGGTCGAGCAACGGGTCGGATGGCGACCCATCTTGGTTCTTAACAGTTTCTTTCTCAATTTAAAATTATTTTCTCTTGAATCTAAACTTTTGGGTAAGCTGGAATTCTTAAAATCCATTCCTAAAATCATTTTTTTGTTGTTGTAGAAGTTAAAAAACCCTTTCCTTGTCGTTATTTTTGAATTTAAAATTCTTGGAAAACCATGTTTTGAACTTATTATGACTAAACTAAGACATTAATTCCTCACCATCCATAACCATTTTAGAGTGAAAATGGAAGTCTTTCAGAGATGTAGGAATCAATAGGAAATTTTGTTCCCATGTTGTGGCTACTAAAAACATGCTTCATGGAAGTGTGTGCATAATCAATCATAGAAACCCCTCAAAAACATGGAAAACCAAAGTTCTTTCAGGGTGGTGAGTGAGATTCAAGAGCCTTTGGAACAAACTTTGATAAACCTAATGGAAAAAAATTATAGTAATTTCTATTCTAATCAAAGTCACTTTAATGGGTTGAAAAATTGATTGTGGTAACTCAATAAAAAATTGGAAGAGCTATATGACTTTTAAGGAGAAATGGAAGAATGAATTCCTACAATGAAAAATTCACTTGAAGTGGAAGAAATACCATATAGGTTTGATGTGACCATAGAGGATGATGAAATTGATGAAAGTGAGAGTGAGGTTGAGATTGAGAGTAAGGAGTAAGCCACTAATTTTGTATCTTTTTAATAGGGAAGTGATATGAATAAATTGTGGAAACTTTATCATCTTATAAAAGAACAATAACTTGATAAGTAAAATGAAGAAAACATCATTGTGAACTTTCCATCATATAAAGGCAATCATTTTTTGTTTCGGTCTTTAAATTATGAAGTAGTCATTCATATTGAATCCTTCTCACCACCTAATTCTCTCACAGCCTGCTTTACAAAGGTTTTTCAGGATAAATAAAAGTTGAAAGCTAAATTGTATGAGGAGGTTAACTAAAATTTGAATTCTTTTTATTCTAATTTTATTGAGACTGAATTAAAAAATGATTCTTCTTGTTTTAATATTGCAGAATTAGTTTTGAAGGAAAAATGTTTTAAAGAGAGTCTTCATGATCCACTTCCAATTTTATCCAATTTTTTAGAGTTTTGTGTGAATAAAACATGTTCCCAAGAGTGTATATCAAGGGGTAAATTTAATTCTACATCTATTTGATTCAATTTTTTGATAAGGACTAGGGAATATGGGTTGGATAGAAGTGGACACTACATGCAGGACAAACTGGGGAAGCTAATTCTGTAAGTAGGGAAGAAGGTCCCACAATACAACTTGGTTAAAAACTAGGGGAATATTCTAGGTTGGACAGCTATGGATACTAAAAGTGGGACAGCCTGAGGAATATGATTCTAGAATTAGGGAAGTGGGTCCCATGTTATATCCTGACTAACAAACTAAGATAAATATTCTAGAGAATAATATGAGGCCCAATTTGGGAGGTATTTTTTAAATAGGAAGGCATCATAGAGGGGAGGTGGAGGACCAATTTGTTGAAATTTTAGGCAAATTCTTGGGTGGGAGAACCTGGTTCACTCTCGATTTATTTTCTCCCTTCTTCCATGGTTCTTCCTTTGAAACCCTAAATAAATCTACATGTTTACATAATCATCTAGATTAAATTGTTGAACAATTTTGATACCTATATACTCATGAAGGAACTGTTATGACACATAAAATTTTCCTTAAGAACTCTTATCAAATCATCAATCATGCTTTAAGAACTTTTATTAAGTTACCAGTCTTAGGAGTAACTAATATTAAGTTTCTCCTTCAAGTATTAATTTCAAAATTTAGTTTGATGATGGTGGTTGTGATATTTATCTATAATATAATCTTTTATTAGATGATTATCATGTATTATAACCATTCAATAAGAAATTATACTAAATGGGATCCTGCTAAAATGATGACCCCTTTTAGAAAACACATTATATCCATTAATGGACCATTATCCATATTTCACCATGACTTGCACCAATTATCACATATATAATCCATGACTATATCAGGTAGAAAAAAAATATCAATCATATCATATATGACCCTTGGATAGTTGAAAATATAACTCTTTTTCCAATCTATCATACGGATATACTCTACTATATTCCTCTCATATCCTAGCCATTAGAGCTTCCCAACTAGTGTAACCCAAAGAAAATGCCAAAAATAATCCAACAAAGAACACTTGAAGGGTACTCAAATGAGCTTAAAAATAATTAACAAGATAATCTAGAGTCACTTATAACTTTCTTTACTTATAAAATATAATACAGGGGTACTTGTGATGATCTTGAAAATACCCAGTTGAATGATTGAGGTCTTGCAAAGTACCACTTTGGAAGGAATCTAACACTTAGTATTTGGAGGGGATTTAATATCACCATCTTAACTCATGTTTTTTCCTTTATATATGAATGCTTCTAGTGATTTATTTTATGATCTTATTCCCTCCACCAAACCAATATGTATAAACCATATTGGTGTGTAACTCTTTACACAACCCACAAGTTTGTATTACTCACTCAAAATACAAGTTAAGTATATTCATACATATCTAAATGTGTCATGTTCATAAGGTACATAAACTCTTCATGTAAAGGTTTAAAAATATAATAGATTGAAAATATTCATGTGAGTAAACTCGAAGTGATAGATATCCAACCCCATTCACTTTTCTTGACAATACATAGGCCTCTAGGTAAGTTGGTAGATATACCCCAAGTCCCTCTACCCCAAGATACTTTACTCAAATGAGAATCAAATTCATCATAACTCTAACACCTAATATGAAAAAAAAAATATTCAATAAATAAATTCAATATGATAGATTTAATTATAAATTGAGTTCAAGGTAGATGAGAAAACTAAATTTATTTTCAAATATAGCATATAATTTAGGGCTATATCTAGAAGTAGTTTAGCAATTAAAATAATTTATACGCAATATTCACATTTCTTAAACAATTTACTAAACATTAATATAGCAAATAATAGACTTTTAAATAAAATAACACTTAAATTATTTAAATATGATAGAATAATTCATGAAAAAATCATAAATAAAATATAATTATAAACCCTTTTATAATTTTATCTTTAAAATTATATACATTCCATAATTTTGAATATAAAAATTTTATTTTATTAAAATGTGAACTAATTTATATTATTCATCATATGAAATTTTAATTTTAAATACACTGTATTTTATGGATTATAAAAAAATTTATAATTCAATTTTTATCATATAAACATTTTACATAATCGAAATATCATATATTTAATCATAATTTAAACTTTGATCATATCATTCATCTAAAAACTTTTTATGTGACTTAAATAAAATCCAAATAAGGCCTCTTTAATTTGAACAATTCAAATTAATTATTTATGAATATTCATAATTTCAATATAATAATTTTATATTTTGTCCTTATTTCATACTTTATAGCCCTTTATAAAATATTTATTGTGATTTTTAAATAAACACTTTTAAAATGTATTTTGGCCTTATTTCATACTTTATAGCCCTTTATAATTTTGGCCTTATTTCACACACACACTTTTATTTTTATATCATAATAATTTCCATATAATTTTTTAAAAGGTATTTTAAATATTAACATTTAATGTTTAAGGAATATTTAATAAATGTTTTATAAACATTTAACAATTAATTATAAACACTTTATAATTAATTGATTAATAAAAATTTTATTAATTAATAAATATCCCCAAAATACAGTTTACATTGATTTATAAACATTTTATAAACCATTTAAATCATTAAATGTTTTAAAAACAAATTTTAAAACTTTTTTGTTTACCATTATGCAGAATCTATATTTTTCATAATGTTATATTCATTTTACCCTTACATAGACATTCTGCATATGGTTAATCTGTTCGCTACCTATATGTAGGTCTTCTGAAACCCTCGTTTCATTGTATAAATGATTTTGTTAATGTAGTGTATGGGTATACCTCTAGCTTCATCAAGGTAACAGATCGGTTACCTTTAAGTAAGACTTGAAAACACAACTAACCTTTACTTACATGATTTACATAAAGGTAACAAACTGAATACCTCTACACCACACTAACATAAACTTGGAAACCCTTACATGAACTCCTAATGTGAACCCTTTCATGTAAAAGTGAAGCACAATTTACCTTTACGTGGACACTCACATAAAGGTAATGCCCCGGTTACCCTTATGCATTTTAAATAAAAATTTTATTTCCCTTGAATAAACCCCTTCATATAAATGTAAGTCATGATTTACCTTTACATGTCTGCTCATTTAAAGGTAACAAGTTAAATACCTTTACGTGGCTATAGGATATCCTAGGTTACATTTATGTGACCACTCATGTATAGGTATCGCATTGGTTAACTTTATTTCTAAAGTTATTGATCATTTTAGCCTTTTAATATATAGGTAATTAGGTTATGACTTTTATGCAGCCCCTGATATAAATATGTGTTTTAGACTGAATTTCCCAAACTTCTAAAATGCAATGCTCTGTTTTTTTTGTTTCTTTATTTCAAACCAAGATTTCATAAATATGAAGCATGAGTTCACTCTAATACCACTAAAGGGTTTTTAACGATACTAATAACACTTATTAGATCAAGTGGAAGGGATTAAACACTTATCTAAGGATCACCTATGCATATAAATATGAAAAACTATGTAAATAAATAGAAATGAATAATAACTTTAAATGGAATACTTTACACTAAAGAGTGTTTGCAACATCTTCAAACACCATCACATGGGTTTGATAAAGATCACCAAGGGAATTAAAAATTCATCCCATCCCCATAGTGTATACATAGTTTTCATCTAAACCATAAATTTTATTGATAGGATCTATCCTTCCTCCATGGCCTTCCAGATCTTGTAGTGTAAAGTAGAAGGATAAAGAGAGTTTTTGGTGATGGAGTGTAATGTCCCGAACAAGGTTCCACTAAACCAGTGCTCCGAGTCGGTTTATTATGAGGCCTCAGGCATGCCTCTCCATACACTAGAGGCTTATGACTATTATATAGGGCCTAAGGTGTGTCCATATAGAGACTATTCCATCATAATATAAGTAGATAACATCCAGAGAAACAAATAAACAAAGTGCATAAGTAGTAAATAAATGAAATGGAACATGCTGTAATAATAAATGAAATTCTATAAAAGTCCAAATAGCCACGTTATACATAAAATTCTGGTCACCCACTAGTCTGACCATACATTTAGGAGTACATAAAGGAAATTGAAATAAAATGTAACGTCCTAACTCGGGTTCCACACATCGGTGCCCCGATAGAGTCGGTTACATGACCTCAAGTGTGCCTTCCCAAATACCAGAGGCTACTGACTAGCAGTGAGGGTCAAATATATAACATGGGGAGACTATACCCTATTTATAAAAGCATCACAACAATGAAAATAAATAAAAAATAACCAAAATGATAATAACCATAACCAAAATAATACCAGTATCACATGCTAACCAAAACAGGAATACAATATTAAAACTAAAGCAGTAGATATGTCATGCCAAATATGTTTCATGTGTAAAAATGTAAAACCCAAAACAAAGACACTGACAACTCCCAAAAGGTATCAATGTCATTTATGGTTACCTAATACATTTTCCATCCCAACTCATCCATCTAACATAGGTCACTTACCCTTATCCTATCATGAAACATAAAGTCTATCCAGATACCAATCAGGCAGCCCAAGTAGGGTGTGAGTACACCTCAGTAGGCCACCACTAATGGCATCTAAAACAATATCTAGTTAATACAGTGTATGTAGTTGTATAAATAATAAATCATAATAAGTAAATAGTTATTACATTTCATTATTCTTTAATTAACCGCATAAATTTCCTTAGGTTCGTAAAGACACCAAAACCATTAATACCTACTTCAACCTATACCATAGTCTGAACCATCCCCAAGGGATATCACATCCCATTACAATCATGGGTTTCATTTATTCCAATCATTTCCATTTAATATTATGGACACTTTTAACCATAGTACAATGATAATATTTTGGGCCTAGAACATCATGGTTAGGACCTCATGGGTATTTGGAGCATCATTCGTTGTCCCACACCCCATGGGTATTTGGAGCATCAGTCCATGTACCATACAAGAATATTCACATGCACACCTTTGGGCCTATAACATCATGTCTATAACCCCGTGGGTATTTGGAGCATCATTATCTATCCCACACCCCATTTATAAATCAATCAAATATATCACATATATCACATTTAACAAGGTTAATAATAATTAATCCTCTCATCAATTTTACACATCCTGGAATACCATTTCAATTATAAAAACAATCACGATTCATCACTTTAATCACATAGAATAATATAAACAATTCACCATTAAACCATTTATTACATTTAATCATATAAACCATTAACACTTCAAAGTTAATCCAACCATCACTTTATTCCCATTATTAATCCATTCATAATCATAGTAATCAACCAAATACACAATCCCATTAATTGATCAATTTCATAATACCAATATCCCATCAATTTCATAATTACAACATTCCATTAATTAATTAATCATTTAATTAATATAATTCAAGATGTGATTATAAAACATGGAAATTGCCATTAAAAATTTCCATACACTCAATTATAATCAATACTATGAGATTTTCAATTTAGACCACCTACCTCAAGATCATTGATGAGCATTCGTCAAGCCAGAAATCACCAAATTGAAGAGGAATGTTCAATTGTACAATGAAGAATGAGATTTAGAACCAAAACCTAGATCAAGATCAAGAGGATTAAGATCTATAAAAACCAAGATCTATCCCTTTCTAATAAAGGAAAATCATCCCTCCAAATTATGAGATAAAGACAAGAGAGAGGGAGTAAACTATTTGGGAATAGATCACATACTAGAAAAGGTGAAGTCCTATCAATTGGATCTTTGATTCATTAATAATGGAGTCATAAAGGCCTTAGAATCTATCTGGGAGCCTCCAAAAACAATTTAGAATGAGTTACATCAAGTGGTGGGGGAAATGAGGGTGAAATATGGGGGGGTTAGAGAATTTTCAAATAAAGTTTTGGGGGATTAAAACCTGGGTGCACGGTTTCTTGGGATGGGGTAAATGGGTTGGAAAACCATGTGCCAACCATGTGATTCTCCTCTGTTTGTGTAACACCCCGAGATTTTATAGAAAATATTCTTTTTAATTTCATTGATGTCTTCTATTGTACTCTACACCAAGATTATATTGCGCTATACGCAACACCGTATTAGCTTGCATTATACGCAATACTATTTGTGGATCATGTTACACACAATTTCAAGTTCATTTGATAGTAGTTATTCTACGAAAAATTGAGTGTGTGTATATATATATATTAAATGTATAAATTAAATATGGTTGGAATCTGTTATACGAGACAAAAAAGGAGTTTTGCACTACACGCAACCCTGACTTGGCTTGCATTACACGCAATCGCGACCTTCTTCGATAGCGTGTGTTGTACGCAATACTGGGTTTTACTAAATAAAGATATATGGTTATAATATTATTATAAACTAGCCGTTATGAATAGTATTAACTAAATTTTGAATTTTATAACATTATTATTCATCTTACACATTTTCTAGAACATGGTATGAGAATAAAATAAATTTTTTCAAATAAAATAAGTATTTTTCAAAAAATACGGTTTTGCCGCCTTTTGATGGCGCACCCATTTTAAATATAATTTTTAAAAGTTTATAAGTTAAATTTTACAAAATAAACTTCTTATTTTGAATCAGGATATATAAAAATTTACATTGGACAAAGTTTTGATATTTTTCTGATAACTTTCATATTTTAATGAATAGTAAAAACACGCTATATTTTAATTAAAAACAACTTTTTTCATCATAATAATTTATATGGTTAAATTATAATATTGGATGGTTTTAAAGTATAAATAGAATATATTTTTACCATTTAATATAATGTATTTCTTTATCATTTATTTTACATTTAATTCGTAGGTTAAATCAATTCAATCTTTTGCAATGTTTTAAACAAAAATCCATTTTCATTCGACAACAAGATTAATTTTAATTTATTTTCTGAAAATTATATGTATTGAATTTAAAAAAATTTATTCTATATTTGGAATCAGTAGGTCCAAATTATGTTAATAGGCTACTTTTTATTTTTGGGAATTATGAATAGTAACTACGGTAAATTTTATTTACCATAGTTAAAGATAAATCGGGTAATTAAGGGTAAATATAATATTATAAAATTACCCTAACACATGCCAAAATTCTATTGGATGGCTAAAAGTCGACCCATATCACCTAAGGGTCAGATTAGATTCATTTTATGGACTTTTGACCATGAAAATAATTTAATTATTATTAAAACCAAAGAAAGTGACAACATGTCACTCTCTTAAATCTTATAAGTATAATAATTTTAATTTACTGATAAACTTCATAAAACTTAAAACATGAATATTCTACAGAAATATAATAAAATTATCTACATCATGATAATTTATTTAGAATTTTTAGGGATTAAATAATTTTCATTAATGGTGATACATTAATGATGCAGAAATTATTTATCAGTAATATAGTTTTTATTGAAATAATAATACCCATTAAAGGGCTCACAAACCTGAAAAAAACTTATTGGTAGTGTATATATACACCATAGTCATCTAATTACCTAATATATAACTGTTTGGAGTCTTATAAAAGTGATTATGACACTTATATTATTTTATTTTAAATAATGTCAAAGTTGTCACCTTCATAATTTAATAAATATAACATTTTAAAAGTTAGATGTTTTAGAAGTTAAATCAGACTAAATGTATTCTTACGAAATATATAATATTTATCTTCATCCTAGTATTTTATTTTTAATTTTTATGCAACAAATAAGTATATTTAATAATTATACAAAAATGTTGTAGTAATTATTTTATTAAGATAAATATCAAATAAATTGTTTTACAAATAGTAAAATAAATATTATATGAACTATTTAATGTGCTAAACTAATTTTATAGATTACTATGACATGTTAGGAACCTATTAAATATTTTATTTTGAATATATCCTCTGTGTGGATTTTATTTAAATTCAAATAAATTAATAGTGTCAACATTGACACTATCGTTATTTTATAAAAATAACATATTATTAAATTGTTTAAAAATCACAAAAAATATTTAAAAATTATAAATTGAAATTTATATAGTCTAAAATGTCATAAATTATCTAATTATGGATAATTAATAGCACATAAGTAATTATTTATAACAATTTAAAATTTAGAATCATATTACCACAAATAAAATTTAATAGATTAAATAAGGATAAATCAAGTTGATAATGTTTAAAATAAATTCCCTACATGTATAAATTTTATTGGTTGATGAGATTATAACCCTATCTCATCTAATATTTGAATATGAGTCATTTTTTTAGGTTTTTAAGTGGGTTTAGATTTATTATAAATTAATATTTTTAAGATTTCCAAAGGTGTCCCTCTCCTCCCTTATAAAAAGGGAACCCCTTCCCACTTCTCTTAACACACTTTTGAGCCTTTAAGCTCGTCAAAACCCTGACCATTTTCCTTATAAACCTCCTTAGAACCATACTAGAGGTCCTGGTCTTCTTCAAAGACCAATTTTAGTGCCCTAAGAGGAGGTTTCAAAGAGGCATGTCGAAGAAGAGGTAATATTCGTTACCGATTCTTTCACGTTTCATTCTTCTTCTACTTCCTCTTAATTAGTTGTTTCATTATAAAGTAATAAAATCAGTATTAATTATATACTTATATGTTATTATAAATATGAAACAACCCCATTTCACCTTCTATCCATCCTATGGAAAATGAAATCACCACGCGTGCATACGTACGGAATACCTTCTCCACGCTGTGGTGTAATCTGTTTTTCCACCACCACCTTACTTGGATGGGTATAATGGTGTAAAAAATAACTATATATGATTATTGTAAACTTATATTGATTTTGAAATATTATACATACTCTTAAAAACAATTACACGATCATGGGAATGATATCATCGCTCGTGCGTACGTACGGACTACCGTCTCCACGACGCGATGAGATTCATTCTCCATGTTAACCATTCATGAATGATTATAAAGTATATGTAATGAATAATAATGAGATATATGACATAATAATGATACTTTATTTATGTATATATATATATATGTATTTCATCTACTTAATTCCATTCAATTCAATAAGGAAATGAAAACAGCATTCATGCGTACGTACGACCTACCGTCTCCATGAACGGTGTATTTCATTCCATTTATCAATCTATCATATATATGTATATGCTGAATATTTATTATATATAAATTATTTTTTACATTCTGAAATTATGGAAATCAGGATATAAGTAATAATATCAAGAACAACAAGTCGAAACACGTACGATAAATGAAATAATTTTACCCAAAACGCTGCTTTAACATGGAATTTACAAAAGAACGGGTAATATAAAGTCATAAGTGAACCATATATGATATCATAACAATGAATATAATTATGTAATAAGTCAATGACATTATTTAAATCATTATATAGTAGGTTCGGATACATACGAAGCATATCAGATATAAGGTAAGGGATAAATTTTCAATCTCATTTTTATCCGAGATTGCTTATACGTAAGTATTTACTGGGGTTACGTTTATCATCCATGACCATGTTTTCTAAAAATGTTTTCATAAAATGTTTACTATTCTTCCATGAATTTTTAAAGTCATTTTTACCCTTTATTGACTTTTTACCACATTGTGTGGATGGAATCTTTCCTTTGGTTACCATATAAGGTACTTTTTGACTTTTCTGACAAAAGTACGAGGAGAATGTTATTTTTAATTTATACGGAGTGAATGGATTTTTACGGTTTTATAATGCCTCATTTTCATGAATATTCCTCTACAATATTGCATGATTATTTTCAAAAAAAACCCTTTTCTTTTAAAATTTCATGGCATTTTGTGAAAAGAAAATGATTTTGAAGAAGAAAGGATATTTTCCTCAAGAATTAATTTCAAGTGTTTTATCAAAACAATTTTCCATATAAAAATGAAATTATTTAATATGTTTATGTTTCAAGTATAATGTCTCCATTATTTACATGGTTTGATTCTTCTTATGATGAAATGATATCCATTTTTTTATATGGATTATGTTTTGATGGCATGATGTTTAAGAATCTCATTCTATTACCTGGGTTATGGTATGATGTATATTTGTGATTTTGTGGCACATTATTATGATATGGGTGGGACATATATCTCCCTCTAATACATTGGGTAAATATTTATATCTCATCAGATAGACATAACTGTAACGGTAAGTTAATCCGGTTCAGTGATACAGGACTGGAATGAGGAGTGAACTCGATTCAGAAAGGGACTTTGTCCACTAAGATGGTCTTGGCAGGAATGCCTTGGCTACTATGGAAATCATAACATGTGCCTAATGGTTTTCCACAATTACATGTTTTCTTCCCAGGCTATTTTATCAGGATTGATGTTCCATTATGATATATGTCTTACGTACTTCCAATATTTATGTCTTTGCTCAAGATTTTGATGTTTAGATTTTATGTTCAAGTTTTTGCATTCAAATGTTATGGATTGTTTTATGTTCTCTATATTTACCCTTACTGAGCATTTGAGCTCACCCTTTTTATGTTTTCTTTTCCCCAGGATATAAAGAATGGTCGTAGGTAATAAAACAAAAGGGGAAGATCTTTATGGGATATGTTGAAGATCTTTCACCATGATTAGAAGATTATTTTTTGGAGTTTCCAAAGACACTAAACTATTATAGTCCTTTTGTGTCTGTTTTTGTTATGTATTAAGTATTCTGCAAAAGTAATGTATTGTCTATATGCGTCAAGCTTTGGGTCTCTACAGTTGGTATCAGAGGAAAGGTTTAGTTAACCTTTGGAAACTAGGATGCGAAAATGTTAGTGATATCCCTAGATATATTTCTAAGGTATGTCTAGGGATGTCCCTAAGGATAAGTATAAGTATAGGATATATTCCTAGAATTACGGTAACGATCTTAGAATTTATCTTAAGATGTTAGATATTGACATTACTCCCCATTTACTATGTTGTTTTCCCTAGCATGATTTTTTCCTCTCACACTATTCTTTTTGGGTTTTAGAAAATGGTTGTAAATAGGAAGATTCACGATAATGGAGGATATGATGGACAATGGAATGATATTCTTCATGAGAAACCAAATGAAACGGGATTTTGAAGTCCAAATATTGTTATTATGCCTAATCAGCAATCTCATAATATGATCAATAATCTCAACTTTGGTAAGTTTCCCGACTCAGATAACAAGAGAAAGATGGATTTTCATGATGATCATAGAGGAAAGAAAGTTCAATTTCCCTTATGTAAATCATGTGGTAAGAGGAATCATGGAGATTGTTTAAAAGGAACTAGAAGATTCTTTGGGTGTGGAAAAGAAGGACACAAAGCCAGTAAGTGAAAAGTAAAAGGTTCAGTTAACACCATGGACAAGGATAATGGTATTGCTACAACATCAACAATGATTAGATGTTTTAAATGTGGAATGTATGAGCATTATGAAAACCAATGCCCTAAGGGAAAATCTCATGAAGAGAATCAGCACGGTCATATGGGTAGTATTTATGTGGATGATGATGAAGAGACTACAAATGAAATATGAGATGAAAGAAATGATGAAGCTCAGTCAGTGGTTTAAGAAGTTAGTGGAATGATTGTATGTTTATCAAGAATAATGTATGGTAATATGGAATAAAGAATCATCTAAGGATTGTTACACTATTGTTTTTTCTAAAGTATTTGTAAGTATATGTTGAATGGTACCGGTAACCATGAAAGGTTATTCAGATATTTTTAGAAAGAAGATGATATGCGCATAATGAAGGGATAAGGAGAAAATAATATGTTTGATAGTATTCATGAGCTCGTGGATGATAAAAGGACAAAGTGATATCATGATTTGAGTATATGAATTTTATTTGGGATTTTGGTATGTGGAAAGAGTTAACTTTTGACAGAATTCATGTTTTCGCTAAGGTTCTATGGTAATTAATGTTTCAAAAGAATACATGATTAAGGTATTCACATGTTTGGAATGTGACTAAAAAGATATATCTTATGATATATGGGGGAAAATGAAGGAATTCACATGCTCGGTAGATGAAATTTCTAGTAATCAGATAGAAGTATTTTCGATAAGCCTAAAGGTTGGAATGGACATCATATAGTATTGGTTAAGGATATAACTTTTTATTTCTGAAATGTTATGATAGTATAGTTTTAGAAAAAGGATAACCTGCAGAATGGACGACAACCCGTCGTGTCGGACAAGGCTGTGGGAATTGAACCCACAACCGAAGTGCGACAGGCCTTTATCGCCTACCACTGGCCTATAGGAAGTCCCCGGTTAGTATAAATTAGTTAAGTGGTATGATATATGAAGTATAAGTCCATTTTAGGAACCATATATGATTAATCTCACTATAGATGGACTTATGTATATTTGATAACTTTTTCTAACCTTTTGTTTAGGATAGATGGAATGACCCATCATTATATCACATGATCTGCTAACACTTCATGAATGACAAATTCAACTTCATTTCTCTAAGAGATGAAGTGGAAATTGTACAAGGCACGAACAACGGTGGGATTGTACCGAAATAAAGTAAGTATTTTTTATAATTCTTAAACTTTAGGGAAATGATCTTGAAAACCAAAAATGTTGTCCTAGTGTCCTCATATACGATGAATCATATGGTAACTTATATCATCACAAATTTATGGCTTTGTGATTGTTGGATTTTTCATAGCCATGTTCTCTACCACTCTCCATCAGAACTTGATGGTTAGATTTCTCTTCTATATCCATATTTTCACCTATGTTCTCCTATGTGGAAACCTAGTGATTAGTTAATTTGGGTAACCGTTACGTTTCATACTTTTTTTTTTAAAGTTAAGTTTTGGTCTTCCATTTTACGATGTGGGTTTTAATTAAGAAACTTTCAAGTAGAAAACCATTTATAACCCCGACGAATTTCGAGGGAGAAATTCATTTTAAGGGGGGTAGAATGTAACACCTTGAGATTTTATGGAAAATATTCTTTTTAATTTCATTGATGTCTTCTATTGTACGCTACACCAAGATTATCTTGTGCTATACGCAACACAGTATTAGCTTGCATTATATGCAATACTATTTGTGGATCGTGTTACACACAATTTCAAGTTCGTTTGATAGTAGTTATTCTATACAAAATTGAGTGTGTGTGTATATATATATATTCAATGTATAAATGAAATATGGTTGGAATCTTTTATACGAGACAGCAAAGGAGTTTTGCACTACACGCAACCCTGACTTGGCTTGCATTACACGCAATCACGACCTTCTTCGATAGTGTGTGTTGTACGCAATACTGGGTTTCACTAAACAACGATATATGGTTATAATATTATTATAAACTATCCGTTCTGAATAGTATTAACTAAATTTTGAATTTTATAACATTATTATTCATCTTACACATTTTCTAGAACATGGTATGAGAATAAAATAATTTTTTTTGGGTAAAATAAGTATTTTTCAAAAAATGCGGTTTTGCCACCTTTTGATAGCGCACCCATTTTAAATATAATTTTTGAAAAGTTTATAAGTTAAATTTTACAAAATAAAATTTTTCTTTTGAATCAAGATATAAAAATTTACATTGGATAAAGTTTTGATATTTTTCTGATAACTTTCATATTTTAATGAATAGTAAAAACACGCTATATTTTAATTAAAAACAACTTTTTTCATCATAATAATTTATATGGTTAAATTATAATATTGAATGGTTTTAAAGTATAAATAGAATATATTTTTACCATTTAATATAATGTATGTCATTAGCATTGATTTTACATTGAATTCGTAGGTTAAATCAATTCAATCTTTTGCAATGTTTTAAACAAAAACTCATTTTCATTCGACAACGAGATTAATTTTAATTTAATTTATGCAACTTCTGTGTATTGAATTTAAAAAAATGGATTCCATATTTGGAATCAGTGGGTCAAAATTATGTTAATAGGCTACTTTTTATTTTTGGGAATTATGAATAGTAACTACGGTAAATTTTATTTACCATAGTTAAAGGTAAATCGGGTAATTAAGGGTAAATATAATATTATAAAATTACCCTAACACATGCCAAAATTCTATTGGATGGCTAAAAGTAGACCCATATCACCTAAGGGCCATATTAGATTCATTTTATGGACTTTTGACCATGAAAATAATTTAATTATTATTAAAACCAAAGAAAGTGACAACATGTCACTCTCTTAAATCTTATAAGTATAATAATTTTAATTTACTGATAAACTTCATAAAACTTCGAACATGAATAGTCTACATAAATATAATAAAATATATATACATCATTATAATTTATTTAGAATTTTTAGGGATTAAATAATTGTCATTAATGGTGATACATTAATGATGCAGAAATTAGTTATCAGTAATATAGTTTTTATTGAAATAATAATACCCGTTAAAAGACCCAAAAAACTAACCAAAACTTATTGTTAGTGTATATCTACACCATAAGAATCTAATTACCTAATATATAACCGTTTGGAGTCTTATAAAATTGATTATGACACTTATATTATTTTATTTTAAATAATGTCAAAGTTGTCACCTTCATAATTTAATAAATATAACATTTTAAAAGTTGGGTGTTTTAGAAGATAAATCCGACTAAATGTATTGTTATGAAATATATAATATTTATGTTTATCCTAGTATTTTATTTTTAATTTTTATGCAACAAATAAGTATATTTAATTATTATAAAAAAATGTTGTTGTAATTATTTTATTAAGAGAAATATCAAATAAATGGTTTTACAAATAGTAAAATAAATATTATATGAACTATTTAATGTGCTCCACTAATTTTCTAGATTACTATGACATGTTATAAACCTATTAAATATTTTAGTTTCAATATATCCTCTGTGTGGATTTTATTTAAATTCAAATAAATTAATAGTGTCAAGATTGACACTATCGTTATTTTATAAAAATAAAATATTATTAAATTGTTTAAAAATCACAAAAAAAATATTTAAAAATTATAATTTTAAATTTATATAGTCTAAAATGTCATAAATTATCTAATTATGGATAATTCACATCACATAAGTAATTATTTATAACAATTTAAAATTTAGAATCTTATTACCACAAATAAAATTTAATAGATTAAATAAGGATAAATCAAGTTGATAATGTTTAAAATAAATTTCCTACATGTCTAAATTTTATTGGTTGATGAGATTACAACCTTATCTCATATAATATTTGTATATGAGTCATTTTTGGAGGTTTTTAAGTGGGGTTAGATTTATTATAAATTAATATTTTTAAGATTTCCAAAGGTGCCCCTCTCCTCCCTTATAAAAAGGGAACCCCTTCCCACTTCTCTTAACACCCTTTTGAGCCTTTAAGCTCGGCTAACCCCTGCCAATTTACCTTATCAACCTCCTTAGAAACATACTAGAGGTCCTGGTATTCTTCAAAGACCAATTTTAGTGCCCTAAGAGGAGGTTTTAAAGAGGCATGTCGAAGAAGAGGTAATATCTGTTACCGATTCTTTCAAGTTTCTTTCTTCTTATACTTCCTCTTAATTATTTGTTTCATTATAAAGTAATAACATCAGTATTACTTATATACTTATATGTTATTATAAATATTAAACAACCCCATTTCACCTTCTATCCATCCTATGGAAAACAAAATCACCACGCGTGCGTACGTACGGAATACCTTCTCCACGTTGTGGTGTAATCTGTTTTTCCACCACAACCTTACTTGGATGGGTATAATGGTGTAAATAGTAACTATATATGGTTATTGTAAAGTGATATTGATTTTGAAATATTATACATACACTTCAAAACAATTCCACGATCATGGGAATGATATCATCGCTCGTGTGTACGTACGGACTACCATCTCCACGACGCGATGAGATTCATTCTCCATATTAACCATTCATGAATGATTATAAAGTATATATAATGAATAATAATTAGATATATGACATAATAATGGTACTTGATTTATGTATATATATATGTATTTAATCTACTTAATTCCATTCAATTCAATAAGGAAACAAAAATAGCGTTCATGCGTACGTACGGCCTACCGTCTCTATGAACGTTGTATTTCATTCCATTTATCAATCTATCATATATATGTATATGCTGAATATTTATTATATATAAATCATTTTTTACATTCTGAAATTATGTAAATCAGGATATAAGTAATAATATCAAGAACAACAAGTCGAAACACGTACGATAAATGAAACGATTTTACCCAAAACACTACTTTAACATGGAATTTACAAAAGAATGGGTAATATAAAGTCATAAGTGAACCATATATGATATCATAACAATGAATATAATTCTTTAATAAGCCAATGACATTATTTAAATCATTATACAGGAGGTTCGGATACATACGAAGCATATCGTACATAAGGTAAGGGATAAATTTTCAATCTTATTTTTATCCGAGATTGCTTATACGTAAGTATTTACCGGGGTTATGTTTATCATCCATGACCATGTTTTCTAAAAATATTTTCATAAAATGTTTAATATTATTCCATGAATGTTTAAAGTCATTTTTACCCTTTATTGACTTTTTATCACATTGTATGGATGGAACCTTTCCTTTGGTTACCATATAAGGTACTTTTTGACTTTTCTGACAAAAGTATGAGGAGAATGTTATTTTTAACTTATACAGCGTGAACGGATTTTTACAGTTTCATAACGCCTCATTTTCATGAAGATTCCTCT
Source organism: Viscum album (assembly GCA_963277665.1). Classification (NCBI taxonomy): domain Eukaryota; kingdom Viridiplantae; phylum Streptophyta; class Magnoliopsida; order Santalales; family Viscaceae; genus Viscum; species Viscum album. The sequence goes on along the minus strand of OY728138.1, from coordinate 998,089,691 downwards.
ACAATATTACATTATTACTTTCAACAAAACCCTTTTCTTTTAAAATTTCATGGTATTTTGTGAAAAGAAAATGATTTTGAAGAAGAAATGATATTTTCCTCAAGAATTCATTTCAAGTGTTTTATCAAAACAATTTTCCATATAAAAATGACATTATTTAATATGTTTATGTTTCAAGTATAATGTATCCATTATTTACATGGTTTGATTCTTCTTATGATGAAATGATATCCATTTTTTTATATGGATTATTTTATGATGGCATGATGTTTAAGAATCTCATTCTATTACGTGGGTTATGCTATGATGTATGATTTATTATTTTGTGGAACACGAAAGAATGATTTCATTATGAGATGGGTGGGACCTATATCTCCCTCCAATGAATTGGGTAAAGATTTATATCTCATGAGATAGACATGGCTGGAAAGGTAAGTTAATCTGGTTCAGTGATACAGGACTGGAACGAGGAGTGAACTCGATTCAGAAAGGGACTTTGTCCACTAAGATGGTCTTGGCAGGAATGCCTTGGATACTATGGAAATCATAACATGTGCCTAATGGTTTTCCATAATTTCATGTTTTCTTCCCAGGCTATTTTATCAAGATTTATGTTCCATTATGATATATGCCTTACGTACTTCCAAGATTTATGTCTTTGCTCAAGATTTTGATGTTTAGATTTTATGTTCAAGTTTTTGCATTAAAATGTTATGGATTGTTTTATGTTCTCTATGTTTACCCTTACTAAGCATTTGAGCTCACCATTTTTATGTTTTCTTTTCCCCAGGATATAAATAATGGTCTTAGGTAAGAAAACAAAAGGGGAATATCTTTATGGGAGATGTTGAAGATCTTTCACCATGATTAGAATATTATTTTTCCGAGTTTCCAAAGACACTAAACTATTACAGTCATTTTGTGTCTGTTTTTGTTATGTATTAATTATTCTGCAAAAGTAATGTATTTTCCATGTACATCAAGTTTTGGGTCTCTACATTTTGGGATTGTACAGTTTTTTGGGGTAGGATGCATGGTTTGGAAAAACCGTACGCCAACCATGCACTACCCAAAACCCCTCAAAAAATCTCCAATTTCACCCAAAATCTCCCCAAGGTAAACCCAAACAAGATATACTCAAAACAAGGAATAATAGTACATAAAAAAAAGATTGAGACATCTCTAGGAAAGGTCAGGATCTTACAATATCCCCACCTTATAACATATCATCCTTGACCTATACTCCCAAGAATCTCTAATATTTTGAGGTAAAAAATTTTGGGTCACTGAGCCTACATATATTCTTCTATCTCCCATGTTTCCTCTCGAGCATGATCATGTTGGCACAATACTCGGACTATTGGAAAAGTCTTTCCTCGCAATGCTTTATCACTATGATCTATAACATGAATCGGATGCTCCTCAAAGGACACATCAGTCTTAAGATCAACATCATTAAAATAAATCATGTGAGAAGGGTTAGGGTGATACTGTTGAAGTTTTGACATATAAAAAACATCATGCATAGCACTATACCTCTGTGGAAGAGCCAATCGGTATGCCATTGGACCGATTCTCTCCACAACCTCAAAAGATCCAAAAAACCTAGGCACTAACTTTCCCTACATCTAAATCTTATGATGACCTAATCTAGGTGACACCCAAAGGAACACATGATCACCCACTATAAACTCAAGGGGTCTTCGATGTCTATCAGTATAAAACTTTTTCCTACTTTGATCCGTATACATACATTTTTTAATCGGCTGAACCTTCTCTAATATCTCCTATATGAGACTTGGTCCTAATAACTCTAACTCACCTACCTCTACCCAACATGGAGATGATATGTATGGCCTACTATAAAGAGTCTCACATGCTTCCATATGAATAGTTTTATGATAAATATTGTTATAAGAAAACTTAATGAGTGCCAAATACTTCTCCCAAGACCCACAAAAGTCTATAACGTACGCTCGTAGCATATCCTCCAAAACTTTTATAGTATGTTCCGACTTCCCATATGTCTATAGGTGGAAATCTATACTTAGAAACACCTATGTACCAAGAAATTTCTTCAATACTTTCCAAAAACATGAAGTGAAATGTGAGTTACAGCCTAAAACTATACTCTATGTCACCCCATGCAAATAGACTATCTCCCAAATGTATAAGTCTCTCAACTAATCCACCGATAAAGTCTCTCGGATATATAAGAAATGTACTAATTTTTTCAGTCGATCCAAAATTACCCAAATAACATCATTATTATGAGGCATCCTTGGGAGACCTACCACAAAATCCATGGTAACATCATCCCATTTCCATTATGGAATGGGTAACGGATGTAGTATACCACCAGGACATTGATGCTCATCTTTCACCTGTTGATAGGTGTAGAATCATGTCACAAACCCTACAACATTCTTTTTTATTCCCCACCACTAATACTATCAATGTAGGTCATGGTACGTTTTGGTCAAACTGGGATACACCGCCCACTTTCAATTATGAAATTCACACATTAGCTCCTCACGCATACATATAGGAATGATAACACGATTACTCACATAGATTATCTTATCCCCATCTATGGTCCAATATGAAGGTGACTCCCCACCTTCAAGGCTTTCCCTCAAGTTCAAACACTATGGATCCTCATACTACCTCTTCCTGATCTGTCTTAGAAGTATAGACTCTACTGATACAAATATAAGGTTCATATACTCTTAGTCCTCCTGAACCAAAACATGCATCTTATAGTGACTCAGGCTTAATATACATGGATATTAAATCTTTATAGATGAATATTAAGTACATTATAAAAATACATTCCATAGGAACGTAATATTTTATTTTACCCTTACTCAGTCAGTAGTACTTCTACCTAAAACCTTTCTTCATAACCTGGAGAAAGGAAACATAAGAAATGGGTGAGCTCAGATACTCAGTAAGGGTAAACAAGGAATATATGTAAGCATAAACATGAACATAGTAGTATGATAATGTGATCTTAACATTAGGATATCATACCCTATATATCAAAGGTCATAAACATGAGTTATGGGATAAATATTGGCAGTTCATAAGACATGAATCATAAGGAAATAAACATCATGAGCCATGAAATCATAACTAAAGAATAATACATAGGATTTGTGGTGTACATATAAGAATAGAAACTTTTATGTCAGGGATACCTACTAAGACCTTTATAACATTTTAGTCTTGTTCTATGACCCGTGTACCTACTTTCGTCTTGGGATAGCAACCCATGTACCCACTTTCTTTTAGGTTTGGGATACAACCCATGTACCTTCTTGTTTTCGGGCTTGGACTATAACCCATGTACCCTATTTCTTTTAGGATTGAGCTACAATCCATTTACCTTTTTGTTTTCGGTCTTGTGATACTACTCATGTACCCTCTTTCATTTAAGCTTGGGATAAAACCCATACACCCTCTTTCTTTTTGGGCTTGGGCTACAACCCATACACCCTATTTCTTTTCAAGCTTGGGCTAAAGCCCATATAAAATTTGAGGTCATATAAAACATATCATTACCCAATGCATTTGAAGTAGATATAGGTCCCACACATCTCATAGTAAAATCATTCACATATGTGCCACAAGATAATAAAACATTCATCATATCATGACCCATAAAAATATATAGGTCTTATAAACATCAAATCATAACACATAAAATGAAATGGATATCATTAACATTTCATCACATCATAACCTATGGAAAATATATAGGTTTTATAACCATTTAATCAAATCATAACCCGTGAAAGAGAAATGGATTTCATAAACATATAACCCATGAAAGAGAAATAGGTTCCATAAAGACCATGACATTAAGTGTGACCCATTCATAGAAATGATATGAATGAAACCTTTAGAGAATTTTAAAAAAGGGTGTGAGTAACATAAATGGATGATATCTTATATGGAAAATATTTTTGAAATATCTTTCAAAAAAAATTCTTGAGTAAAATATCCTTTCTTCTTTGAAAAGGGCTTGTTAATACATAAAACCATTTAAAATTTATTTTCTCATAAAATACCTTGAAAACATATAAAGAATACTTGAAACCTTTTTTGAAAACCTTTTTCCTTGAAAACTAATTTTAAAACAATTTCTTAAATATTAACCTTTTAAAAATGAAAAGTAATCTTCAAAGAAATGACAGTGGGTAAATTCGTACATGTCGTACGAAGTAAAAAAAAGAACATTCCTTTTGCATGGTAAAAAGGTTAGAAGGAATGCCTTGTTTGAAAAGAAACAAGAATATTCACTTGAAGATATTGGTAAAAGAATAAAAGGGTAAAAAATTATTTAAAATCTTATAGGATAATGGTATAATATTCTTGGAAACCATTTTTAGAAAACATAGATTTCTGAACGAAGGGAGGGTAAAGTCGGGATTTCTAAAAAACACTTTATAAACTATATTTTGGACCAAAGAGTAGAAAAATGGTAACAATACATGATTATATCATGGTTAACCAGAGGAGAATAAAATTCATGAATTTCCTTGAGATATGGATCATAATATTTCATCAAATTAAACATAAACATAAACAATCTCGAAAAGTGTTGAGATTGTCCCAATAAAATCTTATAACTTGGTAACTTGAAATCATACTCTCCATGTAAGAAATAAAATTAACTAAAGATTAAAATATCATTAAAATATTTATATTCATGATATAACATGTAAAATTGATGTATATAAACCTTGAATAAATCGTTTAGGTTCATAAAAAAACATGAGTCTCAAAGAAGGAAAATTGAGACAAAATTATTTTACTGATTTAGTAACTTTTGAAACTTAAACCCCATGAAAGAAGGATCATAAAATGGACATGTGAATACCCAAAAATTTAATTATAATATAAATATAATACAATCATGGTCAGTACATACACCATGAAAAATTAAAGAGTGGCGAACATAACATGTATCTCGCAGAAATTAAAAGTGAGATGAAATCCCCTTACCTTGTATCTTGACTCTCTCAGTACTCGTGCAAGATTCCTATATAAAAATTATAAATTTATTATAAATATTTTAAAGAAGAATATTATTATATATAATACCATGTATGTTTTTATTATGACCTTAAATTTCCCACTTGTTAATGATCATATGTTAAGGTTTCACTTCGGGTAATATTCACTTTGTTCTTCGCATGTGTCTTAATTTGTTATATCGTTGGTACTTATACTTATAGCATGATCCTAGAATGTAAATCATGGTATAAATATCATGTGTATATATAATATTAATATTATAATAATTTATATCATAAATAATTATGAAATTTAATACACCGTTCAGGGAGACAGTAATCTGTACGTACGCATGAACGTTGTTTCCATTTTTATTGTCGTATTAAAAGATAGTATGTAAATGACATATGTATGTGTGTGTGTGTGTGTGTCATTATTAAATTAGAATTAATATATCATATATATCGCATAATTTCATTAAAAACATCCTTAATACATTCCATGTGGTGTGTGAATGAATCACATTGCTTTGAGGGGGCGGTAGTCCACACTTCCTCAAATGAGATTATCATATTAACACCAAAGGGAAAGTAAAGATATGTGTGTTGTAAAATGAATAAAGAAGCTTAAATACATATTAAATATAATATATGACACATATAAATATATTTTCCATCATAATGGCCACCATGACTTGTGGTATAGGAGAAATGAACAATCATTGTTTCATGAGGCAGTAGTTCGCTGTACACAGAAACAGTATGTTCAATATCCATTAGATGAAGGTGCGTATAAGTGTAGGTTATAAAATTTGCGTAAAAACATCCTATTATATGGATTATACTATTTTTTCACATTATAATGGAATAAAGAGAGTGGATGGGTGGAGAAATAAAATAAAGGAAATGAGCTTGAGAGAAGACGTTACCTCTTCACCGGGTAACTCCTTTTGATTTGTGCCAAAAGGCTTCCTTGAGAAGATTTATACCTAGATAGAGGCTTAAAGTTCTAAGTTAGGATTATTGGGAGGATAATTTGTCTTATATTGGTCAAAATTAAAATTTTTGAGAGGTGTGGGGAATGGGTAGAGGTGGTGGCCTTTTATAGGGAAGAAAAAGGACTCATTTGGAATTTCTAGAAATAAGTTAGGTGTGCACATGATATTACCTAAAAAAAGTGATACCAAACCAAAAAATCTCAATAATTTAAGGTTTATGGACTAAAAATGGACATCCAATTGGTGTTGTATAAGTTTATAGTTTATTTGGGCCCTTAATTTTAAGGTTTAGTCCCTAATTAAGCTTAATTTGGCCTTAACTCGTGTGATTAATTTTAATCACTTTAACTAATCATTTTGGTCAAAAATTTAACATGGTCTTATTATACTCTAAATATTAGACTAAATAAAATGGTTCATGTCATATTTTTTAAATTTAATTCACAAAAGTGAAAAAATTAAGATTAGTTCTAATCCCGCAGATGGGATGAAATAACGGGGTTTTAAAGTAGGAAAAAGTTCAAAAGTTTGTTAAGATTTTATATTCAGTTTCAAAGTGAAATTGATTATAATGAATTGAATTATATTAATATATGTAATATTAATATAATTTTACCCTAAAACATATTTATAATACCATTTATCATTAATAATTAACTAGACAAAAATGTAGTTTTTAACTAAAAAGCAGTATTTTTCACTATTCGTCAAAAAATGAAGTTTCTCAAAAAAAAACCCAAAAATTCACCCTAGTATAATTTAGACATTATGAATTAAAAAATTAATTTTATTTTATAAAATTAAATTTCTAAAAGTTTCTAAAATTAATTTTATTATTAAAAGTCGGTTCATTCAAGAAAACAATATTTTTAACATAAAAGGACTTTACCAAAAATCCCATCTTTCATTATCAATATGTTTTATTTATATAAAAAAATTATAAAAAATATTTGGAAAGTAATTATTACTATTAATATAACTATTTTTAATATTTAGGTTATAATTATATTATTTAATTAATTAATTATATATATATATATATATATATATATGTTTCATAGAAACTTAGTGTTGTGTGCATCATACACCAAATCAGTGTTGCTTGTAGTGCAAGACAAGTTGGTATTACATGTGAAAGGAATGTTTGACTTAGTGTTTTAACATATATATATAAAAAAATATTTCCAGTGTCATGTGAAATGAAAAATATTGAAAATATAAATTAATTCAAAAATAATAATTCTCAAATTCTCAGGGTGTTGCACATCTGAGCCAACAAATTCATCATTTTATGATCAGAACTAGACTCATGAGCTGCTTGAGTCTGTGTCTTCATAGATAAATCTTCGGCAACACTATTTCCCTTCTCGGGTATATATGCTAGTTAAAAATCAAATGACTACATATACTCAACCCATATCCACTTTTTGAGATTCAAATCTAATTGTGAAAAGATATACTTTAAGATCTTGTGATTGGTATATATAGTAAATTTTTAACCCAATAGATAATGTCACCAACAATTCAAAGCATAAACCATTACAGTTAACTCAAGTTCATGTGTAGGGTAATTCCATTCATGTTTCCTCAACTTCTGTGACCCATATGCCACAACTAGATCTCCCTATATCAACACTTCTCCAAGTCCTAACCCAGATTCTTCAAAAACACACTGTATACTCCTCACCTAGATCAAGTAGGATCAATATTGGTATAGTATTCAAGCACTTATTCAACTCCTAGAAATAATTATCACATTATCTAGACCATTAAAACTTAAATCCCTTATTGTTCAAGCTCGAAAGTGGTGCTTCCAAGCGGGAAAAGTCCTGGATGAACCTCTAATAGTAGCCTGCTAACCCAAGAAATATACAGATATCAAAGACATTCTTAGGATGGTCCCAAGAAACAAATGGCCACACCTTCTCTGGGTGCACTTGAACACCTTCCTCCTAGATGATGTGACCCAATAAATGTACCTGATGGATTCAGAATTGATACTTAGATAGCTTGTCATATAGACAATGATCTTTTAGTATACTCAAGAAAATGTTAAGATGTTGGGCATGATTATCATGATTATTGGAGTAAACTATGATATAATCCACAAAAACAACCACAAACTGATCTAGGTACGAGTGGAAGATTTGGTTCATTAAGGCCATAAACACAGCATGAGTGTTCATCATCCTGAACAGCATCATGAAAAACTCATATAATTCATACCTACTTCTGAAAATTATTTGTGGTATATCATAAGGTCAAAGTCTCAACTGATGATACCCCAACCTCAATTCAATCTTGTAGAATACATAATCTCCTCTCAACTAGTCAAATAGATTGTCGATATGTGGAAGAGGATATTGGTTATTCACTATTATTCGATTCAAATTCTGATAGTAAACACATAAGTGAAAATTCTCATCAACCTTATTAGAAAAAAAAACTGGAGAACCCCAAGGAAACCTACTCATAAAGATAAAACCCTTAGCCATAAACTCTTCTAGTTGAGTATTAAGATCTTGAATATTTATTGGTTTCATTTTTTATAGTGTAATAGAAACTAGCTCATCCCCCATCATGAGCTCAATCATAAAATAAACATCTCTCACAGGTGGAAGCCCTGAGAAATATTTAGGAAAAACATCCTGAAATTGGTCCACTATAGGTGGAAGGAAATCATGCTTCACACCCTCATCATCCAATAAAAGACTTGAAACTTGGGTGGTGATCTCCCCCAGTCGTTGAACTAGCCCTACACAGCCCTCCTGGATATCCCACTCTCCATGATGAACATAATTTTCACCCTCATGAGACATAAATGTCACACTCCTGTGATAACAATCTATGTGGGATCGGTATGCTACTAACCATTCCATGCCCAAAATTAAGTCAAATCCTACCATATCAAGAATTTAAGGATCCCATAGAAAATAATACTCCCTAATCTCAAGAGAACACCCCTTGCATATGCAGATGTCTCTTTACCATACCCCCAAATATGTATTGATCTTTATAACCCCACTTATAAACTCCACTTCTAGACTCAAATCATTCACTAGTTGTGTAGATATAAAATAATGGGAGGCATCAATATCAAATAAGGAACTAGAAAACATATAAGGTACAAGAATATTGAATCTAATAGTCGATGTTCCAGCCTCTCTATTCACCAATGTAGGTTGAACAATATGAAAATGTCTTAACCCTCTTCCTTGTGATATATTTTCCATCCCCTAAGTTGCATCACTCTATTAATATGGGTATTATTTCCTATAATTACCGTGTCCACTACCTTGACTGCCATATCTAGTAGAACTTCAACTGCCAAACTGATATAGGTTGGAATACCCCCTTCCAACACTCTGATTATGCCTATCTCCTTCTTTATTACCCATATGTTGTGGGTTCCTGCAAATTCATTGTAGATGTCCCATCCTTCCTCAATCTTAGAACTATGCTGGTGGTCTGGGGAACTATCTACATAAGTGACCTAGCCTACTACACTGGTGGCAAAGCACTCTAGTCATGTCATGAGTAACTAAACATTCCTCGTAGCCATTTTACTTTACACTACTATGGTTAACATTCTCATAAAGATGCTTCCTAATCTTAGAAGATATACATCCCAATCATCCAGTAGAAACCATTTTCATCTCACCGAAAGCCTCCTTCAGGTTCCCCTTAGAAATGAGAGTCGGATTCACCACTTCTAAAAACTTTTTCATCCTAAAGATATTAACCTGGGAATTAATCTCACATTTAAGCCCATCTTGAAATCGTTTTGATGTTGTATCCTCAACCCTACCAACGTTAGAACAAAGCACTTAAAATCCTTGAAGAGTACAACATAGTCCATCATGGACATCATCCCCTAGATCAACCTCATGAACTCAGTTACCTTCTCCTTCTTGAGTGTCTCAGGGTAAAATTTCTCCAAGAACTTCTCCTGAAATTCCTTCCACACTATATTTTTCAGTTGTTCATCCTGAGTCCAGATTCCCTACCAACTCTTTGCTTGACCACATAACATATGAGCTATCAGTTTGACTCTTTTCTTAGGAGTGTTCAAGTGGTCAAGAATCATCTTGATAGACTCAATCCAGAAATCATCTACCTCAAAACCACCCTCTCTAGTGAAATTTAGAGGGTGTTGCAACTGGAACTCCCAAGTCAAGTCTGACATGCCCTTCACAACCCGCCCTAGGTCTCTTTTTATCAACTGTATAAACCGAGAAAAGTTCTCATGGAACTGCTCTCCAGATTCCTCACCTATAACTATTGGATCCTATGGTTCCACCACTGGAGATTCATTTCTATCCATGTCCTCTTGTCTTCCTATTAATAAGAATTGTCATGGAGGCATATCTCTATAATGTCAAACACACGTATTAAGACTCATACCACAACATTAACACATTTACATAATATGGATTCACATAAATCTATAACAAGTCATCCCCCATACCCTACCACGTGGTCAAAACCAAGGCACTATCACTACCCTCAACCATCCCTCATCTAGTTCATGGATGACATAGGGTAAACACTTTCACAAATCAAGTTTATCATTAGACACCCATTTATCATTTCAATTTATCACATTTTTTATCATTTATAATTTCTCAATTTCATATTAGGCACTGTTTACATTTAAATTACAAAATTAATAAAAAGCATTTTCATTTAAACAACATACTTAAAACATGATTTTTCATTCATGCCTAAAATGATGCATGTTGCATAAAAAATTCTGAGTTCCTAAAATGGTGCATCCATACTCAACCCTCATTCCGTTTTAGGCCATGATGCAAAAATATTTGAAAATAATAACATCACACGACAAGTGTAGCACCCAAGTTGAAATAACATCTAACTGTAACATCAAACAACAATAACAATAATACCACCCTGGGTACTTTTATTTTAACCTTGTACATGGGTTAGATACTCTCATACACGATCTCATAACCAAGTCCCAACTCATCCTAGTCTATTATCTGCCTTTCCTAAATAGTAAGACAAAACAAAAGAAAAGAAAACCTATGTCTCTGATACCAATTTGTAATTTCCCAACCTGGGTGCCATACATTGGTGCCCCAAGATGGTTAGTTACATGAACTCAAGCACACCTCCCCATACACTAGAGGTTTTCGACTGGTAGCGAGGGTCAAATATATAACATTGAGATACTATATCATCTTTATCAAAGCAGAACAATAGAAAAAATAAATAAACAATAGCCAAATCGATAATAACCATAACTAGAATAATACGAGTATCACATGCTGACCAAAATGAGAATAAAATATCCAAACTAAAGTATTAGATATATCATTCCAAATATGTGTCAAGTTTAAAAATTAAAAAAACCAAAAACAAAGACACTGACAACTCCTAGGTGGGTCACGACATCATGTATGGTTCCCTCATCTATGCTCCATCCAAACTCAGCCATCTAACATAGGTCTCTTTCCCTTATCTTATCCTTCAAACATGAATTCTATTCAGGTACCGATCAGGCACCCTGAGTAGGTGTGAGTAAAAATTAGTAGGCCACCACCAATAGCATCTAAAACAATATCCACTCAATACATTTTATGAAATTTTATAAATAATAAAGCACAATGACAGCCCCATAGGGCATCGTTAGTTCCCTACGGTGCTATGCAAAAACAAAATTTATAAAACTTAGAAAATCCTAACTCAAAATGTAGTACTTGGTAAGTCTGAGTATCGATCCCACAGGGACAGAGCGTATGTTATAAATTAATTAGTAAATTTAAATTGAAATTGATTGGTTGTTGCGAGAAAAGAGAGACAATAGTAGGATTGGTTTGGGTTTGAATATCAGGATGGAGGCATGCTAGGATCAGTGATTTTCAGGTTTGTGTGCTAGGGATTTACTTGAAAGTGTGTTTATCTAGTTTTGGTGTTGGAATTGGGTCAGCAAGGATCCTTGGTCTGGGTATCCCACCCTAATAGTGTGGTTTCATCTTTGGAATGGTAATCTACTTAGTGTGAACACAATACTAGGTGACCCAAAACTATATTTAAACATAATAAACCTATGTTGCGTAATGATCATACACAAACTAGATTAATCAATTGATGCAATAGAAAAAGAACTCTTTAATTCTCAAGTAATGATCATGCGATTATAAAATAAAGAAATTTTAAATTGATATAACGAGTTGCAGTAATCCAAACATGAATAAAAAGTATAGAATAATCCCTAAGCACACATCCCCCTATGATCACATCACCTGACACAAATGGGACTACTCGCTCATGGTTAGATAGAGTGTCATGTTCACTCGAAGAATAAAGGCAGCGTCATGGGACCCTATATCATCACTCCTTCATCTGGAGGTCTTCTATTGGTGTTGCTTGGCTTCCTCTTCCTCTGAGTTCTTTGGAATTGAGGCTGGTGTATTATTTATAGGTGTTTCTCATCCAAAATTGTGGCATGCATTGCCTGTTTTTTTTATCTGCACGTCAACATCGTCATGACGTGTACCTGGGGTATACGAGATGTACTTCAGATCCAATTTTTCCTCCACCGCATTGATTTCATGGATGTTTCTTTGACTGGTTGACTTTTTTCATGACATGTACTGCCAATACACAATGTGTAGTTGGCTTTCACACTGTGTATGCTCATCACGAATTGTCCAACTCATATCTGTTTCACTTAAAATGGTCACGACGTGTACTTGTGGTACACGATGTATAGTCAATTTTTCTTTAGTTTTCCATCTCCTCTTCATCTACAAAATCCGGTGTCGCGCTGGTTCACTTTGCTCATAGCACGAAGGGTCATTCGGCTTATATTTCCATACCTTTTTGTTCCTTTTTCACAAATCCCTTATTTCCTGCCACAAATAAGAAAACAACTCAATTCGTTCCAAACATGGCAACTTTATTCAATAAATTAAAAAATCAACACATGAAAACACATTAAAATATATAAATGAAATAGACGTAAGTAAATAGTTATCACATTTCATTATTCTTTAATCAATCACATAAATTTCCCTAGATTCGAAAAGACACCCAAACCATCAATACCTGCTTCGGCTCGTACTAGACTCTGAACCATCTTCAAGGGATATCACATCCCATCATGATCATGGGTTTCATTTATTCAAATCATTTCCATTTAATATTATATCCACTTATAACCATATTCTAATGCCAACATTTTGGGACTAGAATGTCATGGATAGGACCCCATGGGTATTTGAAGCATTGTTCCATGTCCCACACCCCATGGGTGTTTGGATCATTACTCCCTATCCCATATAATAATATTCACATTCATGAATTTAGGCCTAGAACGTCATGTCTTTCACCCCATGGTTATTTGGAGACTCAATCCCTCTCCCACACCCTATTTATCAATTAATCAAATATATCACATTTAACAAGGTCAATCATCATTAACCCTCTCATAAATTTTTCACATCCTATTATACCATTTCAATTATCAAAACAATCATGGTTCATCACTTTAATCACAAGGAATAATATGAACAATCCATCATTAAACCATTTATCACATTTAATCATGTAAACCATTAATCCTTCAAGTTTAATCCAACTATAACTTTATTCCAATTATTAATCCATTCATAATCACATTAATCAACCAAATACACAATCCCATTAATTGGCGAATTTCATAATCCCAATATCCCATCAATTTCATAATTACATCATTCCATTAATTAATTAATCAATTAATTAATCCAATTCAAGATGAGATTGTAGAACATAGAAATTGTTTTTTCACAATTCCATGCATGCAATTATAATCAAGACTATGGGATTTTCAATTTAGATCACATGCCTCAATATTTTTTATGAGTGTTCACCAAACTAAAAATCCCTAAATTGTAGCTGAACATTTAATTGCATAATAAAGAATGATATCTAGAACCAATAACTAGATCAAGATCAAAATGATTAAGATATATAAAAACCTAGATCAATACCTTTCTAGATAAAGAAATCATCCCTCTAAATGACGAGAGAAAGATAGGAGATAGGGAAGAAACTATTTGGGAAGAGATCACACATCAGAAGAGGTGCAGACTCATTAATCGGATCTTTGATTCGTCGAGAAAAGAGTTTTTAAGGACTTGGAATCCATCTAAGAGCCTCCAAAAATGAGTTAGAACAATTTAGGTTGAGCAAGGGTGAATGAGGGTGAAAGCTGGAGGGTTCAGGGATTTTAAAATAATTTTTTGGGGGATTAAAACCCACATACAATAGTTTCCTAGGCTGGGGCACACGGTTTTATAAATCATGTGCCCTAATTATGCACCTATCCTAAGGGTCACACGGTTTCAACTAATATGGTGCATAGTTTAACAAACAATGTACCAACCATGTGATTCCCCTCTGTTTGAGATTGAACAGTTTTCTAGGGCAAGGTGCATGGATTGGGAAAATCATGCGCCAACCGTGCACTACCCAAAACCCCTCTATAAATATCTAATTTCACCTGAAATCTCCCTAAGGTAAACCCAAACAAGATATACTCAAAACAAGTCAAAATATTACCTGAAAACAATCTCGATACATCTCTAGAAAAGGTCGAGATCTTACATAAAATTACAAGTCTCTACAACTAACTCTAAGCCAGACCACATACTCAGTCTCCAGAAATAGCCAAACTACACCAACCCAATAATAAGAATCCACACAAGCGGTTACATTCGATCATAAAACCACAGGCCTCAGCCCTATCCACCATGCATTTGTGCTCAATATGAAAAGAAAACATAAGGTCTACACACACACTGAGGTGTACATACAGGGATGATAAATAATCTCAGTAATCCACCCTAATGATGAACCTATAAATATACTCTCATAAGTGAATGCTCATGTGATGTGCTTAGCCTAGCTAAGATACAACTAAAAAATAAATAAATCAAATAACGTGAAATCAAATTCGATCCCTGGGTCCATAATCCCGGTCAATTGGGCTAAGTTTATTCATGTATATCTACATTTATATGTCTATATATATATATATTCCTATACATATATATATAAACATAAATATGGATATGCATGAGTAAGGTGCAGAAAATAACATAAAACCGTCAACAGTTGAGCTTTGGGTTCGTAATCCCAGTCGTCTAGACATCCTGTGAAAAGGGTATTGAGTTGTATGTCATACCACTCAAGTTGTGTATCATTAATTTGATCTTTGGGTTCATAATCTCAATCTAAAATACCTACTTCATCCAGTGTCGGAAATTTCTCTGAGCAAGCCACGTCAGCATAGTGGGATACTCGTCCTAACCATGGGTTCACCCATACCCACCTCCAATCGCTGTAATGATGGGTTTCAGGCAGTATCTGGACATCTTGTAAATGCTCATTAAGATGGATGTCTCACCACTCATTCCATGTAAATCCAGTATGATTTTTGAGCCTTAGGTCCCGATCCATAGGTAGTCATGACTTTGGAACTCAGATAAACCCTAAGGGTCTGGCCCTTAAGTGAACTATAAGGAGATCTCACCTGTGAAATGTTGTGCTCACCCATCGATGTCTCTAATTAGGGAGAGTAATCATCCCCATCGCTTAGGAGAGAATAATCATCCATGAGTATCTAATGATGTGAAATGTCATGTTCAACATCGCGGTCAATTAATCAATCAAGGAGAGTGTAATCATCTATATCTCTTAAGAGAGTGTAATCATCCATGAGTATCATCATCAAGGACACTATGCTCATATCGAAAAGAGCATAATCATACTTCTTAAACTGTAATTTGAGGATAGCAGAATCATCCTTATCACTTGGGAGAGCGTAATCATCCATAAGTATAATTAGTAGGGACACCATGACCATATATCATAATCAGCATAGGATAAGAAGTTGGATCTCAGGGATCGACTCTGGAGATCATAATAATATAATAATAAAACATATAGGCTCAATATCTAGATCTCAGTTAGTGCCTCTAGGAATCCCAATAATAAAAATAACAACATGGCTCAGAATATGGATCTCGTGAAATATGTTCAAGAATCCCATTAAACGAGTAAGGTAGATCCCAAGAAATATATCTAGGAATCCCAAAGATAGTCATTACATCACGTCAGGCTCAACAGCTACAAACTATGAATCACCTCTGGTAATCATCACTACGTCAGTAGTAAATAAGTGAAAGTATAAACAAAAGAGTGAGGGTGGATGAACACCTAAACCCACCACTACTTCCACAACCACTTGGGCTTACAAGTTTAGTATGGGTTATAAGGTGACACCCACTACCATCTCTATCCAAACCCAATGTACTAGCTTAGGGTCGGTCAAAAATTGAGGCACTCATTGAGTCCCTAAAGTCATAAATCAAGAGAGAAATTCTACTTGGGATCCTCAATAGTGAATATAAAAGTAGGAATCCTACATTGGATCCTTGATGGTAAGTAAATAGAGGCATCCTACTCAGGATCCCCGAAATGGTACATAAGAAAAGGCATATCCTTCATGAGGCCCTCAACAATAGCATAAGATGAAGAGGTATCCTACTAGGGGTCCTTGGAATAGGTAAACAGGTGAAGGGATCCTACAATTGATTCCCTATGTAAGTATATAAGCAAAGGCATCCCATAGGGGACCCTCGATAATAGTAATAAGATAGAGGAATCCTACACAGAATCCTATAGGTTGAAACATAAGCATTGTTCAAGAGGCATAGCTCATGGATCATCTCAGATAAAGGGTATCACTCTTAAGATAAAACTAGATTAAATTATTGGAGGAAGAAGCTCTTTGTTTAATAAAATGCATGAAACACCACCTAAGAGTCCTAAAAATTCCCTAAGGGATTCACCCTCGTAAACTACATAGAAAGATACTCAATATGGACTACTCATGGGTATAATTATGACTCTTGAACGTAAATATATGAAAAACAGTAAAACCCCTAAAAAGAGTAGTGAAGGAGGAGTGCACAGCGTGTCAGCCCTAACACACTACATGTACCCTCACAGCCCCACTTGGGTGTGAACTTCAGTCGGACATGGTGTGTCAAATCCCATATACACGATATGTTCATCACGTACATGGAATTTACCCCTTCATGAGGTAACTTCCCATGTACCTCACATGGATCAACCATTTACTTTGCCTGATTATGTACCTTTATATAGCATGCAACCCACATGGGGTCTGGACATGTGCTCTATATGGCCATGTTCCCCTACAAGATTTGTATGGCCGAGTACTCAGATACACGGTTGAGTCCCAGTACACTGTGTGTATAACCCATATACAGCATGTAATTCTAAAATATCATTTTCCTCAAAGAGGAAGAACACGCAGTGTGTGTTCCTAAACTACACATCATGTGATTAGGATTACTGAATAGGAGAATCCCTCAAACTGGCTCAAAACCCTCATTCCCCCCAAAAGTAATAGATCGACCCTCAATGGGTCCCAAGAAATCATAGTAGGGGTTTAAAAATTGAAAATGAAAATTCTATGGAGATCTATGGAAAAACTTAAAAATAGCCTATCTTTGGGAGAAATCCGCTAAAGCTTTGTTCGTTTCTGCGATCCATGCATGTCGCATGATGATCTGGCTCATCCCGAGCTCCACAAAAATACCTATCTTCCCCTATCTCTCTCCCTCCCTCCCTCTCCCTTTTTTTCTCTCAGTACCATGACACTGAAGGCCCACAAGAGGGCGTACATGAGAAACTGAAGGGAAGGAGAAGAAAAGAAAAGAGAAAAAGGAAATTAAGAAAATGAAAAGAAAAGAAAAGGGGGATCATCTTAGCCCAGGTTCCCAACATGAGTTTATGCCCCACCTAGGCGAAACGTCTCGTTAAAAACTCAACGGTGGAGACAAAATCTCAAGTTGATGCTTCTTTCAAAGGATATAGTCATATGAACACATGTGAATAAATGAATATTTAATTAATTAAATATTAATTATTAATTATTCCATGAAAAATCGAACGGCTCAGAATTATACCAAAATCCTATACTAAGGTAAAAACCCTATTTTAGGACCAATTTAGTGGTTATAAAAATTATCTGAGAACATATTTTAGGTATAAATTTCCATTTTACCCATTACAAGCATCTGAAAGCAAAAAATCAAATTTCTACTCAAATTTACAGTTCGAAAAAACACGGGTCCTTACATGTAGAATCTTGTCCATGAATTATAAAATCATTAACACCCATAACCATCATATGGATTTATTATTTATAAGAATCAATGATGCTCCTTGGGTTATTGCATGTACTCATGCATTATAAACATATGTGTAAATGATGTTGTGGATAGTTCATATATCACATACTTGAATGTTATTTCTCCCAAATGTTTCATCTAATGAAACATTTTATTAAATTAGCTATGTGGATGAATGACTCGAATGATAATTTTTTATCATTCGGATTAAAAAACAAAGCATCATGAAACGACATACCCATTATTCATGCCAATCATAATTTTCATGCAATGCAAGATAGCTTTTGTATATATATATATATCATATACATATAAGGCTTTAGGGAATATATCCTTCAATATAAATAATATATAGAAATCAAATGTATATTTATGGACAAAAAATATTAAAAAAAATTCTAATTTTATAACTAATAAACTTATAATACTTAGATCTTTAGTGATGACCTCCAAGGCAGAAACTCTTACCCCTTTTCCAATACAAATATATAATTCACCTTTCATAATTTTTTTTCCTATTTATGAGTCTGTGTTTATCAACATAAACATGTGATGAAGACTCGATATCCAATACCCAAGAACTAAAACTAATGATGACCCCCTTTTCCAACTCTTATCCATTTTCCAACATGTAAATACACTTAACTTTTCATCAATTGTCTCATATTTTTAAGTCTGTGTTTATCAGTATAAATGTGTGATGCAGACCCAATATCCAATACCCAATAATCAAAATTAGAGAAATTAATTTTTATAACATTCACATTAATATAATCAAAATAATTCTATTTGAGAATATTTATCAACCTTAGATACAAATATATTATTATATTATAGATCATACCTATAAAATATCTCAAAATGATAATTATGATACATGCCATAATTTACAACAAATACATTTTTATGGGTGAGTATCATGTTTTATATCTCTTCATCAAGAAATTTTAATAAAAATCATTGTCGTTAAAATTAGGGTTGCATACATCATCACCTTTAGTGATTTAAGTATTATATTAAGCCACTTTGGCATTTCTACCAACATTTATCTACTTTAGTATGCCATCATTCCAATTGTATCATATATAAATCTTGGATAATTAGGTGCAAAAATATTTTCCCAATTCATCATATGAATCATCCTAACTCTATTCCTATGAGGACCTTATCCTATTAGGGTCACTCAACATGTAACCCAAATATTATAATTTAATATGGGCACATAATCTGATTAGGGTCATCCAAATCCAACATGATTTACACAAGATAATCCATAGACACCCAACTTTGGCATGACCTACCCATTTGGATGATCAAGTGTTGACATGTGTTCACTTTGAAATGAATCTAACACTTAGTATTTATAGGGTTTTCTTCACCATTTTTGTATGTGTTATATACATATCATTTGTAACTATTATATCCCATACAATCTTTACATATCATATTATCCCTATATGTATGCATGCTTCTAGAGATTTAGTCTTGAAATATTTTTTCCTTCCATCAAATTAATATGTTTAAACCATATTAATGTGCAACTCCTTATAAAACTCATAGTTTCTATTAATAACACAAAAATAGAATCCTAATACATCTATATATATCCAAATGCATCACATGCATGAGGTACATGAAACTCTTTCATGTAAAGACTTAGTATTATATAAAATCAATAATCCACACAAGAGTAAGCATAGGGCTATGGGTAACCAACCCCCACTTTTATAGACATGGAATAAACCTCTCATCCAATTAGAAGTCTAGCCCAAAGTCCATCTACCCATGGTTATTTACTCAAGATTATCCTCAAATCAATCATATCTCTAATAACTAATATATTTAAACTATAATTAACCTTTAAATTCAATATCAAAACTCCACAACAAACCAAAGTCAAGGTAGAAGAAAACTAAATTTTATGTTATTGTACCTAGCATGAAATGCATGATAATAAAATTTATAAGAAGTAGTTTAGACAATTAAAACTAGAGAACATAATATCCATGTCATATAAACAATTTATGTACATTAATATTTAAACATGAATTTCATAAATAAATGAAAAATACAATTATTGAACCTAGTATATAACAATTTTAGACAATCATAACAATCAAAACCAATTTTAATCTAGTTTTAAGTCACATAAATTTAGTGTTAGTGAAGGTTTTTGAGGGATTTTTTTTATTTTTTTGAAGAACATGGATTTCCACCACGGTGTGGTTAAATTTTCCAAATCATTTTAAATGTTAGAATAATATAATATAACAAGTTGTTTCAATTATTTTATCTTGCTAAGAACCATGACATGATCCAAACCATTTTGGAATATGTCATAATGTAAAGAGACATTTCATTTCAACTCTTTGGTCTCACTAGAAACCAAAATTTGTTAATATCCACTATGACGTGGTTGATCATTATGGTGGATCAAACCATGTCATAGCGGTCGGCTAACCGTGTTGTGGTTACATAAAAAACAATACCCTATTTTACGGTTAAAACAACCATAAATGTTTCCCCTAAAACAAGTTTTTTTCTATCAAATATTAATATACCATGGAATGGTGGTTGGAAGACCATGAATTCTTAGAGAAAAACATCACAGGTTGTGACATGGTTTTATAACCTTGAGTGTAGTGCTAAAAAACACCTAGAATTAGTTTTCAAATACCTATTTTATTCTATCAATTCATCATCAGTAATGGATTTGATACTATTTATGGGTTTTGTGGGAAATATTTATGTCCATATAAAGTGGAAAAACACAAAACTCATTCCAAGAACATTTTAGAGTGGTATAAAAAAGATGAAATAAAAAAACATAAAATAAGCTTGCGTAGCTATCAAAGATGTTGATCTTCATTGGCATTGAGTTTGATTGAGTTCCCTTAATAAAAACTATTTATTTTATAACTTTAAAGATTTCCACTAGACACTAGTATCATTGAACACTTCCGTGCGATCTCTTCTCCAAAATGGTGTGCTAGCACCCCCTTATCAAAGGCAAATAAAGAGAATGAAATTGATCACACATGGTAATCATGATTATTTTATTTTCACATTGTCAGAAACACCCCAATTTCATGTAAAAAAATACATTTTTGGTGTTTTCATTGTTTTTTAGTGTTTTTAATTGAATAATTAAGCATGGGATCAATTTTTGGATTTTATTGTGAAAATACACATGCAACATGAAGGTTTTTCTTTGAAATTTATTTCTTTGATATTAATTATAAAAAGTATATGTGTATCTTAATCACTGAAAATATATTTTTTATATGAAAATTCACTTAAAAATTGATCCTAAACATAATTTTATTTTTAAGTGTTTATTTTTGTGGGTAATTTAATTAAATCAATTGGAATTTAATGAGTTTTTTTTTTGAAATACTGGATCCTTTAGAATTATATTTTTTATCTTAATTGATGGATTGTTTTTAATTGTTAATTTTTCATATTGAATTTTTTGTTATACTTGCATCTTCCCTAAAATAAGTTTTTAAATTTTGACAAAAAAACTACTTTAATCAAAATCAAAATGGTCAGTACAAGATAATATAATTCCACAAAAATAATAAACCTTTATATGATAAAAAACTACTTTAATCTCCAAAATTAAATAGTAATACCCAAAGTTTAACATAAACCATTCAAAAAATAACTATCCTTAAAATTCCTCAAAAATATTCTAGAATAAGATTGAAACCAAAAAATTAGAAGGATTTGATCACATAGTTTTTTTTAACATTTATCTATAAATAAAATCAATCACTCTCAATGTATCATACCAAAAATGTAATTTCCTAAATCACGTAATCTCCAATATATGATAATTGTTTTCATAAATAACCCGATTCATCATAAATCCACAATAAAATCATATATGATTCAAAAATATAATTCAACCTTTATTACTCAAATAAAATATCATAGTATTATATTTACCTGAATCATATAGGGTTCACAAAATAACGAATGTTTTCTAAAATAAAATTAATCATTTAATCACCAAATCATTTTCCAATCCCATAGTTATCTATTCAATAAAACATATGTTTCCAAAATCAACTTAACCTTTATTTTTTAGATATTTTAAATAAATAAAAACAATTTCATACTAACCAGGACATCATGTAGGACAGTGGTAGGTGATGCACTCTTGTCTCACTTCAGTTATAGGTTCAATCCTCATGGCCTTTACAAACATGATGGGTTGTCACCCATCTTGTAGGTTGTCCTTTTTCTAAAAATATTTTTATATAATCCTTATAAATTTCACAAAAATGTGATAAAATCCTAAAAAAATTAATATATTCAATATTAAATAAATTTTTTAACCTTAAAGGTTATCTCATACCTTTCATTTTGTATCCCAAAATGTAATAACCCATAATTACCAAAAAAAATAAATGTCTCCAAAAATACCATTATTCACCTTAAAATTTAATAACTTAAATCATCAAAAGGGGTTTTTAAGACATTGAACTTATGATAAACCTTAAAATTATAAACCTAAGATGATATCAACTCTTAAGAAAACCTCACAAAAAAATACCATAATCTCCAAAGTTATATAAACCCTCCTCTAATACCAATTGTAAGGATATGGCCTTAAGCATTACATATTCCAGTGACTTTGAAATAGAATCCACATTCTTACAATCCTGATGATATTTTCAATTTATAGTTTTATAAAATTAGTTAATAACTCATACATAACAACTCATATATTACAAAGTAGACACTTTTACTCAATATCAATTTTTTCAAAATATAAAACTTTTAAAACAAAACTTGATTTATTTTCATGAAAAAACTTCATGACTTTTAATTTGAAAACTTATTTTCCCTTGCCCATCCTTAGGCCCTTTGAAAAACATTTAAAACATGGTATAAGCATAAAAAGATAAATAAGGAACATAAAATAAAGAAATATGTTAATCCAATTAAAAACATAAAAAAACCCATTAAAATCTTTTCTTAAAAAAACATGTCTTTTTACCCTCAAAGGGTATAATCATTGTTTTAAAAATGATATTTAACTTAACTTTTGAAATAAATGATTTCCATGAAACTCATAATCCATCATATAAAATTCATGCAAGTGTATTGGGACATCATTATCATATCACTCTTAAAATCACTCTAAAAAAGAATAATCATACGATCGACTTCCACCTACAGAGAACCAATGTATTGGAGACCTATCTGGGAACATCCATCATATAAGTAATAAAGGTCTCACTCATGAGATATAATGGGTATCAAACCTTTATAAACAATATCCAAGGACCATATCATGAATAAAACCCTTGAAAAACTCTTTTAATCCCATGTATAGAACACTTTCGAATATCAAAATACAATTTTTAAATAAATTTTAAAATATAAAAACTACGCAAATAATAAAGAAACAATTTTCTTTGAAAATAACCATGGAAACATATAAATTAAACATAAAATCATTGAGGTTTCATGATGATGAGAAAAGCCTCTTATGTTGTATAAGTTAAAAAAATATTTATGCGGTATTTTTGTCAGAAAAGTCACAAAGTACCTCATTTGGAAAATGAAAAAATATCGCTTTCAAATTATTTTTTAAAAAGTTAAACATGGGTAAAAATTACTTTATAAAATCATAGGGGAATAGTAAAAAACCTTTTTTAAAATAGTTTTAGAAAAATATGTATATGGAAGAAAAAGAGAGTTTTAAGGGAAACTTCAAAAGATAATTTTTAAAATAAATTCACTTAGGTTAATTATTTACTTGATTAAAAACCTTTTTAAATTTTATTATTCCTTTTATATAAATTATTTCCATGTTATATACAATTACTTAATCACTTAAGTTCACATTGGATGTTTTGATTATATTTCATACTTAAGTCCAAAATGACTTCAGTAGGTTGACTATGGTCAAAAATGACATTATTACATCATATACATAATAAAATTCATGACATAATTATCACTTTTATACATCAATTATACTTTTAAATACAAACATGAAATATGGTTATGAAAAATGAACTACTTTACAATCATGGAGATGGTAGGTCGAAGGTATGCATGCGTAATGTTTTTATTTTTTAATGATCATTTGAAAAGAAGTTATATATTATTTTATCTTTAAATAATGATAATAATATCATAAATATAATATTAATTCTATAAATTTACTTATATATACCATTTATGTTATGTTGTGATGAAAAATGAATCACATCGCTTCGTGGAGGTGGTAGTCCACATGTATGCACAAACAACATTATCATTTTTTTGTGCATGGAAAGATAAGAAAGTAAATGATATATTATACTTTAATAATGATAAATATGTCATTAATATCATATATAAATATCAATTCCATTATTATAACTATTATTGAGAGACAATGATGGAAAATGAATTACATCGATTCGTGAGGCAGTAATCCTCCATACACACGAGTGACAGTTTTATATCCCATTTGATGGAAGTGGAGATGGATATAGGTTGTGATATTAACATAATTACATGTCATTATATGGAGTATTATTTTTTACTATTTTATCATTATTGTAGAATATTTTAAGGAGGTGGAAGAAGAAACAAAACTAAAACATGAAAATAAAAATTATACATAAACTTTGGAAAACCTTCTTTACTTAACACCTTAAGACCTCAAAGATTGGAATTATTCCTAAAAAATACCTATAAATATGTGTAGGGATTCTAAAAAGGTATTTGGGCAAGAATTAGATGAACTAAATATGTTTTGGAGTGTGAAGAAATGAGAAGAATAGGTTCCCTTTTATAAGAGAGGAGGGGGGAACTCTTGGCATTTCTAAAAATATTAAATTAATATAATTTAATTTTTAATTCCAAATGGATCCAAAGTGATTTATTTAGAATATAAAATGATTATGGATTTAAATCCCCTCATGAAATAAAAATTATGTAGGTGTTTACTATATTTCTACCCTTATCTTTTGGTTTTAACCCTTTTAACTCTTATCATGACAATATGAATATTTTCACTTTTAGGGTCAATATAGTTACAATAAAATGATAAAAGACACATAAATAGAAAATGATTGATATTTTAAATATTATCATACCCACTTGGGTGAATTTAAGTTTTTTAGGAATTTTATATCATTTAATAAAATATTATTTACTATAAAATATTCATAATGTCAATTTTTATAACTATTCATTACTTTGACTTTAATAATATCAAGACAACATCTAAAATTCAAAAAAATATTATATTTATAAAATGTCGTGGTCATATATAAAAAAAATTATCACATTATTTATCTCAAATTATATTTATTTTAATATTTTTAATATATTTTATTTGATTTTTTCATTAATTAATTAATTATTGCTTCAACGTTGTGTAAGTATTTAAGGTAATTATTTTTTAAATTAAAATTAAAAATAAATTATCACAAAGAAGATAAATCCTTTAACTTTAAAAATACTATTTATAGTCAAGCATAACCTATAACACCCTAATATTTTACAGTATATATCCTCTTAAATAAATTCATTTCATTTGATAGCTTACATTGCACACAAAATTATTTCATATAGTATATATCATATAAAATCACATAGAGAAAACAAAAAAAACTTTATAAATTAATAATGAATGAAACAAAAGGTTTTTTCTAGAAATTAAGGAACATATACCAATGAAATAGTAACTTGATCTTTGGAATAGTAACGTGACCCTTAGGAATAGTAATTCGAACAATAGAATAGTAACCTCACCTATGAAAGTATAAATAAAATTTAGGCATATTATAAATTAAAATATGATATAATTATATCATAGTATAAGTAAATAAATATTTTGAAAATGATAAATTAAGTGTTGGTGTTTTCCTAAAACATAAATGTTTATTTACAATTTTATAATTAATATAATGATTTAAAAGAAAATTTATTTTCATAAAATCGAATTGTAAATTAATATTTTTTATCTTATAATTATAAGATAATTTTATAAGACCTTTATTAATTTTTCAAAGTGTTATAAAATCAATTATAATTTTAAAATTATTATTTTTCAAGTAAATGATGATTTTAATTAAAAATTAAATTTCTCATATTTAGAAAATTATTTTCATAAAATGGATTTTATTTTTGAATTCTACACGTCAAAAAATGGTTAGGGTGAATTTTTGGGATTTTTCTAAAATAATTGATTTTTTGGTGAATAGTGAAATACGATAATTTACGATATAAGCTAAATACATGAATTATTGAGTTATAGATGATGTATGTAAAATGTAAGCCCATAATCTCGAACTATCCTTCATTATTTTAAAATATTTAGTGATAATTTTCAAACTATTCATAGTCTTGAGTTAAAATAATAAACTAATGAATAAAATAAAAAAACACTCCTCTCATCCATTATAAATACCACCTCTCACCACATCTTCTACTCACACCACAAAAGCCTTGAATCTTGTCCAATTTCTACCCAATACTCTTCCCAAGTATCTCCCCCATTTCCATGAGCCTTTGGTATCACCAAAAGACCAATCCTAAGCCCCTTAAGGAGGTTCTCAAGGAGAAAAATTCAAGAGGAAAAATCCTCTTTCGTTCTCTTTTAATTTCTTTTAATTTATTTTATTTTTTTATTCTCTCCTTTTATCCTATCTCTAAATATGAATGATAAGTCCAATATCTTATATATACTTTAATTTTATTATTCTAATGTAATATTCATCATCAAACCCCTTCTCCTCTCCCGTTTATTCTAAAATTGAAAACATCATCCGTGATGTGTCGATTTACAGCCATTGTGGATGATGCATTTTTATTTTTCATTAACACCTTCAAGGATGGTCATAAAACCATTTTTATGATTAAAACAGATTATAAGATATGTATTACAACTTATTAAATGTTCTGGAACTAGTATATATACATAAGATTAATTAATAAAACAAAACTAGTGTGTAATGATTGAAAAATAAGAAAATAATCTTAACAGTTGCCATTAACATTTTATCTAATGAATCATCCTCATATTTGAAAAAAATGATATATAAGACCATTTAATATTCTTAAATTTCATTAATAACATATAATCTCAATTCTGGATAACTATTCCCATTTTACATGATCTTTCATACATGTATACAAGTGACCCAATCATGAAAACTAAGGACACAAACACTCCCGAATGACAAAATTGAATCTTATAACTCGTCAAAAAGGTCATAAATGAACTTAATAAAATTATAATAAATCAAATATATGTTTAAGTGGTTTTGAATTAAATTATTAATGAATCTAATTTCATTATCCAGGACATTAAGTACAAGTGCAGAACACTTTCTGGTATAAGGTAGGGCAAGGACGGTTCAGGGCCAGGCTATTCCTGTCCCCCAAAAAATTTATTAGAAAAAAGACGTAGCAGACAAGGGAGGGGTGAGGTAAATCAACCCGCACCCAAAAACCCTGGACACCCCCACAAAACCCAAAAGTCTTTGAAAACCCTAAAAGACACACAAAACAAAGAAGGCAGAAAAACAGAAGCATCTTCAGCAGCGTCTCCCAGCCAAACAGCAACTAGCATCTCTCAGCACCATTTTCATCAACCAACACCTCCTTGCAACACATATCCACCACCAGCATCACACAACCACCAACATCACAGTCATAAATCTCACCTTCGTTACCCCGCAGTGAAGAAACAACCATCACCAAGCACCAGCATCTATCATCACATCCCATCCAAGCATCATCCATCACCCAGCAACTTAGATTCTAGAAACCATCACCTCTTATCCAGTTAGCTTCTAGAATTTCACACCTAATAGCACATCCAGGAACACATCTGCAGCACCCAAAGGCAAGACAACATCCAGCACCACTCAACAGAACCAATAACCAACACCCACAATGATTCAAAACCAAACCAGTACCACAACCATCAACCTCCACATCATCTTGCCTCAAATCCAACACCAGCAATGACTCACAACCAAACCATACACATCTCAGAAGACCACAGTCCAACATAGAAACCAGAATGCACACAACTTGACTAGAACTTCATCAGTAGCATAAACCAAAGAGGAAACTGAGGAACCAGAGACACAAACCTGCATCTTCACTCTCCACAGCCACCGGAACCCGTCAAAAATCCATGAGAGCCAAAAAGACCCTCCCAGACTCAGATCTGGAAAAACAGATCCAAGAATGGGAATGACCACGCCGCTACCAAGACGTCGTAGAGCCCGCCACACCCACCTTTCACCGCCGTGAATCTGGAGAGGCCAACACATCCCTCCCGAGCCTGGAACCAACCGCTTCATCGGTGACCGATATGGGACCAACAAACGTCGCCAGACCAAATCGTCGCACCATCTACAAGAACTTTCATGCTAAAACTGAGAGAGATGAACTTCATCATCCACCAGGCCGCTGCTCGAAGAAGACCAAGCCGCCAAAGAAGCTGGGAGATCCCAGCCGCCATGAAACTGAAGGAGGTCGCTGAAGCCCATCACCGCTGAGATCACCCCTCACAAAAGATAAAGGATAGAGATCTAAAAATCCACAAACCGTAGCGCCCAGATCTGTCCCTCACCTCCAAGGATCCGAAGTGCCACACAATGAAAGTCCCAGATCTAAGCGGCTCCACCAATGTCCTGCAACACCTCACCAAGGAGAGACCAGAACTGGACCACTCCTCTAAGAATCTGCAACACCGCAAGCTGGGGAGACCAGTTCTGACCCATTCATCCAAGGATGAAGCCTTCATTTGATGTCGACACCCGAGAACTCCAAACTGGAAGGGCATCGCCAAGCTCGAAGACCACAGGAAGCGACAATGTTGTGAAGTCCGACGCCTAAGAGTCCATCGCCGCAAAGGAGTTTCCTCCAATATTTTGTATGTATGTTCCAAAAATATATACCTTGCTCAATTATTATTTCTTTTATGGGGAAATACATGTTTTATAAGGTTCTATTTCCAATTCCTCCTGATAAGCAAGCCTGATTTAAGGGAACTTTCCAATTTCTTACCTGTTTTCAAGTACACTCCATAATATGTTTTAAGCCACCAATGTTTTTCTAAAATCACTCTTCTTATCATAAAAAACTATATTTATTCATTGTTGGTTTTATGCTAACAATTATGCCTTTGGTTGCTTTAGAGACTCTTTTATATTTTTCCTGTAATTACACTAAAGAGACTCTTTTCTAAAGTTTCTTAAAAACTCTTTTTACATGTTTTCAATTCAGTTGGACATCATTTATCATGATCTATGCCTATTTTCCCTTATGAATATCTAAGTATGATTTAAATCCATTCTTTCATGGAAACCATTATGATATTCCCTTTAACCACTTATTCCTTATGTGTGGTGTATGTATATTTCCCTTTTCTTTATGATCATTATTCATTAAATATCCATGTTTTTGTATCATGGATATAATTATTGTATTATATGTATACTATTTTTGCATACGGTATTGTTATTGAATTGAATCTATAAGAATAATGCTTTGGACTTGCAGTGATGGGTGGAGTCCGGTTATAGATAGCCCCGTGATGCATTGATAGATCTCAGGAGGAAAAACAGTTGGCAACAGACCCTTCATGTTTGTTTCCAAATAGAATCAGATGGGTTTTTACCCATATAGTTAAATTGTATTAATGGTATAATGGTTCATATTCCAAATACATGACATCTAATAAATAAGAATTTTCTTAATTCAGTATTCAATTATTTCTTTCCATGAGGCTTTCACTATGATAAAATCTATGGATGCGTTTTCATTCTCAATGTACTTATGGCATGTGTTTTTTAGATTATTTACCTTGTAATAATGTCTATGCCTTGTTGATTTTGTTTCATTTATTATCATCTCATATAACCCTTACTGAGTGTTTGATCTCACCCTTTTATTTGTTTTCCTTCCCCAGGTTTTGAAGATGAAATCTTTGAACAAGTGACAAGAAGCAATTTATTTTCTTTTGTTATGTTCTATGTTTAATTTTCAATCTAATAAGGGAATCATGTATGTATCTAGTTCTTCAAGACTACTAAACTGATCAATCTTTAGTGGTGTGATCTCTTGTATCTATTCCATTATAATAAAACAACCACTGAATCTGAGAAACTAGGGTTGGGGTTGTTACATAACCTCTAGATAATCTCATGTTAAAAATATTTTTATTACTAAAAACAAGAGGGTGACATGTTTGAATTTTCTTTAAATAAAATATTATAATGGTCATAATCTCATTCAAGTGACCTTGGATGGTCATATATTCAACTCATGGATGATTATGGTCAATATATATTCCTCCAATAAGATTTAGGTAAGTGTTTGGGTCATTTAATGGTTCTTATCATTCTATTTGTAACCTAATTTACCTGATTTACTCTTTACCCTGATAATAAAAATTATTAAGGTTACTATTCATATTTTCCGAATATAAAAGAGACTTATTTACTAAATTTGGACCCACTAGTTTCAAATATGGAATATGTTTTTAAAAATTCAAATCAAAGAGGTGGAGGAATATATTTTAAAATTAAACTGGTAAAATGCAATGAAAAACAGTTTTTCGGAAAAATGTCCTTTTTAAATATAAAATATTTTTATACTAAATTCAAGTATAAAATCCATTTAAAAACATAATTGGATTATTTTAAATCAAAATGAAAAAATTAAAATTTAAGACTAATCCAAAACATAATTTGACCTTGTAAATACTTTAAAATAAAATAGAGTTTTCAATAAAAAACAGTATTTTTCACTATTCCTTGAAAAAATCAATATTTTCAGAAAATTCTAAAAAAATAATCCTAAGATAATTTTGACATGATGAATTTAAAAATGAAATTAATTTTTTTAAATTAAAATTTTATAATTTTAAAATTAAAATTTTAAATAAAATCTTATAAGAAACAAGTTTAATAAAGCCATTTCCTTTTTTATTTTAATAATTACTTAATATATTTATAATAAATATAACTACATAATTCAATAATACTAATAAATATTAAAATTATTTAATCTATCATTACCTGGGTTGTTACAGGTATCACCTTGGTTACCTTTACGTGTAAAGGTATTCATCGTTTTAAGATTTCTATATATAGGTAATTAGGTTATTATCTTTACACAGATCGTTATATAAATGCAAAGTGTTTTAAATTGAATTTCCAGAAGTACTAAAACACAATTCTCTATTTTGATTTTTTTTCCTTCATTTTGATTCATGATTTTATAAATCTAAATCACGAGTTTTCTCTGATAACACCAATGGGTTTTGAATGATAGTAATAACACTAATTAGATAAAGCGGAAGGGATTAAACCCATGTCCGAGGATCACCCATGCATATAAATATGAAAAATTGCATAAATAAACAAAAATGAAGAACAAATGTAAATTGTGTACCTTACACCAAAGAGCATCCACAACATCTCCAAACACCATCACATGGGTTTAATAAAGATCGCCAAGGGAAGCTAAAAGACATCCCCTCCCCATAATGTATCCATGGGTTGCATTTGAATCCTCAATCATATTAATAGGATCTATTCTTCCTTTATGACTTGCCAGAGCCTCTAATGCAAAGGCAGAAGATAAATAGAACTTCTCGTGATGAAGAATTTTTTCCAAGAATTATGTGATCATCAACACCCATAACCATCACGTGGATGTATTATTTATAAGACTCAAGGATGCTCCTTGGGCTGTTGTATTTACTCATGCATTATAAATGTATGAGTAAATGTTGTTGTGGCCAGTTCATGCATCACATACACGAATTTTATTTCTCCAAAACATTTCATCTCATGAAACATTTCATTAAATGATAGCTAGATGGAATAATTACTCAAATGATAATTATTTATCATTCAATTACAAAAACAGGCAGCATGAAATGGAATACCCATTATGCATGTCAATCGTAATTTGCATGAAATACAAGATATCTTATATATATATATATATATATCATATCATATACATATAAGGATTTAGAAAATATCTCTTTCATTATAAACAATATATATAAATAAAATTTCTATTTATTGACGAAACATAGTAACAATTTTCTAATTTCAGAACTAATCAACTTATAATACTTAGATCATTAGTGATGACCCCCAATGCAACAAGTCTTACCCCTTTTCCAATGCAGATATCTACTTCACCTTTCATCAATTCTAAGTCTGTATTTGTCGGTGTAAATGTGTGATGCATACCTGATATCCAATACCCAAGAATCAGAATTGATGATGACCCCCTTTTCCAACACGTAGATCCACTTCACTTTTCATCAATTCACTCATATTTCCAAGTATGTGTTTATCAATATAAGTGTGTGATGCAGACCTGATATCCAATACCCAAGAATCGGAATTAGATAAATTAATTTTTATAACATTCACATTCATATGCTCAAAATTATTCTCTTTGAGAACATTTCTCAACCTTATATACTAATCTATTATTATATTATAGGTCATACCTATCAAAGATATCAAAATGATAATCATGATACATGCCATAATTTACAATAAAGACATGTTTATGGGTGAGTATCATGCTAATTGTATCGTATATAAATATTGGATATTTAGGTGGACAAATCTTTTCCCAATTCATCATATGAATCATCCTAACTCTATTCCTATGAGGACTTAATCCTATTTGGGTCACTCGGCTAAGTGTAACCCAAAAATTATAATTTAATATGGGCACATAATTCTATTAGGGTGATACATACCTAACATTATTTACACAAGATAATCTACAAGCACCCAACTTTGGCACGACCTACCCAGTTGGACGATCAAGTCTTGACATGTGTTCACTTTGGAATGAATCTCACACTTAGTATTTCTGGGTTTTTCTTAGTCTCACCATTTCTCTATGTGTTGTATGCACATATCATTTGTAATTATTGTATCTCATGCAATTTTTACATCTCATGTTATCCTTGTATGTATTCATGCTTCTAGAGATTTAGTTTTGAAATCCTTTTTAATTCCACCAAATTTATATGTTTAAATCATATTAATGTTAAACTCTTTATAAAACTCACAGTTTGTGTTACTAGCCATTCAATAGAATCCAAATACATCTACATATATCCAAATACATCACATGCATGAGGTACATGAAACCCTTTCATATAAAGACATGGAATTATATAAAATCAATAATCCACAAAAGAGTAACCATGGGGTGATGGGTAACCAGCCCCCACTTTTATAGACATGGCATAAACCTCAAAGCTAGTGAGAAGTCTAACCCAAATTCCATTCACTACTGGAAATACACTATTTCCCAACGGTTGTGAACCGTTGGGAAAGCCCCTCAAACCGTTGGTATATAATATACCAACGGTTCTCTCAACCGTGGGGAAGTAGGCCGTTGGGAAAGACCTTTCCCAACGGTTTACTGGAAACCGTTGGGGTAGGGTGGCAGAAGGCACTCTATCCCAACGGTTTGGGTGAACCGTTGGGATAGTTTTTCCCAACGGTTTCTCCCATACCGTTGGGAATAACCACATGGGTGACCTCTTTCCCAACGGTTCTAAACCGTTGGGAAAAGAGCTCTTTACCAACGGTTCAATGAACCGTTGGTAAAAACTTATTTAGAATTATATGCCAACGGTTTAAAACCGTTGGCATACCCTATGCTGCAAATTGCAGCACCCTGCAATTTGGCAGCCCCTCTCCCCTGTATCAGGCACCTCTCATCTCATCAGGCCTCATTTTCACCTCATTTTCGATCCAACTATTGTACCTGTAATAAAATAAAACATACATATACAATTACGAACAAATTCATACACATTTAACATATAATGGATCCTGAAACTATACACATCCATAATTAAATTACAATTCATAAACATACATAATTCATATAGAATTCAATTTAAAATTTAGATGACAATTATATCTGGAATCCGATTGAGACGGGGATGATTGGTACACATCACATATGACCCATGGATCGTTCTCCTAAAGTTTCAATGGAAACCGAATGCGTTTGGTCGGTTTTGCGTATGCCTGTTCTTTTCACTTATAATCCTACCCATTTTAAACAAAACAGACACAGTTAGAGCGGTGTTGGCCACACCGCGCCTCGGATTGAGGTGGGGATGATTCGTACACCTCACATATGACCCATGGATCGTTCTTCTAAAGTTTCAACAGAAACCGAATGCGTTTGGTCGGTTTTCCGTGTGTACTTAAAATGATGTCCATTTTAATCAAAAGAGAGCCACTTAGACTGATCCCGGCCACACCACGACTCGGATTGAGCCCGAGTGGGCTCGTACATGTCACATATGACTGATGGATCATTGTGATAAATTATCAATAGATTCGGAATGCGTTTGGTTGGTTTTGCGTATGTCAGTTGTTCTTTTCACTTATAATCCTGTCCATTTTAAACAAAAGATACACAGTTAGAACGGTGTCGGCCACACCGCTCCTCGGATTGAGGCGGGATTGACTCGTACACGTCACATACGACCCATGGATCCTTGTGCTAAAGTATCGACACAGTCTGAATGCCTTTGGTCGGTTTTTCATATGTCACTTGATGATTTTCACTTAAAATGACGTCTTTTTGAAACAAAAGACCGACGCTTTGAGTGGTGTCGGCCACACCGCGTCTCCGATTGTGGCGGGGTTGATTCATACACGTCACATATGACCCATGGATCGTTCTCCTAAAGTTTCAACGGAAACCGAATCCGTTTGGTCGTTTTTCCGTATGTACTTAAAATGGTGTTCATTTTAAACAAAAGAGAGACACTTAGACTTATCGCGGCCACACCGCGACTCGGATTCATCCTGGGTTGGCTCGTATACGTCACATATGACCCATGGATTGTTGGGACAAATTATCAATAGATTCAGAATGCGTTTGGTCGGTTTTCCGTATGCCAGTTGATGTTTTTCACTTAAAATGACGTCCTTTTGAAACAAAAGACAGACACTTTGAGTGGTGCCGGACACACCGCGTCTCCGGATTGATCTGAAACCACCGAGAAACATTCTAATTATTATTCGTGACGTGTACGCGCAGACGGCACATCAAGCGGACGTGCGGTTTGCGCGGTACGGCTCAATATTCGTGTTTTAAGTGATGTGTGCGCTTCGTAAACGCGCGTGAGGGGGGTCCAAACGGGCCGAACGAAATCGGAATGGCCTGAAATCAGAAGACAAATACGGGACAGTGATTTCTGAAGTGTTCGAGCAGACGGCGCATCAATCGGACGTGCCGTGTGCCCGCGGTGACCGACAACGCAGTTCTGGTGTCATAAACGGCCAAAACGGGCGTCCAACGGTCAAATTCATAGCGGAAGACCTCGGATTGAGCTGAAACCACCGAGAAACATTCTAATTATTATTCGTGACGTGTACGCGCAGACAGAACGTCAATCGGACGTGCGGTTTGCGCGGTACGGCTCAATATTCGTGTTTTAAGTGATGTGCGCGCTTCGTAAACGCGCGTGAGGGGGGTCCAAACGGACCGAACGAAGTCGGAATGGCCTGAAATCAGACGAAAAATACGGGACAGTGATTTCTGAAGTGTTCGAGCAGACGGCGCATCAATCGGACGTGTCGTGTGCCCGCGGTGATCGACAACGCAGTTCTGGTGTCATAAACGGCCAAAACGGGCGTCCAGCGGTCAAATTCATAGCGGCCGACCTCGGATTGACCTGAAACCACCGGGAAACATTATAATTATTATTCGTGATGTGTACGCGTAGACGGAACGTCAATCGGACGTGCGGTTTGCGCGGTACGGCTCAATATTCGTGTTTTAAGTGATGCGCGCGCTTCGTAAACGCGCGTGAGGGGGGTCCAAACGGGCCGAACGATTTCAGAATGGCCTGAAATCAGACGAAAAATACGGGTGAGTGCTTTATGAAGTGGTCGAGCAGACAGCACGTCAATCGGATGTGCCGTGTGCACGCGGTGACCGACAACGCAGTTCTGGTGTCATAAACGGCCAAAACGGGCGTCAAACGGTCAAATTCATAGCGGACGACCTCGGATTGAGGTGGGGTTGACTCGTACATGTCTCAAATGACCCATGGATCGTTGTCTTAAAGTATCAACACAATCCGAATGCGTTTGGCCGGTTTTCCGTATGCCAGTTGATGTTTTTCACTTAAAATGACGTCTTTTTGAAACAAAAGACATACACTTTGAGTTGTTCCGACCAAACCGCGCCTCCGATTGAGACGGGGATGATTGGTACACGTCACATATGACCCATGGATCGTTCTCCTGAAGTTTCAATGGAAACTGAATGCGTTTGGTCGGTTTTGCGTATGCCAGTTCTTTTCACTTATAATCCTACCCATTTTAAACAAAACAGACACAGTTAGAGCGGTGTTGGCCACACCGCGCCTCGGATTGAGGCGGGGATGATTCGTACACCTCACATATGACCCATGGATCGTTCTTCTAAAGTTTCAACGGAAACCGAATGCGTTTGTTCGGTTTTCCGTATGTACTTAAAATGATGTCCATTTTAATCAAAAGAGAGCCACTTAGACTGATCCCGGCCACACCGCGACTCGGATTGAGCCCGAGTGGGCTCGTACATGTCACATATGACTGATGGATCGTTGTGATAAATTATCAACAGATTCGGAATGCGTTTGGTCGGTTTTGCGTATGTCAGTTGTTCTTTTCACTTATAATCATGTCCATTTTAAACAAAAGATACACAGTTAGAATGGTGTCGGCCACACCGCTCCTCGGATTGAGGCAGGATTGACTCTTACACGTCACATACGACCCATGGATCCTTGTTCTAAAGTATCGACACAGTCCGAATGCCTTTGGTCGGTTTTTCGTATGTCACTTGATGATTTTCACTTAAAATGACGTCTTTTTGAAACAAAAGACCGACGCTTTGAGTGGTGTCGGCCACACCGCGTCTCCGATTGTGGCGGGGTTGATTCGTACACGTCACATATGACCCATGGATCGTTCTCCTAAAGTTTCAACGGAAACCGAATCCGTTTGGTCGTTTTTCCGTATGTACTTAAAATGGTGTTCATTTTAAACAAAAGAGATCCACTTAGACTTATCGCGGCCACACCGCGACTCGGATTCATCCCGGGTTGGCTCATATACGTCACATATGACCCATGGATTGTTGGGACAAATTATCAACAGATTCGGAATGTGTTTGGTCGGTTTTCCGTATGCTAGTTGATGCTTTTCACTTAAAATGACGTCCTTTTGAAACAAAAGACGGACACTTTGAGTGGTGCCGGCCACACCGCATCTCCAGATTGAGCTGAAACCACCGAGAAACATTCTAATTATTATTCGTGACGTGTACGCGCAGACGGCACATCAAGCGGACGTGCGGTTTGCGCGGTACGGCTCAATATTCGTGTTTTAAGTGATGCGCGCGCTTCGTAAACGCGCGTGAGGGGGGTCCAAACTGGCCGAACGAAGTCGGAATGGCTTGAAATCAGACGACAAATACGAGACAGTGATTTCTGAAGTGTTCGAGCAGACGGCGCATCAATCGGACGTGTCGTGTGCCCGCGGTGACCGACAACGCAGTTCTGGTGTCATAAACGGCCAAAACGGGCGTCCAACGGTCAAATTCATAGCGGACGACCTCAGATTGAGCTGAAACCACCGAGAAACATTATAATTATTATTCGTGACGTGTACTCGCAGACGGCACGTCAATCGGACTTGCGGTTTGCGCGGTACGGCTCAATATTCGTGTTTTAAGTGATGCGCGCGCTTCGTAAACGCGCGTGAGGGGGTCCAAACGGACCGAACGAAGTCGGAATGGCCTGAAATCAGACGAAAAATATGGGACAGTGATTTCTGAAGTGTTCGAGCAGACGGAGCATCAATCGGACGTGCCGTGTGCCCGCGGTGACCGACAACGCAGTTCTGGTGTCATAAACGGCCAAAACGGGCGTCCAACGGTCAAATTCATAGAGACCGACCTCGGATTGACCTGAAACCACCGGGAAACATTCTAATTATTATTCGTGATGTGTACGCGCAGACGGCACGTCAATCGGACGTGCGGTTTGCGCGGTACGGCTCAATATTCGTGTTTTAAGTGATGCGCGCGCTTCGTAAACGCGCGTGAGGGGGGTCCAAATGGGCCGAACGATTTCAGAATGGCCTGAAATCAGACGACAAATACGGGTGAGTGATTTATGAAGTTGTCGAGCAGACGGAACGTCAATCAGACGTGTCGTGTGCGCGCGGTGACCGACAACGCAGTTCTGGTGTCATAAACGGCCAAAACGGGCGTCAAACGGTCAAATTCATAGCGGACGACCTCGGATTGAGGTGGGGTTGACTCGTACACGTCTCAAATGACCCATGGATCGTTGTCTTAAAGTATCAACACAATCCGAATGCGTTTGGCCGGTTTTCCGTATGTCAGTTGATGTTTTTCACTTAAAATGACGTCTTTTTGAAACAAAAGACATACACTTTGAGTTGTTCCGACCACACCGTGCCTCCGATTGAGACGGGGATGATTGGTACACGTCACATATGACCCATGGATCGTTCTCCTAAAGTTTCAATGGAAACCGAATGCGTTTGGTCAGTTTTGCGTATGCCAGTTCTTTTCACTTATAATCCTACCCATTTTAAACAAAACAGACACAGTTAGAGCGGTGTTGGCCACACCGCGCCTCGGATTGAGGCGGGGATGATTCGTACACCTCACATATGACCCATGGATCGTTCTTCTAAAGTTTCAACAGAAACCGAATGCGTTTGGTCGGTTTTCCGTATGTACTTAAAATGATGTCCATTTTAATCAAAAGAGAGCCACTTAGACTGATCCCGGCCACACCGCGACTCGGATTGAGCCCGAGTGGGCTCGTACATTTCACATATGACTGATGGATCGTTGTGATAAATTATCAACAGATTCGGAATGCATTTGGTCGGTTTTGTGTATGTCAGTTGTTCTTTTCACTTATAATCCTGTCCATTTTAAACAAAAGATACACAGTTAGAACGGTGTCGGCCACACCGCTCCTCGGATTGAGGCGGGATTGACTCTTACACGTCACATACGACCCATGGATCCTTGTGCTAAAGTATCGACACATTCCGAATGCCTTTGGTCGGTTTTTCGTATGTCACTTGATGATTTTCACTTAAAATGACGTCTTTTTGAAACAAAAGACCGACGCTTTGAGTGGTGTCAGCCACACCGCGTCTCCAATTGTGGCGGGGTTGATTCTTACACGTCACATATGACCCATGGATCGTTCTCCTAAATTTTCAACGGAAACCGAATCCGTTTGGTCGTTTTTCCGTATGTACTTAAAATGGTGCTCATTTTAAACAAAAGAGAGCCACTTAGACTTATCGCGGCCACACCGCGACTCGGATTCATCTCAGGTTGGCTTGTATACATCACATATGACCCATGGATTGTTGGGACAAATTATCAACAGATTCGGAATGCGTTTGGTCGGTTTTCCGTATGCCAGTTGATGCTTTTCACTTAAAATGACGTCCTTTTGAAACAAAAGACGGACACTTTGAGTGGTGCCGGCCACACCGCGTCTCCGGATTGTGCTGAAACCACCGAGAAACATTCTAATTATTATTCGTGGCGTGTACGCGCAGACGGCACATCAAGCGGACGTGCGGTTTGCGCGGTACGGCTCAATATTCGTGTTTTAAGTGATGCGCGCGCTTCGTAAACGCACGTGAGGGGGGTCCAAACGGGCCGAACGAAGTCGGAATGGCCTGAAATCAGACGAAAAATACGGGACAGTGATTTATGAAGTGTTCGAGCAGACGGCGCATCAATCGGACGTGTCGTGTGCCTGCGGTGACCGACAACGCAGTTCTGGTGTCATAAACGGCCAAAACGGGCGTCCAACGGTCAAATTCATAGCGGACGACCTCGGATTGAGCTGAAACCACCTATAAACATTCTAATTATTATTCGTGACGTGTACGCATAGACGGCACGTCAATCGGACGTGCGGTTTGTGCGGTACGGCTCAATATTCGTGTTTTAAGTGATGTGCGCGCTTCGTAAACGCGCGTGAGGGGGGTCCAAACGGACCGAACGAAGTCAGAATGGCCTGAAATCAGACGACAAATACGAGACAGTGATTTCTGAAGTGTTCGAGCAGACGGCGCATCAATCGGACGTGTCGTGTGCCCGCGGTGACCGACAACGCAGTTCTGGTGTCATAAACGGCCAAAACGGGCGTCCAACGGTCAAATTCATAGCGGCCGACCTCTGATTGACCTAAAACCACCGGGAAACATTCTAATTATTATTCGTGACGTGTACGCGCAGACGGCACGTCAATCGGACGTGCGGTTTGCGCGGTACGGCTCAATATTCGTGTTTTAAGTGATGCGCGCGCTTCGTAAACGTGCGTGAGGGGGGTCCAAACGGGCCGAATGATTTCAGAATGGCCTGAAATCAGACGAAAAATACGGGTGAGTGCTTTATGAAGTGGTCGAGCAGACGGCACGTCAATCGGACGTGCCGTGTGCGCGCGGTGACCGACAACGCAGTTCTGGTGTCATAAACGGCCAAAACGGGCGTCAAACGGTCAAATTCATAGCGGACGACCTCGGATTGAGGTGGGGTTGACTCGTACACGTCTCAAATGACCCATGGATCGTTGTCTTAAAGTATCAACACAATCCGAATGCGTTTGGCCGGTTTTCCGTATGCCAGTTGATGTTTTTCACTTAAAATGACGTCTTTTTGAAACAAAAGACATACACTTTGAGTTGTTCCGACCACACCGCGCCTCCGATTGAGACGGGGATGATTAGTACACGTCACATATGACCCATGGATCGTTCTCCTAAAGTTTCAATGGAAACCGAATGCATTTGGTCGGTTTTGCGTATGCCAGTTCTTTTCACTTATAATCCTACCCATTTTAAACAAAACAGACACAGTTAGAGCGGTGTTGGCCACACCGCGCCTCGGATTGAGGCGGGGATGATTCTTACACCTCACATATGACCCATGGATCGTTCTTCTAAAGTTTCAACGGAAACCGAATGCGTTTGGTCGGTTTTCCATATGTACTTAAAATGATGTCCATTTTAATCAAAAGAGAGCCACTTAGACTGATCTCGGCCACACCGCGACTCGGATTGAGCCCGAGTGGGCTCGTACACGTCACATATGACTGATGGATCGTTGTGATAAATTATCAACAGATTCGGAATGCGTTTGGTCGGTTTTGCGTATGTCACTTGATGATTTTCACTTAAAATGACGTCTTTTTGAAACAAAAGACCGACACTTTGAGTGGTGTCGGCCACACCACGTCTCCGATTGTGGTGGGGTTGATTCGTACACGTCACATATGACCCATGGATCGTTCTCCTAAAGCATCAACACATTTCGAATGCGTTTGGTCAGTTTTTCGTATGTCACTTTTTGTTTTCACTTAAAATCTTATGGAAATTCATATAGAATATTTTTATATCATATTTAGTATGGATTAGATTTTAGTTGATCGTGCTATGAAACATTTCAGAGCTAATGAAATTAAGGAAGGTGGAGGGGCTGTCCGGGGGGCTGTCCGGGGGGGCTGTCCGGTGGGTGTCCGGGGGGCTGTCCGGGGACCAAGGAGGAGGGTGGGGGGGCTGTGCGGGGTCTGTCCGGGGGGTGTTTGGGGGTTGTTCAGGGGGTTGTCTGGGGTTGTTCAGGGGGCTGTCCGGGGGTTGTTCAGGGGGTTGTTCAGGGGGTTGTCTGGGGGTGTTCAGGGGGCTGTCCGGGGGGTGTTTGGGGGGTTGTCCGGGGTCCAAGGGGGGGTGGGGGGGTTGTCCGGGGTCCAGGGGGGGTGGGGGGGGTTGTCCGGGGTCCAGGGGGGGGTTGTCCGGGGGGCTGTCCGGGGGGCTATCCGGGGTCCAGGGTGGAGGGTTGGGGGCTGTACGGGGGGCTGTCCAGGGGGCTGTCCGCGGGGGCTGTCCGGGGGGGCTGTCCGGTGGGTGTCCGGGGGGCTGTCCGGGGACCAAGGAGGAGGGTGGGGGGGCTGTGCGGGGTCTGTCCGGAGGGTGTTTGAGTGTTCTTCAGGGGGTTGTCCGGGGTTGTTTAGGGGGCTGTCCGGTGGTTGTTCAGGGGGTTGTCCGGGGTTGTTCAGGGGGTTGTCCGGGGGGTGTTTGGGGGGTTGTCCGAGGTCCAAGGGGGAGGGTGGGGGGGTTGTCCGGGGGGCTGTCCGGGGGGCTATCCGGGGTCCAGGGTGGAGGGTTGGGGGCTGTACGGGGGGCTGTCCAGGGGGCTGTCCAGGGGGCTGTCCGCGGGGCTGTCCGGGGGGTGTTTGGGGGGTGTTCGGGGTCCAAGGGGGAGGGGGGGTTGTCCAGGGTCCAAGAATGAGGGGGGTTGTCCAGGGAGTTCTCAAACACACAACCACTAAAAGACAACAACATCCATAAAAATAGACAATATATAAAAATAACTCAACTTCAATACTATACTACGAGTCTAGATAAAACCAACAACTAGAATATATTAAACATCAAATCTCAAGTCAAAAATGTAACGGATCAATATGTCCCACATCAGCATCACCATCTCCATCATCATCATCATCATCGCCCTCGTCATCGTCCTCACCCTCCACAGCGCCTTCCTCCTCGCCTTCGCCCT
The DNA here is from genome assembly GCA_963277665.1 of Viscum album. NCBI lineage: Eukaryota > Viridiplantae > Streptophyta > Magnoliopsida > Santalales > Viscaceae > Viscum > Viscum album. The sequence goes on along the minus strand of OY728138.1, from coordinate 998,046,767 downwards.
CCTCCTCGCCCTCCTCATCTCCCTCCTCTTCCGCATCAGACTGCTCGCCATCATCATCTTCAAGCTGGACATCGGCCTGACCACCACTGGAACTGCCACCTGGTGCACCATATATAGAATGTATCGACGACATGTATTCATCAATCGCTGGGCTGGCCTCTGCTGGAAGTGTTGGACGTAGAACTTCAATAAATTTCATAAATGCATTGTTTTCCCTAGCAGACTGTTTTGCCGTCTCTGTGGCCCTTTTCTCAGCCTGTTCTACCTGTGCCCTAACTTGCTGCAGCTTGGTGGCACTACAACTCGTACCTGAGGCAGGCCAATACCTCGTCGGGGCTATCCTAGGTCGGCAGCGTACTCTGCCAGAATGATCCTCTCCCAACACCTGATGTAAGTGATCAGATGGCCCAAAATTGTCTGCTTCTTGGGCATCGAGGGCCTCTAAAGCATCCTGTTACAAATATAAATATATTATTAAGTTACGAAATAGATATTAAAATATAAAATCAACAGATTAAAACTTACAATCTGCTGCTGAGTCGCTTCGTTGACAGCACGTCCATCCTTTTTTCGTCTACTCGAGCAAAACAGTTTTGCTCGAGGCACACGTCCTTCAATATTTTGTACTTGCCTCTACAATGACATTGAAAACAAAATTTATATAAAGACTTCAGCAAATAATTAAATAATTGAGGAAACAAAAGAAAATGTAAGTCGTAAAGAAAACTTATAAACAATTGTCATACCTGCTGCCTCTCATGATTCGGCATCGTCGTGCGTCCTAGTGTATGGAGGTATTTTTTTGCATCAATGTTTTTTTTATTTTTTCCAGATGATTCCTAAATAAAATTCGATAATGCAAAGGATAATATTAATGCAAAACTTGAAAGTTATTATTTAAATACCTCAAATGTAATTCATACCTTAAACTGGGTACTCGTCCAATGAGTAATCATCTGACGATACTGCTCTATAGGACAATCATCCACGACTGGTACCGCCTCTAACTCAGTGCCAACTCTAGCACGCCAGCCAATATACAGCTCATGCTTGTAGGCTCTCCAAAGCTCGCCTAAATCCTTTAGACGTTCCAGTCGTGCACCCTCACCATCAGGAAAATTAAATCGAAGCTGAAATGAAAATATTAATTTATATAAATACAAAAAAAATCATGGCATTAAATACAATAGATTTTTTTACCCATATCTCTGCCCAAGCTCTATCTTTGACCTCATGTGGTAAATGTCTCCACGATAGCGGGCTGACGGGAATGATGTCGGAGTATTTGGCAAGCGTCGCCATAAAACTCCGACATTGCTGCCTTATTTTCTCAACCATCTGATTGTCTTCATTATATTCCACCATAACATGTGTGCGACGGTTCCACACCGAACGCATGCGTGTACGGCCCCGCCCCCGCCTCCTGTCAGTAGATGTATCTGTCATGAAAGAAAAACAAATATTTTATCAAAACATGTTATAATGAAAATAAATATTGCTATAAAAATTTGATAGGGTTTTATAAATATACCTGTGCTAGTCTGATCAATGAGTGGTGCCGGATCCACATAACCTGATGGAACACCCTCTGGTGGAACAGGAGTCGAAGACGATGGAATATAAAAGCTCGAAGAGACAGAAGTAGAAGGAAAAGAAGATGGAACAACTGTATGACCTGATGCTGACTGGGGAGTGGGAATCATCATGGGATGTGAAAATGATGGGGCAGAAGATGCAGAAGGTAGCGAAAACATGGGAGGTCTAAATATCTCGTGTGTCCCTAACGACACACCGGGATCAGAATGTGGGAAGGCTGAAATGTCAGTGGGAGGGGCAGGGTCTAGTCGGGCACGCGCAGCTCTATGTCCACCTCTGGTACGAACCCTCCTCGTACCACCGACCTGAGTACTAGGACCAGTACTAGGCTCCTCGTCGAATAACTGTCGACGTAATGGTGGATCCTACAAAAAAAGTTTACAAAAAAAATTAATCACATGACATTATATATTCTGTAAATATATATATATATATATATTTGAAATAAAGTACTCACTGTAGGCACTAATGGTGGAATGCCCATCTCCTCCATCCGACGATTGTTCTCCGCCATTTTTTTTCTTCGTCTCTCTTCAATTGGCTTCATTTCCTGCATTGGAAAACAAATATGTAATTAATTAGAAAAAGAAAATTAATGTGTAAACCAAAAAACTAAATATATGAGGGAATGAGGGGATTCATTGGTAATTTAGCTATCAATTGTTTTAGAAGAGCTTGAATGAATTTAATAAAACATACAAGTTGTAATGTTCACCAAGTTAGAAATATTGTTTGATTTGGTTTGAATATAGTTCAATTCCAAATTAGAAAATGCAATTCAAATAAAACAGCAACCAATAAACATTGAAAATTCACATAACGGTCAAGTCAGCTAAAACATATTTGTGATCAATACTAAATAAATATGAATATTACCAACCTTAACAACCCAACTCGAGGTAAACCAAAAGAATTGAGAACATGGATGAATGATTCTATATATTTCCAACCACAACTTCAGGTTCACAATCAACTCTGACAATTGAGCTATTGGAGTCATCAAAAGAAATAAATGGATTGGTTCCAATGGCAATAGGGACAGTGTCAATTCCATCATCAGCATCATCAAAAATATGTCTTGGAATTACTTCAACTACGACACCAAATTCAGGTTGAAGTTGATCTTTGACATAAAAAACTTGTTTAGTCATTGATGCCAACACATATGGTTCTTCGGTTGCAAGAGTGCGGGTCATATTAATTACTCGAAATCCACAATCATCAATAAATGTGCCATGTCTCATCATCGAATCAAACCAATGGCATTTCATCATTGTGACTCGTCCATGAGAGTAATAATCCAATATTATTATTTTCTCAATGACTCCATAATAACCCACATTTTCAAGTCGCGGTCTACTATCTGATGCACTGGCATAACAATCTGTTGTGGCAGTAACCATAATACCATCATATTGTGTTCTCATGTTTTTGGCTCGTTCAGTGACAATAAATTTGTACCCATTGATAACAATTGATTTACAGTCACGAACCACGGTATTAGGACCAAAAGCCAAAGCTCTTATTTCCTCAGAGACAGAGTCAGCAGACAAACTCAATACCTGCAATATAAATGACAGTTAAACTTAAGTAAATATTGAAATAATTAATTTAAACAGTGATATTTTTACCTTCAATTTTAACCAAGCAGAAAACTCTTTGCTATGCAAAGTCTCTCTCCTTCTCAAAGATAAAGAACGATGCTTCCTATTTATCATTGTTTTATGTTCCCTGTAGATAAAAAAAATATGAACAGTTTAACAGATATATATGTAAGATATACATATTCAATTTTGTTACCTGATATAGTCATCGAACAAATCATAGTTGAACAAAACTGTGCAATGTGCCATCTCCCGCTCTTCATGGCTTAATGTCTTCAATGTATATGATCCAGGAATTCCTCCTGTTTGAGGAAGTGATGGAAAACTGGGTTCAATTTGCTCATATTGTTCTTCTTCATTTCTCATTGGTCTGTTCATTCTTGTAGTAAGATCAGACAAATACATTGAACATAAATCCATACATTCTTGAGCTAAGTAACCGTTCACGATAGAACCTTCGGGATGATTCTTGTTTCGAACATAAGACTTTAATGTGAACATATTTCTTTCAGTTGGATACATCCAACGAAAAGAAACAGGTCCTCCGAGAAGTATTTCAGTTGGAATATGGACAGTCAGATGCAGCATGCATGTGAAAAATGATGGGGGAAATATTTTCTCCAACTCACACAAAATTAATGGGGCATCTGTCAACATTTTTTGCAAGAAAGACTTTGACAACTTCTTAGCACAAAGATCTCTAAACAAATGGCACAACCGAATAACACCCACCCTTACATTATTGGACAAAAGATGACGGATTGCTATTGGAAGCAACTCATGCAGTAGAACGTGATAATCATGAGTCTTCAAAGATTTTAGCTTCAACTCTCTTCTGTTGACCCGTTTAGATATGTTGCTTGAATAGCCATCAGGAACTCTAATAGTCTCTAATACTTCCAAAAATTGTTTTTTTTCAGTAGGTGTCATCACATAAGAAGCACATGGAAGTTGCCATTTATTTTCACTGATACGCACAGGATGCAATTCTAGTCTGATGCCCCAATCCACCAAGTCACGTCGAGATCGTAAATCATCTTTTGTCTTCCCCTTGACATTTAGAAGAACTGAAAGCAACATTTCACATATATTCTTTTCAATATGCATTACGTCTAAGCAATGACGTAGCAAATTGGTTGACCAATAAGGCAAATCAAAAAAGATACTCCTCTTCCTCCAATTGTAACAGGTTTCTGTGGAAACATTCTTTCTCTTTCCAGATTTCATTTGACCCTTCCCGAACGAAAAACTGAAATCTTTCAATTCATTAAGCACATCAGTTCCAGACATACGCTGAGGTGGATCATCGGTCTCTATAGTATTATCAAATCTTCGACGATTCATTCTATATGGATGATCCTTTGGCAAAAATCGTCGATGTCCCATAAAACTGAAACTACAACGATGTTTCAGTCTTCTGGATCGTGTATTCTTCATACAAACTGGACATGACAGTTTCCCCTTCGTGCTCCATCCAGACATCATTGCATAAGCCGGAAAATCATTGATTGTCCACATAAGCGCAGCGCGCATCTGAAATATGTCTTTCGAACATGCATCGTATGTGCGCACACCCACATCCCAAAGAAGCTTCAACTCTTTTATTAAAGGTTGCATGTATACATCAATATCAATGTCAGGATCAGAAGGACCAGATATGAGTATACTCATGAAAGTGAAAGATTTTTTCATACACAACCATGGGGGAAGATTATAAATGTGCATAAAAACGGGCCATGTGCTGTGCGAAGTAAGCATCTGCCCAAACGGATTAAAACCGTCGCATGAAAGACCCAGCCTCACATTACGCACGTCAGCTGCAAAATCAGGATGTCGAGCATCAAATCTATTCCATGCAAATCCATCTGCAGGATGAACCAACTCATCATCAGTCTTCTTTCTCTCGGTATCATGTCATCTCATTTTTATTGATATGTCATCAGACATAAAAAGATTCTGGAGTCTGGGGATCAATGGAAAGTGCCACATTACTTTCTGTGGAACGCGGGATGGTGTTCCATCAGATTTTGACTTCCAGCGGGATGTGCCACATTTTATACATTCATTTCGTTCAGCAGTTTCCTCCCAGAATAAACTGCAATCTTTCGGGCAAGCATGAATTTTGTTTCTTGAAAATCCAAGTTCCTCAACTAACTTCCATGCCATATAGTGGTTTGAGGGAATATCTGCATCATCTGGAAGTAAATCCTTCAAGAGGGTAAGAATGTAATCGATTGCTGTATTAGAAATCCCATACATAGTTTTCCCATGAAATAATCGGATTAAAAATTCCAGCTTTTTTATTTTATCGCATTGTCGATATACTGGAGTCGTGGCAGCATCATTCAATTTTTTCACCCTATCAATATCATCATTTTCACTAGATGCATCAGCTGTCCTCATATCGAAGTCTTCTTGAGTCGAAATCCTTTCTTTTTCATGATGACGAATAAACGGAAACCGATCATCTAACAAATTCTCCATTCCAGTCTTTTCATTTCGATCATCACCAATTTGAGATTTCGTTTTCTCCCCATTGTGATACCACAGAAAGTAGTTTGCTTGAAACCCATTTTTGGTTATGTGGTAGCTGACTTCTTCACGGCTCAACCAAGGTCTACCAACACAATTGGAACATGGGCAGTGTATGCGACCACTATCTGAAGCATTGTGAAATGCAAAATCTATAAAGCTCTCCAAATTGTTTTGAAAATCGTCTGAGATCCGATCGGTTTCATACATCCAACTTCTGTCCATTCTGTAAAAAGAATTTATATAAGTCATTTTGTCATAAACAATTCAATAGGCATTAACTATAATAGAAAATACATTTAATTAAACGATAAAGGAAGAAAATAATCAAGGTATCAACTACACATGTCAAAAAAACATACAAATGTGTTATTGAAAAAATGTAAAACCAACAAGAACTTAATGTGTTATATCACATAACAGCATGACTCATCCCATAACCATATTAGTAGGGTATCATGAACATGAATAACATCAACCTTGTGCCATCCTCCTACCCTACATGACCCCAACCACATGCCACATCTTATTATAGCCTTATCACATCACACCTCACCGAAAAACACTAGGGAAATCATAGTACATCTCACCTGAAGACACATGGACAATCACATCGCATCTTGCCTAAAAACACATGGTCAATCACTTTTGAAGGAAGAGTAGGGAAGACATGGTAGCTATCCAAACATATAACCACCATCCTAGATATTAGAAAAAATACTCATAACTCAAAACCTCTGATCGTTGGTAAGTTTATCCAACTCTGGTTGGGAATGTGTAGAAATAACATAAAAATACATGATATATAGATAGCACAAAATACTCAACCTATGGGTTCACATTAACTACATAATCACACACTTCACTACTACCATAAAACACATAAACCACACCACCACCACACAAGACGCATAGCATTGGAATATAATTCTACATTCAATAAGTCTATCTATGGAATTATCATAAGAATCCATGTATCAATTGGAATATAATTCTACATTCAATAAGTCTATCTATGGAATTATCATAAGAATCCATGTATCAATTGGAATATAATTCTACATTCAATAAGTCTATCTATGGAATCCCTCCCTTGGATCCATGTATCACCCATGGCTTAATCAATATTCAAAGAAATGAGTCTATCCGTGGAATTCCACTGTGAATCCATTTATCACATAAAGCGTATAAGTTAATAGAAACAAGATTATATACCTGGCATCCTAATAGAATCCATGTATCACTATTTACTATTAATCATTTAATGAATTCCATTTCATTTAAACAATTCATTAAATATACCAAGGTCAAAAACAAAGGTATTTAATACAACTCACCTCAAAATGGCGACTCAATCAAATAATAACCTGAAAAGAATGAAGCTTCATTTACTCATGTTGTAATGACAAGATAATGAGATTCCCTTGCTTAGTCAATCAATTCCATATCATGGTCTCAACATAACTCATAATGGCTAGCAATTCAATGAAAATTCAAGCACTCACATGGGAATTTTTAATAGAACACTCCTAACAAGACTATAAAGATATCACATGCATTAGTTATAATATATCTAACATGGTAACATAAAATATAAGATAAATTCAATCCAATTTCATAGATTCATAGCATAGTCTCTACTTTACTCACATTGGCAAGGCAATACAATTAAAACATGTGTTAAAAAATAATTGGCATTCATGTGTTAAAAGGGGAATGCAAACCATGTTCAAGGGGTAAAATCCAAAAAGGAATTTTCAAGAAAACTCACCCTTAGGCTGGTCCGGCGGGCAGTAGCTCCAAAATCACCTAAACTGATGGGAAAAATGAAAATAGGTTTAAATACTATCCAAACATTTGAATACGTTTTCAGATAAAGAAGAAGAATAACCTGAAGAAGAGCTGGAAGATTCAAGGCCGGCAGTACCTCCAAAATCGCCTAAATCGGCTGCTGCTCCCGTTTTAGGGTTGTGTATCGCGAATGGGGGAGAGAACAGGCGGCTGGGAATTTGGGGAGAACCTTTGCCAACAGTTCTTAAAAACCGTTGGCATATGTATATCTATCCCAACGGTTCTATAGAACCGTTGGGAAAAACCTCCCCAAAGCATATCTATACCAACGGTTCTCATGAACCGTTGGCAAAAACCTCCCCAAAGCCATCTATCCCAACGGTTCATGAGAACCGTTGGGAAAAAACCTCCCAGGAAACATCTATGCCAACGGTTCTAATGAACCGTTGGGAAAAACCTCCTTCACCAACGGTTCTATCAAACCGTTGGTATGTAACTGTTGGGAAAGACCAGCATTCCAGTAGTGATTTATCCATGGTAATATGTGTAAACTATAATTAACATCAAAATTCAAGCTCGTAACTCTCTAACAAACCAAAGTCAAGGTAGAATAAAACTGAATATTATGTTGTTGTATCTAGCATGAAATGCATGGTAAGAAAATTTATAAGAAGTAGTTTAAATAATTAAAACTAGAGAATACAATATCCATGTCATATAAACAATTTATATACATTAATATTTAAATTGGAATTTCATAAATAAATGAAAAATAAAATTAATGAACATAAGATAAATCAACTTTAGACAATCATAATGATCAAAACCACTTTTAACATGGTTTAAAGTTGCACAAATTTAGTGTCGGTGAAGGTTTTTGAGGGAAATTTTTTTGTTGTTTTTTTGAAGACCATGGATTGTTGCAACGGCGTAGTGGAATTGTCAAAATCATTTTGAATGTCAGAATAATGTAATACAAGTCGTTTCAATTATTTGGTCTCACTAAGAACCAGACATAATCCAAACCATTTTGGACCATGTCATAATATAAAGACATACGTTGTTTCAGTTCTTTGGTCACACGAAGAACCACAAATTGTTAATATCCACTACAATGTGGTTGACCATTGTGGTGGCTCAGACCATGGCATAGCGGTCGGATAACCGTGTTGCGGTGACATAAAAAATGATACCCTGATTTACGGTTAAAACAACCACAAATGTTTCCCATACAACAATCAATTTTCTATCAATATTATCATGCCATGGTTGGGGGACCATGGCGTTTTGGAGAAAAACCTCGCATACCATGACATGATTTTATAACCTTGAGTATGATGATGGAAAACACCCAGAATTTGTTTTCAAATGCCTGTTTCATTATATCAATTCACTGCTGGAAAAACTACCTATACCCACGGCTCAAAATCGTGGGTATAGCCCCCAAAACCGTGGATATAGCTTATACCCACGGTTTTGGGAACCATGGGCTGGAAAGGCGTTGTAATAGGGGTCGTAGCCTATACCCACGATTTGGCCAAACCGTGGGTATAGAGGTGTCACAGTGTGGCACCCTGGTGTACGGTTGGAACAACACTACCCCACGGTTTGAAAACTTTGGGGATTTATATTCAAAATTAAAAGGCAGCGGCGGGATTCGACCACGAGACGCGCTGGATGCTGGCCACCGTCTCTGACCAACCGAGCCGCTGCGATGTTCAATATATATATATATATATATATATATATATATATATATATATATATATATTTATATAAATATATTAATATAGGCGCTTATCGAAAAATGATAACGACGGGATTCGAACACGCGACCGGTGGGGGGACGATCTGTCACCTGACCAACTGAGCTGTGAATATTTTGTTAACATTATTATTCATCTGTTTACTTATATTATTTAAACTCATTTAAAAGAAAAAATTAATTCACCGAGATTCGAACAGCAGACCGTTTTAAACAAGACCGACGGTCTGACCAACCAACCCGTGTGCGCTAGTTGTATTTATATTTGTATCTTTGTAATTATATTAACCCAAACCGCGTTCTCACCATTTTTTTTGTTGTCCCGCGTAATTTTTTTCCCCGCCTTATGGCGGGAAAGCTATACCCACGGTTCTCTAAAACCGTGGGTATAGGTCTTCAAAAAAAAAACTCAATACCCACGGTTTTGAAAAACCATGGGTATAGGTATTTCGAAAAAACTGTATACCCACGGTTTGGCCAAAACCGTGGGTATAAGTCTTCAAAAAAAACACCTATACCCACGGGTTTGCAAAACCGTGGGTATTGGTCTTTAAAAATAATATATACCTACGGTTTTGGACAAAAATGTGGGTATAGGTCACCTATACCCACGGTTTTCTGAAACCGTGGGTATAGGTCCCCATATTATCCTTATACTCATGGTTTTCGAAAACTGTGGGTATAATCCCGTTTTCCAATAGTGATTCATCATCGACAATGGCTTTGATATTATTGATGGGTTTTGTGAGACATCTTTATGTCTATATACAGTGAAAGAAAACACAAAACTCATGCCAAGATCATTCGAGAGTGGAATAAAAAAAATGAAATAAGAAAAGACATAAAACAAGCGCACCTCACTGTCCAAGCTTTTGACCTTCACTGGCATTGAGTTTGACTGAGTCCCCTTAATAACTAGTGATTTTCTACCTCTAACGATGTCCAATAGACACCGGTATCATCAAACGCTTCGGTATGATCTCTTCTCTACAATGGTGTGCTAGCACCTCCTTGTCGAAGGCTAATAAAGATAAGGGAATTCATCACATGTGGTTTTCGTGATTATTTTATTTTAATTTTGTTGAAAACACCCCTATTTCATGTAAAAAATTTCAATAAAACACATTGTTAGCGTTTTTAGTGTTTTTTTAGTGTTTTAGGTTGAACAATTAAACCTGGCCTCAGTTTTTGGATTTTATTGTGAAAATACACATGCAACATGAAGTTTTGTCTTTGAAATTTATTTCTTTGATATTAATTGTAAAAACTATACGCGTATCTTAGTCAGTTGAAAATATATATGTTCTACGAAAACGCACTTAAACATTGATCCTGAAAATTATTTTCTTTTGAAGTGTTTATTTTTGTGGGAAATTTAATTGAATCAATTGGAATTTAATGAATATTTTTTTTGGAAGTACCCGATCCTCTAGAAATACATTTTTTATCTTAATTGATGGAATATTTTTAATTGTTAATTTTTTATATTGAATTTTATGTTGAACTTACATCTGCCCTAAAATAAGTGTTTTAATTTTGATATTTCAAATGGGCATTATATAATATAATTAATCATTTTGCTTTATTATCAACTTTTGTAATTTAAAATTGTAATGCAAATTAAAGTAATTTTCATTGAGTAATTTCACATCAACAGACGTGCGAGGAGGCCAGACTAGTGATGTCCCAACCCAACCCAACCCAACCCAACCAACTTGACCCGACCCGACCCGACTGGGTCAGGTCGGGTTGGGTCGGGTTACACATGAGATATGAATGAATCGGGTTAGTCTGGGTCAAGTCAGGATCATGTTGGGTCGGGTTGTGGGTTCGCAAAACAATGAACCAATTTGACCCAACCAACCTAACAAATTCATAATTTATTTCCTTTGCGGGTTGGGCAATCCACTTCCCACTTATCGCCGCTCAAACAACAACTAATTCCTTCGGGTCCACTTCGTCCGTTTTGAATTTGTTGGCTTATAGAAATATTTATTGATTTTTTTGGGATGCATGTTTATTTGAATTGATGTTTTGCTTTTTGACTGATACAACTTATAGATCATTTTATAGGCCATGTCAAATTTATTTAGATATTGCGGGTAATGTTTTGTTGGTTGATAGGAATAGATTGAGTGTTCCACTTGATGGTGTATTTTTTGGTTTTTTAAATAAAATATTTTACAATTTTTAACTGAAGTCAGTGAGGATTTTTGGTTAGTTTGCATTTAGAAGATTTAAATGTTCTAAATTTGTAGTTTCAATTTAATTAACAGTTTTATAGTTTTTTTTTGTTAATATTTTCTGTAATTTTTTTTACGTGAAAATCCGATCCAACTCTACCAAACCAACTGTTTTGGACTGGATGCAAAATTTATGTACCCAACCAGGCCTACGATCCCCCTAGGATGAACCCTAGATTCATCGCCAAGGCGACCTCTTCCATGCCACTGCCCGGATTCGGAAAAGGCCGATCCCTATCTGAGATGTTGTCGAGGGGGTTCGACGAGGTAGGACCATTGCAGCAAAGAGGATCCACTGTACTCCACAGGTCACTGCCAGTGCTCGATGATGTCGCTGCCTTGCTTAATCTGTGCTGTGTAGGCCGATTCGCGGAGGACGGGTTCACGGGTGTTGCTGGTACTTTTCACTTTTGTCCAAGCTCCAGCACCACTACTCCATTCAAGGGATCCAGGAAAGCTATCGAAGGGGATCTAGGTGATGCTGCAGATGGCTGGTTCATGGCATCTAGCTTGATTCAGAGGTTCACAGCTGGTGCGCTACATAAAGAGCATGGGATCGTTGGAATTAAAGGAATGGTGATAACGTTCTTTGTAATTAACCAAGGGTGGAGCTCAATTTATGGTTGTTTCGAGCTGTTACAACCTGAAGTTCATGGCTTTCAGATATCGAGGTCTGGGTGTGTTCACATTGCTACAGTTCCCTGATGGGGGCACACCGCTTTAGGTACCTTAGATCATGCGAAGGTGGTCGACCACTGGTTCAGTTCACTGTAAGTTCAGTTGGTGGCTTGAAGATTTTCAGGACACTGCTTCACCAGAGGTGCGATCTGAGTCATACTGTAGCTTAGATTTTTCCACTGCTGTTCTGGTCGGTGCAAGCCCGTGCTACAACTTTGAGAGAGAGGTCCATGAACAATGGAGGAGGCTAGAGCATCTCCGTGGCCTGGTTAGTCCATGCATTTCAGGGATTTGTGAGAAGATCTTGATGAAAACTGCTCAGGTTTGGAGATCTGCTGAATACTTGAGGATTAGTTGCTGTTGTTCGTTTGTGCATGGAGGTTGAGCCAAGTTCATCTGGTCTTCTTTGCTGCCCTCATCTATGTTTGCTACCAAGTGCTTGATCAAATGTCTGAACTAGCTGCAAAACCAATGTGGAGACATGGATAATCAAGGTGGTCATGTTGGTGGCTGCCAAGAGTAGTTTGGCCTTTGATAACTGCGAAGCCCAACCTGGTAACATCCTAGCCCCTTCCTTCACTGCCCGCCTTCACTTCCATCAAAACCCATCATTCCTCCAGAATTATATCTTCCATCTTGCCCAACTCAACCATTCCTATTCCTAGCCCACTCCATCAAAGTTCCCTCTTCCATACCACCCAATGCCTCTACCTCTTTCAAATCCAATTCAATTAAACTACCTCCACTCCCAACAGCCCAACAAAAGCAGTCCTCATACAATTGCCACAGTAGCCCACTTCTCAACACTACCTATAGCCTTCATGTTCCCATTTTAGGCCACCAAATGCAACCAAAATTCCATCCCACTAAAACTCACATGCTCCCCACAACTTAGACCATTCCTTACCCAAGAAGCCTACTCCACCTCAGCTTCCAAACAATGCAGGATTACACCAAGCCCATGTCAAGACCAAAATACACCTAACCCAACATCCACATTATCAATTAGGGGCAGAGACCCATGGATGGCCAATAGAAGGAGAGAGGAAATGGTTGGTTTGTTACAAGTTGTTGCCCAAGCCAAAGATATTTTTTAAGCTGCCTCTACATGGACCAAAAGGTAACTGAATTTGATTCTTCTCCCTCTTCTTTAAACTGGGATAGTCTTATTGTAAAGAGATAAATTATCCTCCCTTGTTGGGAATCTCTTCTCTCTCTGCCATTCTCAACTGTTACTCCCTTTTGATTGTGAATAACCTCAAGAGGGGTTGTTTCTTCATATGTTTACATCCTGACTCTTTACTTATTTTTCTCTTCTTCTTCTTCTTCTATTTTCCATTTCTTCTAATTTTTTCTCATTTTGGATAATCTGTTTGTAGTCTATTTTGGGTTAAATAATATGTTGGGATGAGTGTTTTCAAGGGGGATTGACCGGAAATAAAGAATCTTATTGTTCTTCATTCCCTTTCATTTTTTGGATTATTTAGTGTTGTCCTTGCACATTAATCTTTTTAGATTGAAACATATCATGGATACATGCAATTCTCTTAGCCGTCTGAGATTAATATCTAATTCTTAGGATGACATTGATAAATTTAACATGAGAATCATGCAAAAATAGTTCTGAATAATCCATAACCTCTCATGGATTATAGTTGTTCTTCTGTATTCTTTTACTCAGATTATAAACTGATTCAACTTAGCTCACCAGAGAAAACTATCTCTAATTTTAGACATGATGATGTCAAACCCGATTAATTATCTAAGAATTCTTTTACTTCATTATTATTTTATGGAGTGTATTAATGGAAAGCAGAGGAACAAACACATTGGATTAACACGACGGTGTTGATTTGACGATGGATGTTTATGTTAGTTATCATGAGATGTTTTTTAAGAGAATGATAAACCATCTTTAAAAATGAACCGCTCAAGCCCCCTTGCTCTTTTCACTTGCTCCCTCATTCATTTGTGTGTGTTTTAATTTTAGTTTATTTTGATAAAAGGAACAAAAATATAAAATCCTTCAACATGTAAGGTAAATTAAATAAGACCATTTTTGATAGTTGTAACCTATAAAAAATTTAGCACTGTTTTCAGGGAACGGTATCAGTGTATTTTTTAGGATTTTTCATCTTTGTTTAAAAAAATTCTATTTTTTTTAGCTGCTTTGATGTGCTTTAAACTATGAAATTATGCATCATATTCACTGCTTTTAACTACTCTTTGGTGCTTCTTAAACTTGGTTCTTGCTCTCTATGGTTGCTTGCTCACTTTAAAATTCTTTCCTCTTGTTTCTAATCTTGTGGGCGAGCTTGAATTCTAAAAATTCACTCCTAAAACTGTTTTTTGTTGGCTGCAGAAGTCGAAAACCCCTTTCACTGTCATTGTTTTTGAGTTGAAAATTCTTGGACAGCCATGTTTTGAACCTCTTATGCCTAAACTGAAACATTAATTCATCACTATCTATGACTATTTTAGAGTGACAATGGAAGGCTTTCAGGGATGAGGAATCAACAAGAAATTTTTTGCCCATGTTGTGGCTGTTATAGACACACTGCATGTTAGTGTGTATATAATCAGTCCTGGAAACCCCTCCAAAACATGGAAAACCCGAGTTCTTTCAGGGCTGGGAGTGAGAGTCAGGCGCCTTTGGAACAAACTTTGATAAACCTAATAGCCAAGATTTATAGTAATTTATCTTATGATCAATGTCACTTTAATGGGTTACAAAATTGATTGTGGGAACTCAATAAAAAATTGGAATAGCTAAACGTCTTTGAAGGAGAAATGGAAGAAGAAGAAAACCCATATAGGTTTGATGTGCCTGTAGAGGAGGATGAAATTGATGAAAGTGACAGCGAGGTTGAGGGTGAGAGTGAGGAGGAAGCCACTGATTTTGAATCTTTTGAAGAGGGAAGTGAGATGCATAAATTGTGGAAACTCTATCATCTTATACAAGAACAAGAACTTGATAAGTCAAATGGAGAAAACGTGATTGTGAACTTCCCATCATATAAGGGAAAATATTTTGTGTTCAAGTCTTTAAAGGATGAAGTAGTTGTTCACGAGGAATCCTTCTCACTGTTGGATTGGTGTAGCCCGATCCAGTTTGGATAATGTTTGGGTCAAATGCTTGCGGCACGTACTGTGCATCAGGCCGCAACCTTCGCGGGTCGAGCTCCGCGGTGAGCTCGTTGAGGGTTGCAGAGGACAACGCGCCCCTGCTTCGGGGGTCCGGGAGCTGAAGGTCCCGACCCAAATTTTAGGGGACTGTAGCATTTCTAACCACTGCAGTAGGGCTGACTGAACCGGCACCGACATGACACTGTAGCAGTGCGGACTTTGAAGTCAACACTACTGTACTCCTTGGACTTCCAGCCGCCGGCCACTGCAGCGCTTTTGACTTGGGTGACCACCTTTCACTGTAGTGATGTGGACTTCCAACCGCCTTTCACTGTTGCACAACGGACTTTCTGACGGTTGGTGGAATAGTGCTTCGTCTTCCTTATTAGCCCATTTCGGGCTAGGGTTTGAGGAGTTACAAACTCTGAGAAATCTCCTTATAATTTGTGCTCCCGACATATAATGAAATTCTGCCCCTCCGTGGACGTATGGATTATTCCCTGTAGAATAATAAAATAGGAGACCCGAACCCCCAAGGTGTATCTCTCTAAAGGAGCCCTTGGGGTGTATTTATAATGAATATTAAAAACCACACCGGACCTCAAGTCCGATGTGGGATGCAGACTCCAACACTCCCCCTCAAGCTAGGTGTACCTAGCTTGGACACATAATGAAAAGAAAGCAACAAAACAGATACTAACACTCCCCCTCAAGCTGGACATGCCCAACTTGATTACAAAACCAGACGAAATAAAAAGAACGCTCCAAAGGCTGCTGCTCCCCCTCACGATCGAAGCTCCTGCGCAGGATGATGGATGGATGATGTCGCGGACGCAGCAGATGAACCACTCAGACCGACCGGTTGACGGAGCGTCAGGAATGCCGCACTAGTGGGGCCGGTCGATGAAACGCCGGAAAATCCAAACTAGCACCGGGAAAACCGCACTTGCGGGGCCGACGACGGGAGGCGGGGATACCGCAGAAGTGTTGCGGGGTCTGGCGGCGCCAAATGGCCCGGTCCGAGTCGGGCAATGTGTTGCGCCACGGTGGAGGAAGCGCACGGGCGTGCCGATGGACAGAGATGCGGCTGCCGAAAAGATGTCGGGAGATGCCGACGAGGCGGGGATTCCGCAGGAGGTGCCGAAAGGGAGCAGATGAATCCATTCGGAGGGAGGGCCGCCTTGCAGGAGGAGGCCGACAAGGAGGGAGAGCAGCGGACGGAGCAGGTGCAACTGGCCGTCGGGAGCAGATGAGCAGCAGATTGGGGAGGCGACATTGCAGCGGGATTGCAGCGGGATTGCAGCGGAGATGCGTGGGGACGGATCTGGGATCTGCCCGGAACAGTCCGGATATCGCCGGATCTGGCCGGATCTGGCCGAAAATCGCCGGATCTGGCCGGAAAATCCGGGAAGGGCCGGGAGGGCGCGCGGAGGGCCGAGGGCGCTGCGGCGCGAAGGGAGGGCTGCCGGGAGGGAGGGCTGTCGGGAGGGAGTGCTGCCGGGAGGGAGGGCTGCCGGGAGGGAGTGCGGCCGAGATTGAGGGAGGGGGCGACGCGGGGGAGCGAGCCGCGCGGGGGAAGATCCGCCGGTAGGGAGGGGGCGACGCGGGGAGCCGGGAGCCGCGCCAGGCAGGAGGGCCGCCGGGGAGCCGGGAGCCGCGCCAGGCAGAAGGGCCGCCGGGGAGCCGCGCCAGGCAGGAGAGCCGCCGGGAGGGAGGACCGGCAGGAGCAACGGAGGGAGGATCGGGTTTCAAAAAAAAAAAAAACTGCTCTGATACCATGTAGAATGAGAAAATATGAGACTCGAACCCACAAGGTGTATCTCTATAAAGGAGACCTTGGGGTGTATTTATAATGAATATTAAAAACCACACCAGACCTCAAGTCCGATGTGGGATGCAGACTCCAACATTCCCGAACCACGTAAATCTTTGTGTTCTCGATTTTTTTTCCTTTTACTCTTCTTCGAATCGTTTCTTTCTGTCGTTGTGACTCCCGACGTTTCCGCATCACTCATCACCTAATTCTCTCACAAATTGCTTTTCAAAGGTTTAGCAGGATGAAGAAGAGTTGTAAGCTGAATCATATGAGGAGGTTAACTTAACTTTGATTTCTTTTCATTCTGATTTTATTGAGCTTGAATTGAAAATTGATTCCCCTTGTTTTAATATTGTAGACTTAGTTTTGAAGGAAAAGTGTATATCAAGGGGGGGGGGATTTAATTCTGCGTTCATTTGATTTAATTTTTTAATAGGGACCAGGACAGCTGGGTTGGACAGCTGTGTACACTACAGGCTGGACAGCCTGGGGAAGCTAATTCTAAAAGTAGGGAAGAAGGGCCTATAACACTACCTGGTTAACAAAATAGGGGAATATTCTGGGTTGGGCAGCTGTGGGCACTACAGGTGGGACGGCCTGGGGAAGCTGATTCTTGGAGGGAAGGAGGGCCCACAGCACAGCCTGACTAAAACTGGGAGGTATTCTGCGGAATAATCTGAGGCCCCGCATGTTAGGGACTGTTTTAAGAGGAGGGCGCTGGAGAGAGGAGGGGGAGGACCAGTTTGTTAGAAATTCAGCCAAATGCTTGGGCGGGGGAACCTGGGGCTCTCTCGAGTGATTCTTCCCCCTCTTCCATCCTTATTCCTCGGATTCTTCTGCACCCCTTAATATTTTTGGTCTCTTATAGTTTACTATATCTCAATATATAAAGGAGTCTGTTCCAGTTGTTCCGTCTAGTGTGAGGGTTTTATCATTTTTTCTGAAACTACATCTCAATATATAATGGAGTCTGTTCCAGGTGCTCCGTCTAGTGTGGGTGTTTTATCATTTTTTCTCAAACTAAAATGTTTAATGATCTCTCCTGTTTCGGCAATGAAAGATTCAGCACTATGAAGGCATGTTTTAGAGGACTTTGAAGTAGAAAATCGCACAGTAGCAGTGACTGAGTTTGAGGAGAGTGAAGTGGACATTGAAGATCATTTAGCACTCATTCATGAGGCACAAGTGGAGGTTGTTTTAGAGATAGAATTTAAAGGCTTACAGGATGCTCAAAGGGAAGTTGAGGCACCTTATGGATTTCTCAAAAAAGCCTTAATGGAAGGTGCATTCTTGCAAGCTGAAGAAGTTAAATAAGAGGCCCCTTATCTCATCCTTCCACCCCCGTTGTATTTTAAAAACATTACTAGAAAGGAGGTGGACAAGAACCAACTAATGCATGGGGACCTCAAAGTGAAGGATGTGAAGGGACGTGGAAAGTACAAGATATAGGGGTTCTTATCACAGAAGCCACACCCATCATTAGATTTAGGATGACAATTAGAACTTTCCAGCAGTAGATAGTCTAAATATAGCTCCCTGTCGGGGGTTAACCTGTCGGGGGGTTAAACTCAAAATTATCTCCCTTTATCCTTAGTTTTCAATTTCCTTTTGTTTAATATTGTTCAATGACATGTTTTTGTGTTTTTCTTTGTAGAATGGAAGCCATACAACCGCTGCATTCTCAAATATTGACCAAAATCTAATGTTGTCTGCTGCATAAATAAACACCCAAGTTTATGTGTCTTGGCTGTTTTCATTGTTTTTAATTATTTTTGTGTTCTTCCTTGTAGATAGATGAAGTAGGCAGCAGTCGAACACCATCATGAGGATCCAAAAGGCTATTGTCCACTGCTTAAATAAAGCTTCCAGGTACATTTTCCTTATTCATTTTTAATTATAGTGATGTTTTTCTTGGTTCTTCTTTGAGATAAAATAAACGCCCTGGCCTTTTTAATTATTTGAGGTTTTAGTGGCATAAATTATTGAACTTTGATTTGATAATTTATATGATTTCTGATAGGTGAATTTCCTAATTTGAAATTGGGAATTAAAGAATTCTAGTCACTTGGGAAACCCAAGGTGTTGATCACTGCCCAATGCATACCTCACACACCCGAGAGGTTTTTAATCCCTTTTCAACTTCTTCCAAATCTCTATTGACTATGAGTACTCGAGTCATGCATGCTAAGTAGAACTTTCTTTTATTCTATTTCAAAGCTTGTGGAAAAATTGGGTATCCATGTCAAAATGATCGAGACACTATTTTTGGATCCCCCTTTTGAATATTCACCTTCTTTGATCCTACCCTTGCATCTGAGTTTCATGAATTGACAGCTTGTGTGTGTGATAAACTTGAAAAATGCTATTGTTCTTTTCCAAAACTCCAAGAGCAAGGGGTGTTGTCATGATAGAGATTTTTTTTTGTCTTATAAGCCCACTTTGCTTTACCATTCAACCACCTTATACATTTTTTTCAATTGAAGCGTTAGACACCACAAATGGCTTTGTCATGATAAAGATTTTTTTTTTGTCTTATAAGCCCACTTTGCTTTACCATTTAACCACCTTGTACATTTTTTTTCAATTGAAGCGTTAGACACCACAAATGGCTTTCACTACTGGAAATATAATATTTCCCAACGGTTCACAACCGTTGGGAAAGCCCCTCTAACCGTTGGTATATGATATACCAACGGTTCTGATAACCGTGGGGAAGTAAGCCTTGGGAAAAGGTTTTCCCAACGGTTTACTGGAAACCGTTGGTATAGGCTCACAAAAGCCACCCTATCCCAACGGTTCTGCCAAACCGTTGGGAAATATCAGTTTTGGGATAGTTTTCCCAACGGTTCTCCCCAAACCATTGGGATATCCCCATGGATGAACTCTTTCCCAACGGTTTAGAACCATTGGGAAAAGAGATATTTACCAACGGTTCAATGAACCGTTGGTAAAAACTTCTTTAGGATTATATGCCAACGGTTTTAAACCGTTGGCATATCCTATGCTGCAAATTGCAGCAGCCTGCAATTTGCTGCAATTTGCACAGCCCCTGTCCATCAGGCCCCTCTCCATCAGGCCTTATTTTGACCTCATTTTCAATCCAATTATTGTACCTGCAATAAAATAATACATATACAATTACGAACAAATTCATACACATTTAACATATAATGGATCCTGAAACTATACACGTCCATAATTAAATTAGAATTCATAACGTAATTATAAACGTACATAATTCATATAGAATTCAATTTAAAATTTAGATGACAATTATATGTGGAATCCGAAATTCAATTCATAATTTGATCGGTTTTTTCTATACCATATATTTTTACCTCAAATGATGTCCATTTTAAACAAAATACATACACCTGAAGTGATACCGGCCACACCGCACCTCAGATTGAGGCGGGGTTGACTCGTACACGTCACATTTGATCCATGGATCGTTGTGCTAAAGTATCGACACAATCCGAATGCGTTTGGTCGGTTTTCCGTATGTCAGTTGATGTTTTTCACTTAAAATGACGTCCTTTTGAAACAAAAGACGGACACTATGAGTGGTGCCGACCACACCGCGTCTCCAATTGAGGCGGGGTTGATTCGTACACGTCACATATGACCCATGGATCGTTCTCATAAAGTTTAAATGGAAACCGAATGCGTTTGGTCGGTTTTCCGTATGTACTTAAAATGTTGTCCATTTTAAACAAAAAAGTGACACTTAGACTAATCCTGACCACACCGCGACTCAGATTCATCCCGGGTTGGCTCGTACATGTCACATATGACCCATGGATCGTTGTGATAAATTATCAAAAGATTCCGAATGCGTTTGGTCGGTTTTGCGTATGCCAGTTGTTCTTTTCATTTATAATCATGTCCATTTTAAACAAAAGAGACAGAGTTAGAGCGGTGTCGGCCACACCGCGTCTCGGATTAAGACGGGGTTGACTTGTACACGTCACATATGACTCATGGATCGTTGTGCTGAAGTATCGATAGAATCCGAATGCGTTTGGTCGTTCTTCCGTATGTCAGTTGATGCATTTCACTTAAAATGACGTCCTTTTGAAACAAAAGACGGACACTTTGAGTGGTGTCAGTCGCACCGCATGTCGGATTGAGGCGGGAATGATTCGTACACGTCACATATGACCCATGGATCGTTCTCCTAAAGTTTCAACGGAAACTGAATCCGTTTGGTCGTTTTTCCGTATGTACTTAAAATGATGTCCATTTTAAACAAAAGAGAGTCACTTAGACTTATCCTGACCACACCGCGACTCGGATTCATCCCGGGTTGGCTCGTACACGTCACATATGACCCATGGATTGTTGGGATAAATTATCAACAGATTCGGAATGCGTTTGGTCGGTTTTCCGTATGTCAGTTGATGCTTTTCACTTAAAATGACGTCCTTTTGAAACAAAAGACGGACACTTTGAGTGGTGCCGACCACACCACGTCTCCGGATTGAGCTGAAACCACCGTGCAACATTCTAATTATTATTCGTGACGTGTACGCGCAGACGACACGTCAATCGGACGTGCGATTTGCGCGGTACGACTCAATATTCGTGTTTTAAGTGATGCGCGCGTTTCGTAAACGCGCGTGAGGGGGGTCCAAACGGGCCGAACGAAGTCGGAATGGCCTGAAATCAGACGACAAATACGAGAGAGTGATTTATGAAGTGGTCGAGCAGACGGCACGTCAATCGGACGTGCCGTGTGCCCGCGGTGACCGACAACGCAGTTCTGGTGTCATAAACGGCCAAAACGGGCGTCCAACGGTCAAATTCATAGCGGACGAGCTCAGATTGAGCTGAAACCACCGTGCAACATTCTAATTATTATTCGTGACGTGTACGCGTAGACGGCACGTCAATCAGACGTGCGGTTTGCGCGGTACGACTCAATATTCGTGTTTTAAGTGATATGCGCGCTTCGTAAACGCGCGTGAGGGTGGTCCAAACGGGCCGAACGATTTCGGAATGACCTGAAATCAGACGACAAATACGGGTGAGTGATTTATGAAGTGGTCGAGCAGACGACACGTCAATCGGACGTGCCGCGTGCCCGCGGTGACCGACAACGCAGTTCTGGTGTCATAAACGGCCAAAACGGGCGTCAAACGGTCAAATTCATAGCGGACGACCTCAGATTGACCTGAAACCACCGTGCAACATTCTAATTATTATTCGTGACGTGTACGCGCAGACGACACGTCAATCGGACGTGCGGTTTGCGCGGTACAACTCGATATTCGTGTTTTAAGTGATGCGCGCGCTTCGTAAACGCGCGTGAGGGGGGTCCAAACGGGCTGAACGAAGTCGGAATGACCTGAAATCAGACGACAAATACGGGAGAGTGATTTCTGAAGTGGTCGAGCAGACGACACGTCAATCGGACGTGCCGTGTGCCCGCGGTGACCGACAACGCAGTTCTGGTGTCATAAACGGCCAAAACGGGCGTCCAACGGTCAAATTCATAGCGGACGACCTCAGATTGAGCTGAAACCACCGTGCAACATTCTAATTATTATTCGTGACGTGTACGCGCAGACGTCACGTCAATCGGACGTGCAGTTTGCGCGGTACGACTCAATATTCGTATTTTAAGTGATGCACGCGCTTCGTAAACGCGCGTGAGGGGGGTCCAAACGGGCCGAACGAAGTCGGAATGACCTGAAATCAGACGACAAATACGAGTGAGTGATTTCTGAAGTGGTCGAGCAGCCGACACGTCAATGGGACGTGCCATGTGCCCGCGGTGACCGACAACGCAGTTCTGGTGTCATAAACGGCCAAAACGGGCGTCAAACGGTCAAATTCATAGCGGACGACCTCGGTTTGAGCTGAAACCACCGTGAAACATTCTAATTATTATTCGTGACTTGTACGCGCAGACGACACGTCAATCGGACGTGCGGTTTGCGCGGTACGACTCAATATTCGTGTTTTAAGTGATGCGCGCGCTTCGTAAACGCGCGTGAGGGTGGTCCAAACGGGCCGAACGATTTCGGAATGGCCTGAAATCAGACGACAAATACGGGTGAGTGATTTATGAATTGGTCGAGCAGACGGCACATCAATCGGACGTGCCGTGTGCCCGCGGTGACCGACAACGCAGTTCTGGTGTCATAAACGGCCAAAACGGGCGTCAAACAGTCAAATTCATAGCGGACGACCTCGGATTGAGCTGAAACCACCGTGCAACATTCTAATTATTATTCGTGACGTGTACGCGCAGACGGCACGTCAATCAGACGTGCGGTTTGCGCGGTACGACTCAATATTCGTGTTTTAAGTGATGCGCGCGCTTCGTAAACGCGCGTGAGGGGGTCCAAATGGGCCGAACGAAGTCGGAATGACCTGAAATCAGACGACAAATACGGGAGAGTGATTTCTGAAGTGGTCGAGCAGACGACACGTCAATCGGACGTGCCGTGTGCCCGCGGTGACCGACAACGCAGTTCTGGTGTCATTAACGGCCAAAACGGGCGTCAAACGGTCAAATTCATAGCGGACGACCTCAGATTGAGCTGGAACCACCGTGAAACATTCTAATTATTATTCGTGATGTGTACGCGCAGACGACACGTCAATCGAACGTGCGGTTTGCGCGGTACGACTCAATATTCGTGTTTTAAGTGATGCGCGCGCTTCGTAAACGCGCGTGAGGGGGGTCCAAACGGGCCGAACGAAGTCGGAATGACCTGAAATCAGACGACAAATACGGGAGAGTGATTTCTGAAGTGGTCGAGCAGACGACACGTCAATCGGACGTGCCGTGTGCCCGCGGTGACCGACAACGCAGTTCTGGTGTCATAAACGGCCAAAACGGGCGTCCAACGGTCAAATTCATAGCGGACGACCTCAGATTGAGCTGAAACCACCGTGCAACATTCTAATTATTATTCGTGACGTGTACGCGCAGACGGCACGTCAATCGGACGTGCGTTTTGCGCGGTACGGCTCAATATTCGTATTTGAAGTGATGCGCGCGCTTCGTAAACGCGCGTGAGGGGGGTCCAAACGGGCCGAACGAAGTCGGAATGGCCTGAAATCAGACGACAAATACGGGTGAGTGATTTCTGAAGTGGTCGAGCAGACGACACGTCAATCGGACGTGCCGTGTGGCCGCGGTGACCGATAACACAGTTCTGGTGTCATAAACGGCGAAAACGGGCGTCCAACGGTCAAATTCATAGCGGACGACCTCAGATTGAGCTGAAACCACCGTGCAACATTTTAATTATTATTCGTGACGTGTACGCGCAGACGGCACGTCAATCGGACGTGCGGTTTGCGCGGTACGGCTCAATATTTGTATTTTAAGTGATGCACGCGCTTCGTAAACGCGCGTGAGGGGGGTCCAAACGGGTCGAACGAAGTCGGAATGACCTGAAATCAGACGACAAATACGGGTGAGTGATTTCTGAAGTGGTCGAGCAGACGACACGTCAATGAGACGTGCCATGTGCCCGCGGTGACCGACAACGCAGTTCCAGTGTCATAAACGGCCAAAACGGGCGTCAGGACAACCCACAACCCCTAGACAGCCCCACCCACCCCCGTGGACGCCCCCACCCCCGTGGACGCCCCCTACCACTTAGACATACCACTCCCCTGGACACCCCACACACCCCTCCCCCACCAGGACACCCCACCCAGACCCCCAGGACAGCTCACACCCCCTGGACAGCCCCGCCCACCCCCGCCCACCCCCGTGGACAACCTTTCCCACCCCCGTGGACAGCCCCGCCCACCCCCGTGGACAACCCCCCCTACCCCCTAGACAGCCCAACCACCCCCGTGGACAGCCCACCCACCCCCCTCGACACCCCTTCTCCCTATGGACAGCCCCCCACCCCCTTGGATAGCCCGCCCACCCCCCTGGACACCCCTACCCCCTGTGGCCAGCCCACCCACCCCCCCTGGACAGCCTGCCCACCCCTCCTTGACAGCCCGACCACCCCCGTGGACAGCCCGTCCACCCTTGTGGACAACCCGCCCACCCCCGTACCCCCCTGGACACCCTGTACCCCCCCTGGACAGCCCCACCCACCCTCCCAAACAGCCCACACCCCCCTTCCCTGCAACCCCACCACCACCACCTAGACATACCACCCCACCTGGACACCCCACACACCCCTCCCCCACCAGGACACCCCACCCAGACCCCCAGGACAGCCCACACCCCCTGGACAGCCCCGCCCACCCCCGTGGACACCCCCTACCCCCTAGACAGCCCAACCACCCCCATGGACAGCCCACCCACCCCCCTCGACACCCCTTCTCCCTATGGACAGCCCCCCACCCCCGTGGCCAGCCCGCCCACCCCCCTGGACACCCCTACCCCCCGTGGCCAGCCCACCCACCCCCCCTGGACAGCCCGCCCACCCCTCCTTGACAGCCCGACCACCCCCGTGGACAGCCCGTCCACCCTTGTGGACAACCCGCCCACCCCCGTACCCCCCTGGACACCCCGTACCCCCCTGGATAGCCCCGCCCACCCTCCCAAACAGCCCACACCCCCTCCCCTGCAACCCCACCACCACCACCTAGACATACCACCCCCCCTGGACACCCCACACACCCCTCCCCCACCAGGACACCCCACCCAGACCCCTAGGACAACCCACACCCCCTAGACAGCCCCGCCCACCCCCGTGGACAGCCTTTCCCACCCCCGTGGACACCCCCTACCCCCACAATCTATTATCCAAAACATATCAAATTGGTTTGAACACAATCCATAATTCCCACAATCCATTATCCAAAACATGTAAACGTTCACGATAGCCTCCCCCAACTCTGATTTACATGTTTTGAACACTCTCCTTCCAAACATAGAATACAAAAACATTAAAGAAGTCTTCACAAACACAAACAATATCCTATTTAGATATTAATTTCAATAATCAATTAAACCACCAACACTTGGAAAAAATCTATTCATTAAAACAACTACAACAATATGGTTGAGATCAAATTTTACCTATTCGTATGGGGTGTACCTGTTGGGATGGGGGGTGCTGGTGTTCGGATTCGGGAGAGCAGTGGAGTCGGATGGGGTTCGCTAGAGCAGCGGAGCGAATAGATTAGGGCTCTGTCCGAATGGGGAGAGGAGATCGCGATCTGGAATTTGGGGGAAACCTTTGCCAACAGTTTATAAAAACCGTTGGCAAAGGCACACATTTCCCAACGGTTTCAGTGAACCGTTGGGAAATGTGTGAGTTTAGCACCCCTTTCCCAACAGTTCCAGTGAACCGTTGGGAAAGGGTCCACATTTCCCAACGGTTCCACTGAACCGTTGGGAAATGTGTGAGTTTAGCACCCCTTTCCCAACGGTTCCAGTGAACCGTTGGGAAAGGGTCCACCGAAATTCCCTTTGCCAACGGTTTTGTTAAACCGTTGGCAAAGGCTCACTATACCAACAGTTTAAGTAAACCGTTGGTATACTACCGTTGGGAAAACACCAAATTCCAGTAGTGTTTGTTAGGAGCCTGTTACAAACCAAAATCCCATCCCACCTTTCTCTTGAGATTAATAAAATGTATATAGTAAGAGGTATGTGGGGAGAGGATATTAATTCTCATGGTTTCTTTGGAAGCAATTCATTGGTAGGAGAGTATTTTGGTTTATGATATTCTTGGGTAGCTTGGTTCGTACCACCTTTCGAAGTTCAAATTCCCTCCAAGTTTATAAAACAGCTATGTGAACATTGTAAATCTTTTTTTGAAAGGAGTTGAAAAATAGATTTGAGGATGTCATTCTTTTGTGCTAGGAATTTATAGTATTTGGGCAGCCACATCAAAATTGAAATGGAGTGATGAGTGGACACAATTTGAGGGGTGTACGTGTAGTGAGCTTGATATATATATATATATATTACTCATGCCTTTGTTTCTAAGTATCAATTCTGCATTTCTGATGTGAGTGGAGTAATGGAGACTATAGTAAACATATGAAAAAAGTGAGGGTTGTCCATCATGTGTTGGGAAAGAGGTCATTACTCATTATAGTTTCAATTTTCATCGTTTCTCTGAGAAAAATGGAAAAAATATGTACAAAAATAAAAGAATAAAAAAAAAACGAAAAAAATGAGGAGGAATCATTGTGGTTGTTGCGGAAATGCTAGGAGTCATATGATAGAGGTTTGTAGACGAAAAAAAAACAAAAATAAAAGAAGAAGAAAAAGAGGAACACATACACAACGATTTACACGGTTCGGGAAAAATCCCTATGTCCACGTAGATGTAGAATCACTTCACTAAAAAATCTGCGAGCATAATTACGAGGAGATCAGAGTTTCACACACCCACAAAACCCTAGCTTGAATGAGCTAATAATAAAGAAGAAGCACTGTGGCACCAACTGCATAGTAAGTCCACTGTGCAACAGTGAACATGAAGAAACTTTGTGATAATTTGTTTTAACAAAATTTTTGTATTTGTTGACAAATAACTTTTTTTTGTAAAAGAATGCTTTTGTTATTCAGAATTGGACCCAGTCCATCAAAATGAGTTTTTTTAAGAAATTTGGAAGTTGTTGGATTCAAACACAAAGGGGAGAAAAGTTTTATCTTTAAGAAAGTTATTTTCTGGGCACAGGTTTCCAGACTTAGGTTTTTGGACTGAGCAACATCGGACACCAAAGCAGTCATAAAGATGAAGTTGTTGACCAGACCAAAAATCGGTCTCAAATCCATCGACATGAAGTTAAAAATTCATCGGACTCGGTGTTAGTTAAAGAATCAGAAGTTCCTAAGAATGAAAGTCAGGATGTTGTTGAAGAAGTTGAATGCAGATAGTAATGTCAGGAGTTAGAAAGTTTTCATACTTTCTAACCTAAGTCAGATGATGCTTTTCCGTTCATAAAGTTCTTATAAATATTGAAAACTCTCATGATGAAAGCTGTTAAAGAAATGAAAGGAATCGTAAAGTTTGTATCGGTTTCAGAAACCCGGACATAGAAGATCAGATCTAGAAGTACCAGACTCAGAAGTTGTAAGAAGTCAGCATGGTTATAGCTGATAAGGTTTGAAGAATTTCAAAATTGCAGAGTGGATAATTCCATCGTAATGAGAATTCCATCGTTATGAGGATTTCATCTGACTCTGAGAAAGAAAGATGATCAGACCGACTCTGAGAAGGAAAGATGGTCGAACAGACTCTGAGAAGGAAAGATGGTCAGACTGACTCTGAGAAGGAAAGTCAATCTGACCAACTTTGAAGAGGATAATCAGATAATAATTAGTTGAAGATGGTCATATCGTAATGAGCAGAGAAAGATAGTCAGATCGTGATGAACAGAGGAAAGTAGTCAGATCGTGGTGAGCTGAAGAAGTTTTATCGTAATGAAACTAATAAAGATAATCAGACTGAAGCTTGGCAAAATAATCGTATTGAAGCTGAGTAAGATAATCAGACTGAAGCCGAATAAGATAATCGTACTGAAGCTGAACAAGATAATCAGATTGAAGCCGAGCAAGATAATCAGACTGGAGCTGAGCATGTTAATCGGACTGGAGTTGAGCATGTTAATCAGACTGAAGAAAAGTTAGTATGTTCGAAAAGACATATCTCAGAGAAATCTTGAGAAGGTTTGAAGAAATCAAAGTTGATGTTTAAATGGGAGTGATTTCTAGAGTTTTGAAATTTGCGTAAGCGGGAAAAGTTTTTCAGGTTCTTGCCTTTTCTATAAATAGAAGAAAAGTTCTTTCGCATTTTGCAACTTTTCACAAGTGCGGAAAAGGCGGAGCACTGTATATTCCTTGCCAAGTTTTTCTTTTTGGACTGAGATCTCAGAAGAAGGTTGGACTACTGAAAGTTTTGTCAATCAGACCGAAGAAGATTGTATTGAGCATTTGAGCGGAGTTTGGGTTTTGCAGATTGAGACTGAGTGCATCGTATTGAGTCAATCCGAAGAAGATCAGATTGAGTTTTTGAGCAGAGGTTGAGAAGTGCAGATTGAGTAATGGAGCATCGCATTGAGTCGATCAGACTAAGCCAATCAGACTGGGTTCATCAAACTGAAGGCCATTGGACTCGGGTTCATTAGACCTAAGAACTTTTGTTGAGCAATTTGAATAAAGTCTTCATTCTTTTGGTTTGACTCAATTGTTTTGTAAGCAACTTTCTTAATTGTTGGGAGTCAGTATAATTTTTTTTATCCGGTGATAAAAGGTGTTTAATGGGAGTTGACACAAGTTGTATTTACTTCTTCGTAATAGTGAATTTTCATAAACCCACGAGAGTGACTATGACAAGGATGTAGGTTCTCACTCTGAGGTTGTAAATCTTGTGTGCTTTGCTTGCTTTCTTACTTTTGCATACATGAGTATTTACTAAAAGATGATAAGAAAATTAATCTTAACAGGTTGCGGGGGTTAAGTTTCTAAAAGTTTTGAAATTCATAAAAGTAAACAACTGATTCAACCTCCCCTTCTCAGTTGTTTTTCAATCCTTTTGAACTTCAGAACGGTGATCGGAAGTCCGCACTACTATAGTGCTGCGACCTCCCAAGTCCAAGCTGCTACAGTGGTCGGTGGCTAGAAATCTGCGGAGCTACAGTACCGCTGTCTCCAAAGTCTGAGATGCTACAGTAACCGTGCCAAAGTTCACATTGTTACATTGCCCTGTCAGTATCGCCTGACCACCTCTGCTACAAATCGGCCAGAGCTGCTACAGTCCCCCCCCCCCCAAAAAAAATGTACTAGGGGCCTTGGGCCCTCGGACCCCCAGAACACGGGTGCGTTGCCCCTACAACCAATGTGCTTACTGCAATGATCGACCTGCGAGAGTTGCGGCTTGGTGTACAGTATGTGTTGCTAACATTCGACCCAACATCATCTAAACGAATAAGGCTACACCAATTCAACAATAGTTTGATCCCCTATCACAAAAAGGGGAACTGTGGTGATATAAACATCATTGTAAAGAGAATTAAAGAGGTATCATTTTTGAGTGTCACGCTTGTTATTATGAATTGCACCAATTCTCATTTTTCGGACTTTGTTTTTCATAATTGAATCACCCAACTTCATACAAAGAACAACATTGAGATTGAGAATTACCTTGCAAAAACAAACATTGAGTGATAAGGGAAAACAATTCAAGGTAGGTAGGTGAGATTCTCCTTGGGTGAAGCATTTGACCTGAATAATCTTTTGAGAGGAAAATGATCGCTACCACCAATGACTTGAAGTTTAACATGGTTTTGGTGTAAGTTTTGCCCAAAGTGTAAAATTTAGGTTTAGGGGAGTGATCCCACATGGTTTTTATGTTTATTTTAGGCATGTCATTTGATTCGTGACAAAATACGATGGGAGTCCACTCACACTGGGCCTTATGGCTATGTTTTGGCTTTTGGGCCGCTGGGACTTCAGGTCATGTTGTTTTGGGTCTTTGAACTTCTGGGCCTTCGGGTCATTAAGAGTTACCTCTCAACCCTGTTTTAAAGAGGATTTACTTTCTTTCTATAAAAGGGGTATTGACCCCAACCCATTTTAAAAAAACCATTATTTCATGTCAATAATACGAGTAAAATACATTTCTTGTGTTTTTAGTAATTTTTAGTGTTTGAGGATGAATAATTAAACTTGGCCTTTTTTTTGGTCTTTACTATGAAAATGTACTTGACTTAAAGGATCACATTTTGAAATTTATTTATTGGATATTAATTATAAAAAATACATCTCTTAATCATTTGAAGATATATTTGTTCTACGAAAATACACTTGAACTTTGTTTTTTTTGGTGTGTTTATTGTTGTGAGAAATTTAATTAAATCAATTGAAATCAAACTTGAACTGTAACAGAACTCGGGTAAACACGTAACTTCACTTGAATTGGTCTGCCACAAGGCCTGAAGCGCGTTCCAGATCACCTCGGGTTGGCGGTAAGCATATGAGTATCATACAAAGAGAAGATGAGAACGATCTCGCCCTCAGACACAAGAAACAATCAGAGTAAAACAACATATAAACAAAATATATGTTATGTCAAACAATTACCATAAAGGTCACATCCAACATCAGGATAACAAGGTCTTAACGAAGGACAATAAGTCCATCACAACATGGAACCCGAATCAACCCATGAGTCCTTTTCCATGTGACCGCACATCACCACCCTCCCAGCCCAATGGAATGACAACAAGAGCTAGGAGAGTCGTCTTCTGCATGATGCTCTTCCTTCTACCCATATCCCGTAAAACCAAGGCTGTAAATGTCCAAAAAGTAGGGTGTGAGTTCAAGAGCTCGGTAGGATACCATCATGAATCTATACAATGTTTAACAACGTGCACCCACCAGTTCTTTAATAAAACAAACTTTCTAAAACTCTTTAGAAATGAAACATTTTCCATATAAAAATCATCCTTTGGTTTTCTTTTCAAAAATCATGCTATTCCTTTCAAAATCATGTCGTAATCAAATAAACAAAACAATGTGACATATTTCATATCCAATAAATAAACATTTTTCAAGCATTAATATTCATATCACAATGAAGTGGGCCAAAAAGCATATTGAAGGATCAAGCTTATGCAATCTCGAAGCATCCAAAGAGGGTTATCATGACACAAATGTGTACATAACCAAATCGTTGAGACATAAAAAGGAACACTAGCCAACATACGTGACTCCTAAAGTTCGGGAACCTCGGCCCCTCAGAAAAGATACTAGTTGTCATGACATCAAGGGCACCTCCCATACTGATAACTAACTCAAATAGGGCCAGTCTTTGTTTAGTTTTTCCCCGGATTGACATTGTCTCCGGTTAACCTTTTAACTAGATATTTCAGTACACCCCTGGGATGAGGACACATGTCTTATTATATTTTCAGCTGTTAGATCATGTTTTTAGGTCATACGCCACATTTTAATTTATAGATGAGTTTGCCCTCTTGTGAGACAAATCCCTGAGACAAATCGAGTTTTGGCTGCAGTGACTCCGATGACAACCACGAATTCGACGACTGCATTTACTGCGACGACAACAACAAGTCTAGCTAACTTCAGCGAGTCCAACAACTTCGGCAGCGACACCGACTCCACCAAACGCAGTGTCGCGTTGTCCCCAAGTCTCCTCCAACGCAAAGTTGCGATTCTTCTCCTCCGAGAACTACCCTAACTTCGGTGGTATTTAGTCTCAGTCCCCGACACTTTTTTGTATGAAACAAACACCAATGGCTGAAGAAGGTGACATAACTTATATATTTCTACTAAAACATGTATTGGAAAATCTATATTTCATTTCGACAAAACTAAATGTTATGTTGTTACTATTCCTTTTTAATACATTTGTCTTATTCACAATTTTCTATAAATGTTGTATGTCTATAATTTTCCAATTCTAAAATATGTAATTTTCCTATTTTGAATCCACTGCAGCCTATTCGAACAGAGGAAAAAGAAACTATTTTTCAACTTTACTCATGAAAGTTTCAGTGGGAGTTCCACCGGAGGTTTCACCGTAATTTGTGGAATCCTCAAACAAACATGTTTTATATTGTACCGTAATTTTTGCAGGGTTGAGGGAGAATTGTTCTATTGGTCCTCATTGGAACTTCCACTGGAACCTATTCTACTTAATTACAGTGCAAAGCCACATAAGGAAAAATTAGTGTTGTTCTTTCCCATTGGAAGTTCCACTGGAACTTTCAATCATATTCCACCTTTCAAACCTGTATTGTAATTTGTGGAATCCCCCAAAAAATATTTGTAGTGAAATTTTTACAGGATTCAAAAGTGAATTTCATGTCGTTCTTTTGCACTGGAACTTCCATTGGAGGTTCCACTGGAACTTCCACTGAAACATCCACCGGAGGTTCCATTGGAACTTCCACTACAACCTATTCTACGTAATTACAGTGCAAAACTGCCTCAAGTAAAAATTCGTGTTGTTATTTCCCACCAGAACTTCTATTGGAGCATCCACTGGAACTTATTCTACCTAATTACAGTGCAAAACTACCTTAAGTAAATATTGGTGTTGTTTTTTCCCACCGAAAGTTCTAGTCATATTCTACCTTTCAATATGTACTGTAATTTACAGAATCCCTAAAAAAAAATTTCTAGTGAAATTTTTACAGGATTCAGAAGTGAATTTCATGTCGTTCTTTTGCACTGGAACTCCCAATGGAGGTTCCACTGGAACTTCCAATCCTTTTCAACAGGGTATGCTGTTCTTTCCCACCGGACTTACAGTGGAGCTTCCATCGGAAGTTCCAATCTTATTCTACCTTTCAAACCTATACTGTAATTTGTGGATGTCCCCCCAAAAAACATGTTTTCTATATTGTAGTGAAATTTTTACAGGATTCAACACGAAATTGTTCTATTCTTCCTAGTCCTATTGTAAGTTTTGTGATTTGTAAGGAAAGATCTTACTTTCAATTTTCAGGTGTGCATTTTAGGTCCAATGTGACATCTTTACAAAGAGTTGTACAAGAAATCAAACCACAATTGAAAGAAGGCCATACAATTGCTTTGCGGAATAGTCCTTTTTGGAATATGTTTCAAGCGTTTCTATTCAATACTATATCAACATCGAATTGTAAGAAATCCGGCAGTTCTGTTTTTTATGTACTGGATAACTATGTTCCCCCCAACAAATGATTTCCAAATTAGTGGAGTGGGAATACATTTCTGTGAAGTTGATGTCCAAAGGATATTTGAGATAACTGAAGGTGAAACAGAAATGGAGGACTCCTACTCCTTCAAGCCAACCAAGGCAACATTGTATATACGGAGATTTCAAATAGGTGTTAAATTATTGACACAAAAAGGCTATCAAAATCGCTCCTTTGAAAGCTAAAATGGGAAATAAAGAAGTGGATCATGTTGACACAACAACACTTCTATGTTTATACACATGTGCTACTGTGTTTTTCCCTGCTACAGGTTCTTACTTGAGCTGGGGTTTCATCAATTTTGTGGATAGTTTGAGAGACATGCACAAACAGTTGATGAAATCTATTAAAGAATTTCATAAGCAGCGCGTAAAGATTACGTGCGCTATTATCATATTATTGGTATGAATTAATATTTATTTTCACTTCTATGTATAATTTAATATTCATAGCGTTGTTATTGTTGTAATATCGGTATTGTGAAGAAAGTGGAATAATGAAAGGAAATGAACAAGGTGACAATCCACCTTTCACAAAATGAAACTTGTTAGATTTTGATGATGATGTCAAAAAACTAAAGATTCAACAACTTGTAGCTAGTTGAGTAAGTCTACCAATTACAGTCTAAAATTAATGATTTTCTTAACCCACAGGTATGTAAAAAGAAAAATATTACAGATACAAAAAACATGAAGAAATTGCCGAGGAGACAACAACCAGTAAGGAATGTGGTGTTGCCAAACAGGAAAAGGTGGATGGCAAAGATGACAAAATAAAAGGTCTTGAAAAAGAAAATTCAGCATTGAAAAGGAAACTACAGAAAATGGAAGCAACAATTAAGAAACAAGTTGAAAAAATTAAAAAATTGAAGCTGTTGGTAACCGACAACCCCAACAAAGAGGCAAGCGGAAGAGAAACTATCATTTTTTGAGAGGAAATTACCCCTTTTGTAGAGGAAAACCGGACAACAGGTACCGATGAAGTTGAGATGCAGGAGGCAGAACACGAGCAAAAACCTGCTGAAAAAATCACACCTCTTCCTGACAGTAGCCAAGTCGAACAGTCGGAAATGACCCCTTATGTAATAGAGGAAAACCAGACATATGAAGTTGGGTTCTAGGAGGAGGCAGATCACGAGCAAGAACATACTGAAAAAACCACACCTCTCCCCGACAACAACTAAGTGTTGCAGAAATGTTGGGAGTCACAACGATAGAATATGTTTGCATATGAAGAAAAGATAGAAGAAAGAATCACACTGAATACAGAGATTTGTGTGCTTCGAGAAATGATCCCTACATCCACAGAGAGACAAAATTTCACTATAGTCGGGAGCACAAATTACAGAAAGATTTTTAGAGTTCTCACACACAGAAACCCTAGCCCGAAATGGGCTAATAAGGAGGACGAAACACTATTCCACCAACCACACAAAAAGTTTGTTGCGCTACAGTGAAAAACAGATTGAATTCTGCA
Organism: Viscum album; assembly: GCA_963277665.1. Lineage (NCBI taxonomy): Eukaryota > Viridiplantae > Streptophyta > Magnoliopsida > Santalales > Viscaceae > Viscum > Viscum album. The sequence goes on along the minus strand of OY728138.1, from coordinate 998,011,493 downwards.
TCACTACAGTGCCACGACCACTTAAGTCTAAAGTGATATAGTGGCTGAAGGTTGGAAGTTCACATAGCTACAATACCAGGGTCTCCAAAGTCCGACCTGTTATAGTAGTTGTGCCAAATTCTGCACTGCTATAGTGCCCTGTCAGTGTCGTCCGGTTAGCTCTGCTACAATCGGTCAGAGAATGCTAGTGCCCCAAAATTTGGGTCGGAGACCTTTGACCCCCAGACCCCCGTAGTAGGGGCGCGTTGCCCCCTGCAACCCCAACTAGCTCACCGCAGAGCTCGACCTGCGGAGTTGCGGTTTGTTGGGCAGTATGAGCCGGAAGCATTCGACCTAATCATTATCCGGAACGGATCGGGCTACACCAATCTAACATCAAGCAGAACAACCGAAAACAGAAACTCACCAAATCTGATCAATTATTAGAAATGTGAAATCAAGAGCAAGAAAACAAAAAAAAATTGGATTCAACATATCTGTATGAAACCCGAACTACAAGAAGATGAGCACCAGCAGTTGAAACGAAAGCAGTAGAAGATCCCGAGCTGGAAAAAAAACATCGACGTAGCCAGTGTTTCAAAGAAACTACAACGTAAAAGGGCTGTTACCGGGTTTGCAGTTGTACCAAAATGGGTCAAGCAGAGTCAGAAGCTCAAAAAAAAAAAAAAACTACGAACACCTTGAGAAGATTTTGCAGTTGGACCCGACCTGGTATGCTGTTAGGTTTAAAGGGAATGATCACCCTGAATTTATAGATATCTATTAAATTCTCCTGAGCTGTAAATGTTTTCTTATAAATTATGGTTATTATTATGTAGTGAATATGTATGAGAATCTGAGAACAATTTATATTCAGTAACAATGAATGATATTTTCTTTCTTTTCAACAAAACCATGACAAGTAGCAGAGTGAGTATTTAAGTTAACTAAGCTTACTGTAAACTAATATTCAATTAGTGACATCCTTCAATCATTTTTAATGATATCAGGTTATAGATGCTTATGGTCAGATAATAAAAAATAAGTGTGAAATGAGGAAGACAGCTGGAATATTTCCAGATAAATCGACGATTATTACAAGTGATGTCATGGTGAGTGTATTATTCTCTATATTATTTAAGTTGTAAATATATTAATTCATAGTTTGTCTAACTTTATTCACATTTACAGGACATAATATCTGTAAAAAACCAAAATTTGATAGAGTTGGTATATAAACCTGTTAAGGATGCAATGCAGTTAAATGAAAAACTTTTTCATCCCCATCAACACAACAAATATGCATGGGACATTGCTCGTTTTTGATATGCAGAAAAAATATTTTATCCACTATAACTTCATGCAACCTTCGATGAGTGGTGTTGGACATAATTGTTATCAGAAGGATTCTTTAGAAATGATAAATGTTATCCTCTTCAACATGAAATCCATTTTAATATAAACCAACTGAGTGAATTAAATTTGTACAGCTTGCTGAAAGCATTTATCAAAAAAATCATCAATAAATGGAGCCTGATTACTTGGACAAGACTGTTCCCGCGCCCTCGTTCCTAGTGGAAGATACTCATCAACAGGGGGATGCAATCTTGAACTGTGGAATACTTGTTTGTTATCTAATAGAGAAGTTGAAAACCGATCAAGCATATAAGAAGTTAGCACAAGAAGAAATTGACGACCTGTGACTTTATATGACACATTGCTTCCTTACCGACCCTGCAAATAGCTGGACAAAAACATCATTTAGAAGCAGAAGTTTCCTTTTGGAAATAGTGATGCCGACATCGACATAAACATTTAAACAACCCAATTTTATGGTTGTGACATCAATCTAGAATTGAAAAAGTTCTTAGGTTCTTAAACATTTATACATCATAGTTTTATGGTTGTTATTGGATATTGGAATTGAATGTTGTCAGGTTAAACATTTACACAACCCGATTTTATGGCTATGATAGGAAACTAAAATTGAATGTTGATTTGGTGTCTTGTAGTTATACAATTAATTATTGATACATATTTTTTATTGGGTGGTGATGGAAATGATTTTGGAATTATGTCATGTGATGATACAAGTTTGTTATTGTCTATTTTTATGAATACGGTTTTCTCTGATGATTCACATGCTTTTGTTGAGGTCAGAAATATTTTGTTTGATTTCAATTTTGTTACACCACATGGTATTTCAGAAATTATTATTGAATCTAACTCTTCTATGGTTATATCAATAATATTAAAAAGCCTTCTTGGTGTGGTAGATGTTTTTTTTGGTCCAATGGTTTTGGTTAAATGATGTTCAGTAATGTTTGTTTTTGTTTCTAGGGTAGATTTTGATTGTTGTATGTGGAATGAAATTTGTTTCATAGGGGGGTTTTGTTTCAATGATGTGTTTTCAATCTTCAATACATGTTTGATCATAGAGTTTTTATTTTAGGTTGTAAATAGATACCAATGGTGATTTGTTTTTTATTGGTATCAATATTTCATTATTATTGATTGTGTTCATAATTGTTTAGGTTGATGGTTGATAGATATTATCATTATTATACCATTGGATAATATATTTCTATTTTGTTGCTTTAATGCCATTGTATTTGTCATGAACCAACCAGGGGCAACTCTAAACCGGTCACCAGAGCTGATCCGAGACAAGCCCTGAAGGGCGTCCCCGATCCCCACAGGCTAACAATTAGTGCCAAACATCAACAGAGACGAGAGAACGATTTTGCCCAAAATAAATAAATAAACTGAACACCAGAAAGATAAACAAAGCAACCCAAATAATATACAAAAGTCCAAACTGAACATATTTTACACAATATGAAAATACAACAAACTCCACAACAAAACCAAGCTGAACATGATGACCACAACATCTCTATGTGACCCTGAGGGTCACTCTTCGATACCAAGAACAACCATCGCCCATGACGATTGAAACCAAGATGAAACCTGTGTCACAAGTTAAAAATGAAAAAGAAATATAGATGCGGGTATTACAACTCAGTAGGCGTGTCCAAACAAGTTATTCCCAATGCACTTCATTTAAAATAGAAGAAACACGAGCTTCAAGTTTGAAATACAATATATAAAAGTAAGCGTTTTCCACACGTTTTCCACTTCAAAACAAATCATGGTCCATTGCCCTTTTTCATTTCCAAAATCAAGTTTTTTTTTTCTATTAAAGCAACATTAACATTTTCAAGGGGAAATTTATTTTTCATTTCATAACCGGAGCAAGAGAGTAGAAAGAATTTCTAAGGGAAAACATTTTTCAGAAACCTTTGAAAAATCAACTCATCACTTTCCAAAGAAGTACACTACACATGAGATAACCACAATAATTACAATTTAAGGGCAATGAAAATAAACACACAAGAGTAAACAACCAAACATGCATCTCAATCATCCATTGAAAGTAACTATGTGCCAATAGACATGAGAAGAACCTAGGAGATCGTGAATAATCCAGAACATACTAATATATGTTGACTCATCTTGGAAAACATGCCTCACTCAATGACATCAAAACACCCTAACACGCTCGATCACACCCCACACGACACAGATCGAGGGACCCAATCCCCTAGCAATAATAACAAATATCCCTATGTTATGGGCTACTAGCTAGTGCGTAACCTAAGTAGTGCAACAATCGTTCTCAGAAAATTCAATAGCTATACCAAGTTCTCCATATCAAGTGTATAAATAGGGTGAGTCAACCAATGCTAGCCGAGCATCCAATCACATGCACATACAAATAATAATTCACACAACATGCATCACCCGGTCACCCCAAGGATCAACCTCTTGTCATACAAAGGTGTCCATACTGAGGACCTCCAATTTTCACACAAGTGAATGAGTCATGAGGATTCCACAACGAGGACATCTCACCCAATAAAAAAAAGATATATAAGGTAAGACAATTATCCAAGGAGAGTTTTCACATTAAACACTTTCACCATTTTTACAAAATTTCCAAACGGGCCAATAGTTAACATCTCATGCCATTTCATTTTTAAAGAACCAAACACACACCATTCTCAAGTTCAAACCCTTTTCAAATCCATTTTAGGAACCCAAATCCACCATCAAGGTGAAAGAACAACATTTACAAGCCAAACTGCCTAAAAATCCACAAAATACATGCGAAAGCCAATCGGACATTTTATCAAACATTTGGTGTGCACATTTATAACAAAACAATGCCATTTATAACAAAACAAAGGAAAAATCACTATTTACACCAAATAATTTATTCAAAGATCACACACCCTTATTTAGCATATAAGGGAGGTGCGAAAAGCACGAAACCAACGAATCTTAAATTATAATGGCAAGTGCAAGGGAAACCTACCTCAAATCCTTGACGCTTCAACAACGCACACCTGAAAACACTTCACGAAGGTTCCAAGACCCAAGATCTACCAAGAAGAACCTTAAACAAGCAAAACCTCCAACATAAATGAAGGGAACCATGAATCCTAGGTCCAAAAGACCATGGGAGAAAGATATCTCAAAAGAAAATGGAGGAAAGAGGAAGAGAGAGAAGAAGAGAGGAGATTACCTTGAGAGATCTAGCCCAAAACCTTAAAGAAACCCTAGATCCATGCTATGGAAGAAGGGTGGAGGCTTGGAGAATAAGGGGAGAGGCCCCTTAGGGTCGCACGAACCGGAGGGAGGAGAGAAGAGGCATTTTGGGTTAAAAATCCCGAAGGGATAGGGTTGAAATTTGACAATTTTTAAGATATGGGCAGCTCATACAATTTACCAAACCGTGCGCTAATCGTGTGCCAACCGTGTGCCTTTTATTGGACACACCTGAGCACCTGCATGGTTTGACCGCACAGTATGCAAACCGTGCACTAACCTTGCCAAACACCGTCTCAAGACAGAACCTCCCCGCACGCTCACCGCACAGTTTGGCAAACTGTGCACAAGCCGTGCTCCATCCCTCTGCCACCAAAACTTATGCCGCACAGTTAATCGTGCGCCAACTGTGTGCCCTTTACTAGACACACTTGGGCACCTGCACGGTTTGGCTGTACAATCTGCAAACCGTGCGCCAACCGTGCCAAACGCCACTATCTCAAGACAAAACCTCCCCACATGCTTACCGCATGTTTTGACAAACTGTGCGCAAGTCGTGCGCCATACCTCTACCACCAAAACTTACGCCGCACGGTTATCTGAAGAAGGCCGCACACCAACCATGCGCAGACTACTGTCAAACTCAAAAACTCAACTTTCCTTCCAAAAACTAACAAGATACCAAGGAATAACCATGGGGTCCAAACTAAATAAACACCTCAAAAATTAGAACCCGTCACACTCGGAACTTACGCCTCTTGCTCGAAATGAAACAACAAACCAAAACCACTTCCCAAGAAACCATGGGAAATTGGAGCCATAACTTTTATAACCAAGCCTTGAACAAAACCGCATTCTCAACACGGGAGGTTGGAATGAATTCCCCACCATTAATAAATAACTAGCACTGATTCGCTCTAGGAAAAATCTCAAGGAGACCCACAGGTGGGTCTCCCCACCATTAAGAAACAACTAGCAACTGCCCCCAAATGGGTCGGAAACCCTCCACCACAAGGGGAGGAGGGGGAGGGCAATGAAAGAGCACCATCCCAAACAACTAACCTCACAAGGGCAAACAATTAGATTTATACCGTCTCACCCCAACGTTGGAGACGAGATGAAACAAAGTTCCCCACATCCTTGACGGTTTCCTGATTGCGTGAAAAGTTTCACTCTAAGACCTATGACTGGAGCTCTGATGTTTGAAGCATTTGCTGTGCCGCATTCAGGAGCTAATGATTCTGATTGGAACACAACACCTTCGATCATAACACACCACGAACTCGCTTTGCTTAAACCAGGCACACACGGAACACACAACCACTTAGAACAGAAGAATTTAAAATTTCCAAAGGAAAAACACGCTTCCACTGAAACAAGAGTTCTCAGGAGATCCACAACATCCCCTTACGTTACAAACAAAAGAGAACACCACCAAGCACAACTGCCACAACAGAAGGAAGCACTACAATAAAATGGGACTTTAAACCAAACCCAAACAACATTATACTTCTGCGAATTAGATCCACGTTGCTTCCTGACAACACCCCGACAGAACTGTTGCGAGTGGCCTAGGCACTCACAAGCATGACAAATTTTTGGTGCACTCGGACATGATGACTTTTTATGATATGACTTTTCACACTGATGGCACATCAAGATTCCACGCCTAGAAGAAGCTGATGAAAGATCTCGAGGCCTTTTAATTCCATGACCTGCTCCAACAGCTTCCGACCACTTCCCCACTTCCTTACTGGAATTCCCCTCACTACTTCTAGGAACTGAAGGAGGGAAGACTACCTTAAGCACTCCTGCTTGCACAACTTCCACACGAACAGTTTACCTCACCATGTCGGTAAGAGGTTGAATTGAACTCCGACACCTTCAACTGCAGATTAGGACGATGCCCAAACTCAAAATGTCGAGCCTTTATGGAATCATCCACAGTCAATTCCGGAAGATAAGGAACTAGATCCCTGAAACGATGAAAGAACTCCAACACCGATTCATCGCCTTGCTGCAAACTACACATCTCTATCCCCTTTCTCACTTTTACCGCCTTAGAGAAATATTGCTGGATGAATGAAGCCTTAAGAACTCCCAAGTAAGATCTTCTCGAGCCTTGTTCCGAGACACTGACTTCCACCACTTCCATGTCGGACCTTCAAGCATAAAGGTATCAAACTTAACCATTAACGACTCATGCAACTCAATGAGGCTGAAGTTCCTTTCAGTTTTTTTGCATCCACTTTTGCTTCAAGGGGATTCGTTTGACCATAAAAGAGGTGGATTTAACTTTCGAAACTCAAGAACGAAATCCTTAGGTTGATTAACTGGAGGGTTTTCCAATGGTGAACCATCTGTGGTTGCTCTTCGAATATCCATCAAATCTCTATGGGGGAGAACACTGAGAAACAAGGAAACCAGGAGCTCTATCAAAACCATCTCATCAACAAGAGTACTCAAACTCAAACACCGCACAAACAACACTTCCAAATCATAAGATAAGTACCACACAACCACTGATTTTCAAAGCATCACAACTTCTTGAAAATATTTTCGAACGAAAACAAACTTGGTCAGTTGCACACTCATCAATGGTATTCCTTAAGAGTCTCACTCACATGCACATTCTCGTGCTACCCCGAACACCAATCAACCCATGCCAATCTGAGCGTTCATCCACATCTCTATACATATCCATGCATGTGAGCACCCAAAGAAATACCAAAGGTCAAAACAAAACATTCTCATCTCAAAATCCATAAAACTTTTCAAAAGACCGCCAACCATCAAGTCAAAAATCCATTTTGAAATTCCACTCTTCAATCCATTTTATCATGCTCAAAAATTAAAACCCATAGATTTCCATCCAAAAAATCAATTCATTTCATTCAAAACATTTTCCAGCAGCTCAACAAATTTCATTTCATCAAAATTATTTGATTAAAAACCCATTTCTTCTTATTTAAAACACATCCCCCAAATCCGTTTTAAAACAAGTTTCGATTTTCCAGCAAACAATTTAAAAAACCCTAGATTTTGATTATAAAAATCCAAAATGCCTTCTTCAAAATGATTTTGAAAATTCATTTTCCATTTTTCCAAAAACCAAACCATTACCATTTCCAAATCCATCTTCACAATTCCGAAACAAGATTTACCAAGACAATTTTTAGAATCAAAGAAGACCCAAAATGACTCACAAGAGAAACTAGTGTCAATGAATGACTTAACTATATGATTGGTGAATATACATCAATCACACCACTGTCACTGAGAGTATTCTAGGACCATGTCTTCGGCTCCACATGACTTGCCAGGCTCCCTGTGAGCTCGCAGATACCACTAGCCAAACTCCCTTTTTATATCCCAAACACCAAACAACCACAAAACCAAAGAAACCCAAACCCAACTTCCCATGGAAACTCAAGGTTTAGTCCAAAAAGTGTTGACTAAACACTCCCTCGGATTTTCACCCCAAGTTCCGACAGTCCTACTCCATATACCTTGACAACCCTAAGTAACAAAGGGCGCTCTGAAAAGCAAGGTTCTCTAAAGAGGCGACCTCCTCTGATACCATTTTTTCATGAACCAACTAGGGTCAACCTTGAACCGGTCACCCGAGCCGATCTAAGACAAAACCCGAAGGGCGTTTCCGATCCCCACAGGCTGACAACTAGTGACAAACATCAACAGAGAGACAAGAGAACGATTTTGCCCAAAATAAATAAATAAGCTGAACAATGTAAAGATAAACAAAACAACCCAAATAATTTACAAAAGTCCAAACTGAACATATTTTACACAATCTGAAAATACAACAAATTGCACAGCAAAACCAAACTGAACCTGACGACCACAATGTCTCCATTTGACCCCGAGAGTCACTCTTCGATACCATGAACAACTATTGTCCACAACGATCGAAACCAAGATGAAACCTACGTCACAAACTAAAAACAAGAAAGAACTATAGATGTGAGTATTAAAACTCAGTAGGCGTGCTCGAACAATCTATTCACAACACACTTCCTTTAAAATAGAAGAAACATCAACTTCAAGATTGAAATACAATATATAAAAGCCTTTTCCACACATTTTCCACTTCAAAACAAATCATGGTCTATTGCCCTTTTTCATTTCCAAAACCAAGTTCTTTTCCATTAAAGTAAAATTAACATTTTCAAGGGGAAAGTGATGCTTTCATTTCATAATCGGAGAAAGAGAGTAGAAATAATTTCTAAGGGAAAACATTTTTTAGAAACCTTTGAAAAACCAACTCATCACTTTCCAAAGAAGTACACCACATATGAGAGCATCACAATAATCACAATATAAGGGCAATGGAAATAAGAAAACAAGAGTAACTGTAACATCATGTTACGTTTTCAGGTACTTTTGATGTTTCTAAGTACCTCTGTTTTGGAGTAGTGACTTGGGGTGCGTTTGGGTGAACTTTTAAAGAAAACTAAAGGGCAGTGAGTTGTGCACGGTTTGCGCACAATTTGACAAACCGTGCGACCAAACTGTGCCAACCATGCAGAACTGGACAGAGAGGTCCGCACGGTTTGCGCACGGTTTGACTGACCGTGCGACCAAACCGTGCCAACCTTGCAAACCTGGACAGTGAGTTCCGCACGGTTGACGCACAGTTTGCCTGACCGTGCGCCTCTGTCCAGGTAACCGTGCGCGCGATTTTTTTAATTCCGAAAATCCTTCTTAAAACCACCTGAACCCCAGAACTTCCATATTTCCGACCTTGGCTTGGGCTTGAAACATTCTAGGTGTTTTTAAAGCCTCCCGGAGAGATTCCAAGGTGATCCGAACTTCTTCCTTCGAGATTGAAGGCTCAGATTGAGGATCCGCTCTCCTGGTAAGTGGATTTCAACCTGTTACTTCTCCCGTTCTTTCCTCTATCTTTCCTTGATCTTTTCATGGGAGATTTCCACCGTTTTCCGTGGATTTAAACTTAAGAGTTGGCTTGGGCTTGAAACATTCTAGGTGTTTTCAAAGCCTCCCGGAGAGATTCCAAGGTGATCCGAACTTCTTCCTTCGAGATTGAAGGCTCAGATTGAGGATCCGCTCTCCTGGTAAGTGGATTTCAACCCGTTACTTCTCCCGTTCTTTCCTCTATATTTCCTTGATCTTTTCATGGGAGATTTCCACCGTTTTCCGTGGATTTAAACTTAAGAGTTGGGATCTAGATCTAGGATTGTGGATCTAGATCTATTTACAGGATCTTGATGCCATTGATCTTGTTTTCTTTTTGGTTTTAAGGATTTAGATCCAGAACTTGATTGACGACGTTGTGCCGCACGATTTTTGGGGTTTCTCGCTGGGCTAACTCCCGTCAATAAATCGAGGTAGGTGGTTCCGTCCCGACTTTCCAAATTGACCATCCTTGTATTTCTTGATTTATTTCAATTGTTGATTTAAATTCAATTGCTCAAATTTGCTTTCAATTAAATTGATAAAAATTCGATTCCAGTGAATCGAGATATTTGAAATGGTTTTGGTATGAAAATTTGGAAAACCCCCAATTCCATTGAATTGGGTGTGTGTATGGAAATTTGATGATTTAAATTGTGGATTTGATGGAAATGATTTCAATTAAATTGTTGAATTTAATTGTGGAAATAAATTGTGTGATAATGGAATTAGTTTTGATTGGATTTCAAACTGGTGAAAATGACTTAAAATGATTTGATAGAAACCCATTGGTTTTATCTTGTGAAAAAGACATGTTTTTGAATAAAACCTGTTTTGGTTTTAAATGGAAAGAAATTGGAACATTTGAAATGGAAGAATGAGATTGATTGTATTTTTAAGCATTCTTAAGCTAGTTCGCCCATCATGTAAGAGCGCATGCAAGCCTTAGGTAGTTAGTGAGTTATTTGGATACACTCTACGCTACGACAGCGTTCTAAAACATACTTGCGGCGGGTCACATACCCGACGGGTTGGTGACGAGTCTCCTTTGGCCAGTGTCATAGGGACGCGTGTATACACATTTTGCTGAGTTCACATAGAGAGTGTGAAATCCTATAACTGGTTAATACTATCGTACCTTTTGGCAGATGATCATGTTGATTGCTTGTATGTTTATATTTGAGATATAAATGTATGCCAATGCTTTTGAACTGCTTTACATGCCTGCTAAATTTATATAATCTGTTTTATATAAATGTTTTATTTAAGCCATTGTTTTAGAAATATTCCATCATTTGTAAAATCATTACTTAAAATATTTTTTCGCATCATTTGAAAATGTATAGCATGTTTTGTTAAAATATGCTTTTGAATTGCCAAACCTGTTTATTTGAAAATTGAAAGCTTTTCTTTGGATAATCTATATTTGGCATCTGTTACGGAATCTTTGGTGGTATCCTACTGGGTTTAGGCTCACACCCTACTTTTGCCTTCGGGTGTTTGTAGACTTTCTTCTTCCAGGTTTGAGCAAAGAGAATGGATCTCTTGGAGCTGGATCCAGTTGTTGATCTTTGGTCTTGGTGAATTGTGTCCTTAGGGACATTGAGACTGTTTTCCCATTTTTAGTACTTGGGTTGTAGTACTTTGGGCTTTTTATGCCTTTGTTTTCTGGTACATTACTCCCAGTGGAGTTTCTTTTTGTTATGCATATTGTCTTGTTTCTTTTCTTCCACATTGTTGGTGGCAAAATCGTTCCCACTTGCATGTTGTGTGATGCCAGGTGCTAGTCGCCGACCCGTGGGGATCGGGAACGCCCTTTGGGCTATGTCAGGGCCGGCTCAGTTATCGGGTTACTAGGGTACCCGGGCTGGTTCGTGACAAAATGGTATCAGAGGCAGGTTAAGCATCTTGCCTTTATGACAGTATGCATTTGAGTATTCTTGTCGGGACTTAGGAGGTAGTTGTGATTGAGTGCCTGACCAGCTCTCACCGCAATGAACCTTAAGTCATCAGGGTTGGTTAGAGAAATACGACTTGTGGATTTGTTTTAGTATTTTCCCTATTTTGATTTGGATAGAGTGAAATCCAAATCTTGTTTATCCCTTTTATTAAGAATAGTTTTCCTTGTTACTCAGTTTGAGTGTTAATCTAATGTCTTTTTATGTGTGTAGCATCATGGCTCCGAGAAGACGGGGGAATCGGATCCAAAAAGAGGCTGCTGCTGAATCTCAGCAAGCGAGTCCTATTGTGGATCCGAGTCTGGTTGAGGTGATTGTTCGCACTGTCCAAGCTCTAGGACAGGCACCGCCTCTAGTTTCTGTTCAGGCTCCAGCTATAGATCCTCATAGTGATATTGTTCGAAATCATTCTCACACTACTAAAAATTCGGGCTATAGCGGCCGCCATTGGCGGTCGCTTTAGCCTCGTCGCAATAGGCCAACAGTGACCGCCAATGGCGGTCCCTCTAGGTGGCCGAAATTCTGGCCTACAGCGACCGCCTGACGGTCGCTCTAGGCTGCCTGCCGGGTCAACATTAGCGACCGCCAATGGTGATCGCTGTAGGTGGCTGAAATTTCGGCCTACAGCGACTGCCAATGGCGATCGCTAATGTTGACCCGACAGACACCCTGTAACGATCGCCACAGGCGGTCGCTAGTCTGAGATTTAAAAAAAAAAAATCAATGCATATAAATGAAATATTTTTAAGATTACAAATGTGTTTTATTATAATAGAAAATAAATAAAATACATTTATTTAAGGTTATTAGTGAAAGAAATATATATATATATAATATTAAATAAAATATTTTTCTTATTCATCCAATAGGTTTGTTAAGCATATGGTAATAATAAATCAAATTTTATGCTTAAAATTTGTATTTCTCTAAAAAGGTAATTTTACTACCTCTTAATGGAGAGCCTATTTTAAATATAAATTTTAGCACATTTATAAATTTTTTATTTCAATATAAACTTATCTTTTTAAAAACTTAACATAAAAATGTGTTAGAGTTAATTTGTGGTATTTTTTTGTGGATTTTCATTTTTTTAATGAAATGTACAAATTGTGTTTTTTTTAATTCATGGTACAAAATCAAAGATAAAAACAAGGTAAAAATCATAAAAAATGGAAAACAATTTCAAACAGCATAAACATTAAGATTGTCATAAACAATAAATGATAAACGTGCTTCAGCGATCCGAGCAGGTCCATCCATTTCAATCTTCTGCTTCAATAAACCTACAATAAGACAAAAAAAACAACAACACAAAACAAACGTAAATTAGACATATTTATTCAGTTATTATATACATATAATAAAATTAAATCTGACATCAAATCATGGTGCTATAATAATTTTAAACCCCCAATTTAAGAAATGCTATCATTTCAGGATTTTTTTTCTTATTTGGTTTAGTTTGTGAAATTGTTTTGTTGTCTAAATATGAATGTTCTCCGCGCGCACCGCACGTCCGATGGGCGTGCCGTCTCCTCCTACACGTCACGAATAATATTCCTATTGTTTTCGTGTGGTTTCAGGTCATTCGGAGCACGTTTGCTCCGAATTCAACCGTCTCACGCCGTTTTGATGTTTTATGACTCCGTAAATGCGTTTTCAGTCACCGCGGTCAAACGACACATCCGATTGACGTGCCGTCTGCCCGACCATTTCACAATTCACACAACGGTTGTTGTCGTACGATTTCATGACATTTCGAGGTCGTTCAGGTGGTTTTGACCCCCCAACGCGCACTTTTAGCGCGCGCCGAGCTGCCGAAAACGACACAATCGGTCGTACCGCGCGCACCGCACGTCCGATGAGTGTGCCGTCTCCTCCTACACGTCACGAATAATATTCCTATTGTTTTCGTGTGGTTTCAGGTTATTCAGAGCACGTTTGCTCCGAATTCGACCGTCTCACGCCGTTTTGGTGTTTTATGACTCTGGAAACACGTTTCCGGTCACTGCGATCAAATGAAACCTCCGATTGACGTGCCGTCTGCCCGACCATTTCACAATTCACACAACGGCTGCTGTCGTACGTTTTCATGGCATTCCGAGGTTGTTCGGGTGGTTTTGACCCCCCAATGCGCCCTTTTAGCGCGCGCAGAGCTGCTGAAAATGACACAATCGGTCGTACCACGCGCATCGCAAGTCCGATGGGCGTGCCGTCTCCTCCAACACGTCATGAATAACATTCCTATTGTTTTTGTGTGGTTTTAGGTCATTCGGAGCACGTTTGCTCCGAATTCGACCGTCTCACACCGTTTTGTTTTTTTATGACTCCGGAAACGCGTTTCCGGTCACCGCGGTCAAACGACATCTCCGATTGACGTGCCGTCTGCCCGACCATTTCACAATTCACACAACGGCTGTTGTCGTACGGTTTCATGGCATTCCGAGGTCGTTCGAGTGGTTTTGACCCCCCAACGCGCCCTTTTAGCGCGCGCCGAGCTGCTGAAAACGACACAATCGGTCGTACCGCGTGCACCGCATGTCCGATGGGTGTGCCGTCTCCTCATACACGTCACAGATAATATTTCTACTGTTTTCGTGTGGTTTCAGGTCATTCGGACCACGTTTGCTCCGAATTCGACCGTCTCACGCCGTTTTGGTGTTTTATGACTCCGGAAACGCGTTTCCGGTCACTGCGGTCAAACGACGGTCACCGCGGTCAAACGACACCTCCGATTGACGTGCCGTCTGCCCGACCATTTCACAATTCGCACAACGACTGTTTTCATACGGTTTCATGACATTCCGAGATAGTTCGGGTGGTTTTGACCCCCCAACGCGCCCTTTTAACGCGCGCCGAGTTGCTGAAAACGACACAATCGGTCGTACCGCGCGCACCGCACGTCCGATTGGCGTGCCGTCTCCTCCTACACGTCACGAATAATATTCCTATTGTTTTCGTGTGGTTTCAGGTCATTCGGAGCACGTTTGCTCCGAATTCGAATGTCTCACGCCGTTTTGGTGTTTCATGACTTTGGAAACGTGTTTCCGGTCACCGCGGTCAAACGACACCTCCGATTGACGTGCCGTCTGCTCGACCATTTGACAATTCACACAACGCCTGTTGTCGTACGATTTCATGGCATTCCGAGGTCGTTCGAGTGATTTTGACCCCCCAACGCGCCCTCTTAGCGCGCGCCGAGCTGCTGAAAACGACACAATCGGTCGTACCACGCGCACCGCACGTCCGATGGGTGTTCCGTCTCCTCCTACACGTCATGAATAATATTCCTATTGTTTTTGTGTGGTTTCAGGTCATTCAGAGCATGTTTGCTCCGAATTCGACCGCCCCACGCCGTTTTGGTGTTTTATGACTCCGTAAAGGCGTTTCCGATCACCGCGGTCAAACGACTGCTCCGATTGACGTGCCGTCTGCCCGACCATTTCACAATTCACACAACGGCTGTTGTCGTACGGTTTCATGGCATTCCAAGGTCGTTCGGGTGGTTTTGACCCCCCACACGCCCTTTTAGCGCGCGTCGAGCTGCTGAAAACGACACAATCGGTTGTACCGCGCGCACCGCACGTCTGATGGACCTTCCGTCTCCTTATACACGTCACACATAATATTCCTATTGTTTTCGTGTGGTTTCAGGTCATTCGGAGCACGTTTGCTCCGAATTCAACCGTCTCACGCCGTTTCAGTGTTTTATGACTCCGTAAACGCGTTTCCGGTCACCGCGGTCAAACGACACCTTCGATTAACGTGTCGTTTGTCCGACCATTTCACAATTCACACAACGGCTGTTGTCATACGGTTTCATGGCATTCCGAGGTCGTTCGGGTGGTTTTGACCCCCCAACGCGCCCTTTTAGCGCGCACCGAGCTGCTGAAAACGAGACAATCGGTCGTACCGCGCGCACCGCACGTTCGATGGGCGTGCCGTCTCCTCCTACACGTCACGAATAATATTCCTATTGTTTTTGTGTGGTTTCAGGTCATTCGGAGCACGTTTGCTTCGAATTCGACCGTCTCACGCCGTTTTGGTGTTTTATGACTTCAGAAACGCGTTTCCGGTCACCGCGGTCAAACGACACCTCCGATTGACGTGCCGTCTGCCCGACCATTTCACAATTCACACAACGGCTATTGTAGTACGATTTCATGGCATTCCGAGGTCTTTCGGGTGGTTTTGACCCCCCAACGCGTCCTTTTAGCGCGCGCCGAGCTGCTAAAAAACGACACAATCGGTCGTACCGCGCGCACCGCACGTCCGATGGGCGTGCTGTCTTCTCCTACACGTCATGAACAATATTCCTATTGTTTTTGTGTGGTTTCAGGTCATTCGGAGCACACTTGCTCCGAATTCGACTGTCTCACGCCGTTTTGGTGTTTTATGACTCCGTAAACGCGTTTACGGTCACCGCGGTCAAACAACTGCTCCGATTGACGTGCCGTCTACCCGACCATTTCACAATTCACACAACGGCTGCTGTCGTACGATTTCATGGTATTCCGAGCTCGTTCGGGTGGTTTTGACCCCCCAATGCGCCCTTTTAGCGCGCGTCGAGCTGCTGAAAACGATACAATCGGTCGTACCGCGCACACCGCACGTCCGATGGGCGTGCCGTCTTTTCCTACACATCACGAATAATATTTCTATTGTTTTCGTGTGGTTTCAGGTCATTTAGAGCACGTTTGCTCCGAATTCGACCGTCTCACGCAGTTTTGGTGTTTTATGACTCCGTAAACGCGTTTCCGGTCACCGCGGTCAAACGACTGCTCCGATTGACGTGCCGTCTGCCCGACCATTTCACAATTCACACAACGACTGTTGTCGTACGGTTTCTTGGCATTCTGAGGTCGTTCGGGTGGTTTTGACCCCCCAACGCGCCCTTTTAGCGCGCACCGAGCTGCTGAAAACGACACAATCAGTCGTACCGCGCGCACTGCACGTCCGATGGGCGTTCCGTCTCCTCCTACACGTCATGAATAATATTCATATTGTTTTCGTGTGGTTTCAGGTCATTCGGAGTGCGTTTGCTCCGAATTCGACGTCTCACGCTGTTTTGGTGTTTTATGACTCCGTAAATGCGTTTCCGGTCACCGCGGTCAAACGACACCCCTTCGATTGACGTGCCGTCTGCCCGACCATTTCACAATTCACACAACGGCTGTTGTCGTACGGTTTCATGACATTTCGAGGTTGTTCGGGTGGTTTTGACCCCCTAATGCGCCTTTTTAGCGCGCGCCGAGCTGGTGAAAACGACACAATCGGTCGTACCGCACGCACAGCACGTCCGATAGGCGTGCCGTCTCCTCCTACACGTCGCGAATAATATTCCTATTGTTTTTGTGTGGTTTCAGGTCATTCGGAGCACGTTTGCTCCGAATTCGACCGTCTCATGCCGTTTTGGTGTTTTATGACTCCGGAAACGCGTTTCCGGTCACCCGCGGTCAAACGACACCTCCGATTGACGTGCTGTCTGTCTGACCATTTCACAATTCACACAATGGCTGTTGTCGTACGGGGGGAGGGGCTGTCTGGGGTGCTGGGAGAGCTGTCCGGGGTGCAGGGAGAGCTGTCTGGGATGCGGGGGCTGGGGGGGGATGTCCGGGGTGCGGGGGGCTGTCCGGGGTGCGTGGCGAGCTGTCCGAGGTGAGGGGGGGGGGTCTGTTTGGGGTGCGGGGGGGCTGTTCGAGGTGCGGGGGGGGGGGGGGGGGGGCTGTCCGGGGTGCGGGGGGGCTGTTCGGGGTGCGGGGGGGGGGGGATGTCCGGGGTGCGGGGGGGATGTCCGGGTTGCGGGCGGGGGGGGGGGGGGGGGGGGGGGGGGGGGGGGGGCTTTCCGGGGTGCGGGGGGCCCTGTCCGGTGTGCGGGGAGGCCTGTCCGAGGTGCGTTGAGGGCTATCCGGGGTGCGGGGGGGCCTGTCCAGGGTGCGGGGAGGGCTGTCCGGAGTGCGGGGAGGGCTGTCCGGGGTGCGGGGGGGGGGGGGGGGGGGGGCTGTTTGGGGTGCGGGGAGGGCTGTCCCGGGTGCGGGGAGAGCTGTCCGAGGTGGGCCGAGGACTACAAATAGTGAATCTCAGCTCATTCATCAAAAACAAGTTTAATGATTTATATTAGGAATCACATGGTTTTTTCAAAAATATTACAGAACATGCAATTGAAAACATTGAAGAATTAAATGAATAAAAAATATCCAAATCATTAATCAGTTTCATGGTTACTTCTCAATTCGTGCACACAAACATTGCATCAGGCCAAAACACACATGATACCCCCAAATCACAAAAAATCTCACTAGAAACCCAACCTAAATATCAACAACCCCACCATTAAAAACAGAAACACACCTCGTGAATATGATGCGTCATGCGTGGTCATGACTACTACCTCCATCAGGTGGGTCAAGGGCCTACAACAAAAAAACATTATGAATATTTTCATAACAAAATAATATAAATTAAATAAATAAATACAATATAAACCCACATCGTTTGATCTCCTGCACCATCACCTGGACGCACATATTGCCGCAGTGCTCTAACCTCAGCGATCAATTGCGTATTTACCTCCTCGGAAGCGCGCAGCCGTGCCTCAAAATCTGACAACCGCTGTGTCATCTGAGCAACAGCAGGACCGAGAACTACAGCGCGTGACACTACAGAACGAGGAATCCCTGTTCCATAGGTCAAACTATATCCATGCCCGTCCAACCAATAATGCGATGAAAGATCTCATCCCTTCGCATGGGAAGCTGTCGCTGGTCCTCTGACAGATGTTCTAACGCAACTTCAAATTGAGGCTGTGAAATATTTAAATATATATACATATATTAATATACAGATTTTATGTAAGTATTGGTAATGAGTACAAACACTTACTATCAATGCTGCAGCCTCTGGATCATTGCGATCACAAGTCCTCATCCACACCGACATTTTATCAGTTGGTGCACCTTGCTTCCGCAACTGTATATGAATAGAATATAAACACAAAACCATATTAATTAATAAATTAAAAAATGAATAATAAATACCTCATGTCGGATCTGAGACACGTGACGAGTCCCGAGCATGTGAGGTGGTACCTGCAACGCTTGATTCTCAGAATGACGTGTTGACACCTCCTACATTCAATTCATTCAAATGTCAAACAAATCACACATTCTTGAAAATATATATACCAAAATAAATATACAAACCGCAACACCCTCAGTAGACCATTATGCAACTAAATCACGCCACTGAGCCGGGAGGACACCTCTCGGGACTTTTTCCAGAATGTCTGGGGCACCCACATTTGGTACCCAATGGTCCCTCTTGACTTTGCCTTTATAGTCTTTCCACATCTTACGACATTTGCTCATACACACTGGTCGGAACTCATCGGGGCATACTTTCAAATTTTGCTATTAAAGAAAAAAATCACATATGTTATTATTGTTTATACACAGGGAATAAAGTAAAATGGTCTTCTTACATGAACCTCCCTCCAAAGACGATCTAATGTGTCCTGATGGATAGAAGCTCAGTTACGCGTGGTCAATGGAAATCGATGTGGGTCACGTATGATATGACCCAGCTGGCAAATAAATGCAGGGACATTCCGTCCCACAGGATGAAATACCTCATCAAATGAAACATCAAAAGTCGTGTCGGAATTCCATGATAATATGCCACGACCAGGGCCTCTCTTGCGAGAGGAAGAAGCAGTCGAGTCTGATCTTGTTGAAAACAATTTTATATATAAATTGACAGATGTTATAAATATATATATATATATATGTTTATCAATTACATAAAAAATAGAGACAATGACATTCAAACATACCTCAACCCTGAGACGTAGATGCCTCAGATGGATGATGTGGATATGCTGCCTCTTCCCCATGACATGCCTGCAGTCATGGAAACATTAGTAAGAGGACTATCCAAAGTGTCCAAAAGATAAATTGGATTGTTTTTAAAAAAATCAAACTTGTACAGTTGTTAATCAAACAAAAAGGGATTGAATAATTAGTTGTGAATGAATTTTAAAAAATCAGAAAGTTAACAAAACAGATATACAAATTATGTACAAAACCAATCAATGCATAGCCAAATTTCAAATTGAATTAATAAAAATTCAAGCAGCACATGAACCAAATGAAGAATACCTCAATGGGAAGATACACCGACAATAACATCAATATAACATGAGTTAAATCACCCTAAATATTTATAACTGAATAAACTTCCAAAAGTGAGGATTAAAACTTACAAGGATTTATAAAATGGTTAGATAATTTATGATATCACAGGCTGAATAGTGGGAAAACAATTATACCTTTCATTAAGCATGCAAATCGACCGTTTCTCATTCAATAGCCGCTCTGACCCAATAAATATCTTCTTCACGTTGAACTACGATATGTTGATCAAGCTGTTGGGAAACAAAAGGAACAGTCTCGGGTTCATCTTGTTCAAATACAAACACTCCTCGCCGATACATTTTGACAACAACTTGCCAACTTGGATTCGAAGGCAAAGTAACGAAGAATACTTGTTCCGCTTGTGATGTCAAAATGAAAGGTTCATTATCAACTCGTTCATTTCTGTATAACATATAGTTAAAATTCACCAATGAAAACTGATATTGATCGACTTTACATCCACGCACTGGATCAACCCAATTACACTTTAAAAATATGTACTTCAACCCGTGTGTGTATACAACTTCAATGATGTCTATCAATTGACCATAGTAATAACCAGAATCGACAAATGGACAACCGATGCCACTGTTTTGTGTTGCTTGTTTGTCGTCAACATCTTTAATGTGAAATCGAAAACCATTAGCATCTATAGATTTATAACGACGAGCCGTTATAGATGGACCCTTAACCAGTTGGATAAATTTTTCAGTTAGCGTGAGGTCTCCTAACTCCCTCAGCTTATGAACCTACATAATTCATAGAATTCAATAATGATATATGCAGAAAGAAATTAGTATAATACTTCACTCATAATGAAAATCAATTTATACGTACATAATCCTTGAACCAATCATGAAATGACGCATAATGAGATTGTTGAATTTGCAACTCAGTTGCACGATACATCTCTTCTTTTATCTCATTAATGTGTTTCCTGCAAATGATAACGCGATGTTTAAATGATCAACTTATGCAAACAAAACATGTAAAAGTTAAACAATAAAAGTGATAAGATACTTACTGCATTAATGGTGCAACTGATGGAGTATTGAACAAGATATATCGATGCGCTTGTATCCACTCGATGTTGTCCATATCATATGTGATTCCTTTTCCAACTGGACCATCATGAATCCGAGAGGGCTTATCTAATTTTGTTTCAACATCCGTAAGATATTTTGCACAAAAAGTAGTACACTCATCCATCAAATAACCATTGGCTATTGATGCCTCCAGACGAGCTCTGTTGCGTACAAATCGTTTCAATGTACTCAAATACCGCTCAATAGGATACATCCACCTGAATTGCACTGGACCAGCAGCCATTACTTCATCAGTTAGGTGCACTGTCAAGTGGACCATAACATCGAAAAATGAGGGGGGAAATAGTTTCTCAAAGTGACAAAGTGTAAGTACAATTCGGTCTTGTAAACTTTTTAAATCACTCATTCGTTGATTTCTTAAACAAAGCTGTCTAAAAAAATTACTCATCTCAATCAACGGATGAACAACATTGGGAGATAAACAATCACAAATTGTGATTGGAATCAACTGCTGAAGTAGTATATGATTGTCATGACTTTTCAACCCTTGCAATGTCTTGCTCGTCAGATTCACACACTTTGAAATATTAGAAGAGTAACCATTAGACACCTTGAACATCTTCAAAATGGAAAGAAATGTCTCTTTCTCCTTTATAGTCATCGTATACTGTGCAACAGACATATATGCCTTGTTTCCCTCAGCTAACTGTAAATGCAACTGTTTCCTTAAACCCATTTATTCCAAATCACGACGTGCATTAACATGGTCCTTTGATTTTCCACTGACACCTAAAATGGTCCACAATATGTTATCACAAACATTTTTTTCAATGTGCATGACATCCAAATTATGTCTCAGCATGTTAGTTTTCCAATACGGAAGACTATAAAAAATACTTTTCTTTTTCCAATTGTGACTGCGCTGCCTACCCGCGACACAAATATTACGTACTGGCGGAACCACAAAATCCTGAATTTCATATACCGTGCGGATGTTTTCTTCCTCAATCTGTGATAACATTTCGACTCCTGTCATGATCTTTGGTGCTAAGCCGAACTCTCTAGAACCATCAAATGCCACTCTATCCTTTCTGAACCTGTGCTGAGGGGGGAGAAAACGTCTGTGACCCATGTATGCCCATTTTTTGGAATGCTTAAGCCATACAGATTTTTTACTTTTGTTGCAACAAGGGCAAGAAAATTCCCCTTTCGTACTCCAGCCTGATAAATTTTCATAAGCTGGGAAGTCATTGATTGTCCACAATAAAGCAGCCTGCAGTTTGAACATTTCATTCATTTCATAGTCATAAGTCATCACACCATTGCCCCAAAATTCATTCAACTCATCAATCAATGACTGAAGATAAACATCAATCTTATCTCTCAGACTTTTAGGTCCATCAATAAGAGTGGAAAGTAATATAAATTGTTGCTTCATACAAAGCCACGAAGGAAGATTATACGGAACCAACACTACGGGCCATGTGCTATGAGTTGCACCAACCATAGACTTGAATGGATTGAAACCATCTGCTGCCAATCCCAATCAGACATTACGAACATCTTTAGCAAAGTCGGGATGTCTCTTATCAAAATCCTTCCATGCATGAGAGTCTGCCGGGTGGGTTAACATATCACCTTCATGAACTCTTTCTGCATGCCATCTCATTAAATTAGAAACTTTAGATGACATAAAAATTCTTTTCAACCTCGGTTTAAGGGGAAAGTGATGCATTTGTTTTACGACAATCAGTTTCCCCTGTATCGCAATCTGAATTTGATGAGTCTGATTTTCCCTGTTCTCTTTCCACTTGGAAGCACCACAAACCGTACAAATATCCAAATAGGCAGTTTTCTTTCTAAACAACATACAGTTGTTTGCACATGCATCTATGGTCTCATATGTAAAACCTAAGTTCTCTGTCAACTTACGAGCATGGTAATGCGACTCGGGAATCTTAGCGCCGACAGGAATAACCTTTTTCAATAACACCAACAACATGTCGAATGATGTGTCTGACCAATGATTCAAAGTCTTCAAATGCAACAACTCCACGATAAACGACAATTTATTATAAGAAGTACATCCAAGATATAATTCTGTTTTTGCATCATCAAGTGCTTCATAAAACCTCCTCGAATCACGATCTGCACCAGAGCGAAGATTTATCTCACCGGTCTCAAGATTCTGGATGTCAATGCCTTCAGGATCCAACCCACATACCATTTCAGTAAGTATTTCATGCATTGGATCATTCATCCTTGCATCAACATCCATATGAACTGCATCCGTATTTTGACAACGAACATATTCTTCTCCATGACGCGTCAAACTCTTATAATTTTTCAGAAATCCATTAAAGAATAGGTGCTCCCTCACAGTATCTCATGTGAATTGATATCTGTTAGCACATTTTCTACATGGACAACTAATATAGTCACTTTCAAATCTTCTGGTGAAATCAATAAACTGCATAATGCCATTGAAATATTCTCTAGACGTTCGATTTGGAAGATCAATCCAACTCTTATCCATAATAAGATCCCTATAACAAACATTTACACAAGACTTATTACATTTGCATTTTTCATATCAAATATATTTAAAATAAATACTAATTAATTGTTTGTGAACCATTTATAAAATAATAATGTAAGTGAAAGCCCATGTCATACCTGATTGCGCTACAAATCTGGAAGGGAGGGGAGCCGAAGGCGGTGTTGCGAGGGAGAGGAGAGGCAGCGGAGGGGAGCCGTCGCCGGAGGCGGTGCGGCGAGGGAGGGGACGGGCGGCGACGACGACGGGGAGCCGGAGGAGAGGAGGCGGTGAGGTGGTGACGGTGCAGCGAGGGTGGGACGACGAGGGAGGGGACCAAGGACAGGGGGAGCCGGAGTGGATGGGCGACAGCGGCGAGGGGACGAGTAGCGGCTGTGCGGGGAGGGAGGAGACCAGGTGGCGACGATGCGGCAAGGGAGAGGACGGTGAGGGAGGGGACGGGCGGCGGTGGTGCGACGAGGGAGGGGACGAAGACGGAGGGGACGGGGGTTGGCGGGGTGCGGGGGGTGTCCGGGGTGCGGGGGGGTGGGGGGGGGGGGGGCGAGGGCGGAGGGCAGAGGGGTCGGAGGCCGGAGGGGTCGGAGGCCGGAGGGGTCGGAGGCCGGAGGGGCTGGAGGCCGGAGGCGGGTGGCCAGATGGAGGTCGGAGGGCTGCCGTAGGCGGATGGCAGGGGGCCCGAGGGCGGCCGAAGGCAGAGGAAGGCCGGAGGGCAGACGACGGAGGGCGGAGGCCGACAGGGCGATGGGGGACGACGACGAGGGAGGGCGCGCAACGACGGGGCAGGGCGCGCATCGACGGGGGAGGGCAGCGAGGGAGGGAGCGCGACGACGGGGGAGGGCGCACGGCCAGGCGAGGGAGGAGGAGGGTTCGGGGGGGGGGGGCGAAGCCCCCCCCCCCCCCTTTTGGGAAAACCTAGCGACCGCCATTGGAAGTCACTATAGGTAAGGGGGCTCCAAAGCCCAATTTTCTAGTAGTGTCAAGAGTTCCTACGCCAGAAGCCACCAGTTTTCAAAGGCTCCACTGACCCTCAACATGCTGAGGAATGGTTGAGTAAGATTGAACGTTTGTTTGAGTTCTTGGAGACACCTGATGTGATCAAGGTGAAGTGTGTCACCTTCATGCTGGAGGGACCAAGTAGGAGATGGTGGGACACGATGGTGACAGCTGGGAAACATGAGGGTTTGGAGTGGAAAGACTTTAGGGTTCTTTTCACTAACAAGTTCTATCCAGAATCAATGGTGTTGGCCAAGGCTGTGGAGTTTTTCAAGCTTGAGCAGACCAACAAAACCGTGACTGAGTACCCACATCGCTTTTTTGAGTTGGTACAATTTGCTCCTGAGATTGTATCTAATGAGAAGATGAAGGCTCGACGATTCGAGTTGGGACTTCGATCAGATATCCGTTCTCAGGTTTTCTTATTGAAACTACCCACTTATGCTGATGTGCTGGATAGGGCGATGATGGTTGAGATAGACCTGGCAGGAAAGTCAGGGTTGCAGGAAGTTCCTTTCCCTCATAGTGGTAGTGTTGGTTCCTTTAAAGGAAAACGGAAGCGCGACATTTCTCATGGTAGTTCTCGACAACAGAGTCATTCCAGACCTCTGGTAGCACCAGGAGTGTCTTCTTTGACTTGCTATCAGTGTGGAAAGCCAGAACATTCTAAGAGGGTTTGCACTGAGGCACCCAAGAACTGTAGCTCTTGCGGACGTTTAGGGCACTTACAAAGATTCTGCCATCACTTCTCTACTCCACGTAGTGGAACATGATCATCAACACCTCCAAAAACTGCGGGGCAATCAAATGCTTCACGTACAAAAGGGTTCCAGCCATAGACATCCGGAACGAAGCTTCTTCACGCAGTGGAAGAGTCTCCAGAGGTAGCTGGTACAGGTCCTGCAACTGTGAGAGGTACCATTACTATAGCTTCATCTTTAGTGACTGCCCTTTTTGATACTGGTGCATCTCACTCATTTATTTCAACCCATATTGTTAATATGCTTAATCTACCCATGGAGCTTTTATCTTGTACGATGGATATTACTACACCCCTTGGTACAATGAGAGAGAAGGGTCTCCGTAGTCTTGCTTGTGTCTTATCTCTATCAGATGTTGACCATGCTTGGAGTTTTTTGGTTCTCGACATGAAATCTTTTGACGTCATATTGGGGATGGATTGGCTCATTGCCAATAAAGCCCAGATCGATTGTTATCTTCGACGAGTCTACCTTACTACACCTAGTGGTGTGCCTCTTGTTTTTCCAGGAGAATGGGATCCCAGGTCAAGCAGAGCTGGACCCTCTTATCTAGAGTTGGGGAAAGTTATATCAGTGTTTGCTTTTGATCTAGAGAGAGATTCAATGTGTGGTGATCTTCCTCTAGCCGTCGCTGAGTTTCCCGGCGTGTTTCCTTCTGACTTCTCTGGTTTGCCACCAGTAAAGGAGGTTGATTTTTCTATTGACTTAATGCCTGGTACTGAACCAGTTTCTATTCCCTCTTACCGAATGGCTCCAGCAAAACTAAAAGAACTGAAGTCTCAGTTAGACGATCTTCTTGAGAAAGGTTTTATATGCCCGAGTGTTTTACCTTGGGCAGCACCAGTTCTCTTCGCCAAGAAGGCTGATGGTTCTCTTCGCTTATGTGCTGATTATCGAAAGCTCAATCGAGTTACGATAAAGAACAAATATCCGTTACCACGAATTGATGATTTGTTTGATCAATTGAAAGGGGCAAAGTGGTTTTCAAAAATTGATCTTCGATCTGGTTACCATCAGTTGGGGATAAAAGAATCTGACATTCATAAGACCGCTTTTCGGAGTAGGTATGACCATTATGAGTACCTTGTTATGCCCTTCGGCCTAACAAATGCTCCTGCAGTTTTCATGGCTTTGATGAACAAAGTTTTCCATGAGTATCTAGATACTTTTGTGGTAGTCTTTGTGGATGACATTCTTGTCTACTCCAAGTCTAAGGAGGATCATGTGCATCATCTGAGAACAGTTCTGAGTCTTCTAAGGAATCACCGACTTTATGCCAAGCTTTCAAAGTGCGATTTCTGGATTCGGGAAGTAAATTTCTTGGGGCATGTCGTGTCAGAATAAGGAATATCCATTGATCCTGAGAAGGTGAAGACTGTTATGACTTGAGAACAACCACGAAATGTTTTCGAGATTCGGAGCTTCTTGGGCTTAACATGATATTATCGCCGATTTTTTAAAGACTTCTCAAAGTTAGCTTCTCTAATGACTGCTCTGACTCGAAAGGGAGTGAAGTTTTTCTGGAATGATAAATGTCAGAGTTCTTTTGTTGTGCTAAAGCATCTTTTGACTACTGTGCCAGTATTAACTCTTCCTGAGGCTGGGATAGGTTACGTGGTCTTCTGTGATGCATCAAGTTCAGGTTTGGGATGTGTCCTTATGCAAGGTAATCATGTTGTTGCCTATGGATCTCGTCAGCTTAAGCCTCATGAGAAGAACTATCCTAGCCATGACCTTGAACTTGCAGCTGTAATGCACACACTTAAGTGTTGAAGACATTACCTTTATGGAGAAAGGTTTACTGTGTATTCAGAACACAAGAGCTTGAGTTATATCTTCTCTCAAAAAGATTTGAATCTCCGCAAAGACGTTGGGTGAAGTACCTGCAATCTTTCGATTTTGACATTGCCTATACCCCGGGGAAAGGGAATGTAGTTGCAGATGCGTTAAGCAGGAAACTTCCACCACAGGCTGTGAAAGAATCTTCAGAAGAGTGGAGTTTGATGACTCTTTTTGCTCAGTTGCATATTGGAGTTCAGTGGAAGGAGAATGAAGTTTCTTTAGCCAGAGTGTCCAGTTGACATCTGCTCTTCTCGAGTTAATTCTTTAGGAACAACAACTGGATGATGAATTCCATAGCATTAGGGACTCTCTTTATAGTGGGGAGACCGACACCCAGTGGTCGTTCTCCAAAGAGGGTGTTTAGTGTTATCGAAACCGTTACGTTGTGTCGTTATCGTCAAGGAAGGATGTGATGGGGGATTGCCATAACTCTCAGTGGGTTGTGCACGCAGGAACCACGAAGATGTTCCATGACATGCGACGACAGTTCTGGTGGCCATGTATGAGACAAGACATTGCTGTGTTTGTATCTCGTTGCTATACATGCCAGCTGGTGAAAGCCGAGCACCAGAAATCTTCGGGTTTGCTTCAACCACTTCCAGTCCCTACATGGAAGTGAGATGAAATCTCTAAGGACTTTGTGGTTGGGTTACCTCAAACCCAGAGGAAGAAGAACACGATATGAGTTGTGATCGACAGGCTGACCAAGTTGGCTCACTTTATACCTATTCGAGATACAACCAAAGTTGAGGAGTTGAGAAATATATATGTGAAAGAAATTGTTCGTTTACACGGAGTTCCGTCTGCTATAGTCTCTGATAGGGATCCTCGGTTTACTTTTCGCTTTTGGAGAGGCCTTCAGGAGGCACTGGGATCTCAGGTTCGTTTGAGCACGACCTACCATCCACAGTCAGATGGCCAGACAGAGAGAGCTATTCAGATCCTTGAGGATATGCTCCGCGCATGTATTCTCGACTTTGGTGGGTTTTGGGATGATCATATGGGGCTAGTTGAATTTTCTTATAACAACAGTTATCAATCTGCAATCAAAATGGCTCCTTTTGAGGGATTGTATGACCGTCCTTGTAAATCTCCTTTATGTTGGTCGGAGATTGGGGAAAGTTCCTTGGTTGGATCGAGTTTGGTCCAAGAGACGACACCTAAGATCCAGTTGATTCGTCAGAGAATGTTGACATCACAGAGTCGGTACAAGTCTTATGCTGATCGTCACCGTAGACCTTTAGAGTTCTCAGTTGGTGAGCAGGTGTTCTTGAAAGTTTCACCCCGATTAGATCATTGACGGCTTGAGAGGCAAGGGAAGCTTGCTCCTCGTTTTGTGGGACCTCGGCTTGGGAGGCAAGGGAAGCTTGCGCCTCATTTTGTGGGACCTTTCGAGCTTGTTGGTCATGTAGGGAAAGTTGCTTACCGTCTAGCTCTACCACCACAGCTGACGTTGATACATAATGCGTTCCATGTATCACAGCTGCGAAAGTATCTCTCTGATTCATCTCATGTTTTGAGCTGGAATGATCTTGAGATTGAACCAGATTTATCTGTGATTGAACAACCAGTCAGGGTTGTTGATTCTGAGACCAAGGTACTTCGTGGGAGAACGATACCTCTGGTCTGTGTACTATGGCAGCATGGTTCTGATGCTCATTAGATGTGGGAAAGGGAGACACTAATGAGAGAGCAGTGACCTCATCTTTTTGACGTGGTGGTTTCTTCATAGGCTTTCTAGGGACAGAAAGATCTTATGGTGGGGAGGTTGTAACATCACGTTACGTTTTCAGGTACTTTTGATGTTTCTAAGTACCCCTGTTTTGGAGTAGTGACTTGGGGTGCGTTTGGGTGAATTTTTAAGGAAAACTAAAGGACAATGAGTTGTGCACGGTTTGCGCACGGTTTGACAAACCGTGCGACCAGACCGTGCCAACCATGCAGAACTGGACAGAGAGGTCCGCACGGTTTGCACACGGTTTGGCAGACCGTGCGACCAAACCGTGCCAACCTTGCAAACCTGGATAGTGGGTTTCGCACGGTTTTCCTGACCGCGCGCCTCTGTCCAGGTAACCGTGCGCGCAGTTTTTTTAATTCTGAAAATCCTTCTTAAAACCACCTGAACCCCCAGGACTTCCATATTTCTGACCTTGGCTTGGGCTTGAAACATTCTAGGTGTTTCCAAAGCCTCCCGGAGAGATTTCAAGGTGATCCGAACTTCTTCCTTCGAGATTGAAGGCTCAGATTGAGGATCTGCTCTCCTCCTGGTAAGTAGATTTCAACCTGTTACTTCTCCCGTTCTTTCCTCTATCTTTCCTTGATCTTTTCATGGGAGATTTCCACCGTTTTCCGTGGATTTAAATATATGAGTTGAGATCTAGATCTAGGATTGTGGATCTAGATCTATTTACAAGATCTTGATGCCATTGATCTTGTTTTTTTAAGGATTTAGATCCAGAACTTGATCGACGACGTTGTGCCACTCGGTTTTTGGGGTTTCTCGTTGGGCTAACTCTCGTCAATAAATCGAGGTAGGTGGTTCCGTCCCGACTTTCCAAAGTGATCATCCTTGTATTTCTTGATTTATTTCAATTGTTGATTTAAATTCAATTGCTCAAATTTGCTTTCAATTAAATTGATAAAAATTCGATTATAGTGAATCGAGGTATTTGAAATGGGTTTGGCATGAAAATTTGGAAAACCTCCAATTCCATTGAATTGAGTGTGTTTATGGAAATTTGCTGATTTAAATTGTTTAATTTAAAATGTGGATTTGATGGAAATGATTTCAATTAAATTGTTGAATTTAATTGTGGAAATAAATTGTGTGATGATGAAATTAGTTTTGATTGGATTTCAAACTGGTGAAAATGACTTAAAATGATTTGATAGAAACCCATTGGTTTTATCTTGTGAAAAATACATGTTTTTGAATAAAACTTGTTTTGGTTTTAAATGGAAAGAAATTGGAACATTTGAAAGGGAAGAATGAGATTGATCGTATTTTTAAGCATTCTTAAAATAGTCCGCCCATCATGTAAGAGCGCATGCAAGCCTTAGGTAGTTAGTGAGTTATTTGGATACACTCTACGCTACAACAATGTTCTAAAACATACTTGCGGCGGGTCACATCCCCGACGGGTTGGTGATGAGTCTCCTTTGACCAGTGTCATAGGGAGGTGTGTATACACATTTTGATGAGTTCACATAGAGAGTGTTGAATCCTATAATTGGTTAATACTGTCGTACCTTTTGGCAGATGACCATGTTGCTCGCTTGTATATTTATATTTGAGATATAAATGTATGCCAATGCTTTTGAACTGCTTTACATGCCTGCTAAATTTATATAATCTGTTTTATATAAATGTTTTATTTAAGCCATTGTTTTAGAAATATTCCACCATTTGTAAAATCATTACTTAAAATATTTATTTCCATCATTTGAAAATGTATAGCATGTTTTGTTAAAATATGCTTCTGAATTGCCAAACCTGTTTATTTGAAAATCGAAAGTTTTTCTTTGGATAATCTATATTTGACATCTGTTACGGAATCTTTGGTGATATCCTACTAGGCTTAGGCTCACACCCTACTTTTGCCTTCGGGTGTTTGTAGACTTTCTTCTTCCAGGTTCGAGCAAAGGGAAGAGATCTCTTATAGGTGGATCCAGTTGTTGATCTTTGGTCTTGGTGAGTTGTGTCCTTAGGGACCTTGGAGCTGTTTTCCCATTTTTAGTACTTAGGTTGTAGTACTTTGGGCTTTTTATGCCTCTTTGTTTTCTGGTACATTACTCCTAGTGGAGTTTCTTTTTGTTATGCATACTGACTTGTTTCTTTTCTTCCGCATTGTTGGTGGCAAAATCGTTTCCACTTGCATGTTGTGTGATTCCAGGTGCTAGTCACCGACCCGTGGGGATCGGGAACGCCCTTCGGGTTATGTCAGGGCCGGCTCAGTTATCGGGTTACCAGGGTACCCGGGCTGGTTCGTGACAGTAACCAACCAAACATGCATCTCAATCATCCATCAAAAGTAACTAAGTGCCAATAGACATGCGAGGAACCTAGGAGCTTGTGAATAATCCATAACATACTAATGCATGTCGACTCATCCCGGAAAGCGTACTTCATTCGATGACATTAGAACGCCCTAACACGCCCGACCACACCCCACATGGCATAGATCGAGGGGCACAATCCCATAACAATAATAACAAATATCCCTCTGCTATGGGCCACTAGCTAGTGCGTAACCTAACTAGTGCTACAATCGTTCTCAGAAAATTCAATAGGTATGCCAGGTTCTCCATGTCATGTGTAAAAAGAGGATGAACCAACCGATGTCAACCGAGCATCCAATCATACACACATATAAATAATATTTCACACAACAGACATTACCTGGTCACCCCAAGGATCAACCTCTTTCCATACAATTCATAGATCACAAAGGAGTCCATACCGATGACCTCCCATTTTCGCTCAAGTGAATGGGTCACGAGGATTCCACAATGAGGACATCCCACCCAATCAAAACATATATGTATATATGGCAAGACGATTTTCCAAAGAGTGTTTTCACATTGAACACTTTCACCATTTTTACAAAATTGCCAAATGGGCCAATAGTGAACATCACATGTCATTTCATTTTTAAAGAACCCAACACACACCATTCTTAAGTCCAAACTTTTTTCAAATCCATTTTGGGAACCCAAAACCACCATCAAGGTGAAACAACAACATTTACAAGCCAAACCATGCCTAACAATCCACAAAATACATGCGAAAGCAAACCAGACATTTTATCAAACACTTAGATGTGCACATTTATAACAAAACAACACAATTTTAACGAAATAAAGGAGAAATCACTATTTTGTACACCAAACAATTTATCTGAAGATCACGCATCGCTATTTAGCATGAAAGGGAGGTGCGAAAAACATGAAACCAATGAATCTTAAATTATAAAGGCAAGTCCAAGGGAAATCTACCTCAAATTCATGACGCTTCAACAACGCACACCTGAAAACACTTCACGAAGGTTCCAAGACCAAAGATCTACCAAGAGGAACCTTAAACAAGAAAAACCTCCCTCATAAATGAAGGGAACCATGAACCCTAGGTCCAAGAGACCATGATAGAATGAGATCTTAAAAGAAAATGGTGGAAGTAGGAAGAGGGAGAAGAGATGAGTTTACCTTGAGAGATCTGGCCCCAAGCCTTGAAGAAACCCTATATCCACACTATGCACTAGTGCAGAAAACGTTTTTTACGTCACCATTTTTTACGCCGGTTATATAAAACCGACGTCATAATATGTAAAACGAGGTTTTTTACGTCGGTTATTTAATAACCGACGTAAAAACCTGTGTTCGGTACACCTTTAACGTCGGTTATTTTTATAACCGACGTTATTAATCGCGCGGCTTCGTTTTTTACGTCGGTTATACATTAACCGCCGTAAAAAACAGAAGCGGGGGGTGTTTGTTACGTCGGTTATTAAATAACCGACGTAAAAAACGCGGTTTTTGAAGGTCTTTTTACGTCGGTTATAAAATAACTGACGTAAAAAAAGAATCCGCAGATGTTTTTGACGTCGGTTATGGAATAACCGACGTAAAAAAACGCGGATTTTGAGCCCTTTATAACGTCGGTTATAAAATAACCGACGTAAAAAAAGAATCGGAGGAAGGTTTTTACGTCGGTTATTGAATAACCGACGTTATAAATGTTTTTAAAAAAATTATAACGTCGGTTATTGAATAACCGACGTGATAACTCATTTAAAAATTTACCCAGACCCGTGGATTGTCATTCGCGAGTTTACCTTCGACAGTCGCGACTCGTCTCTCTCGCGCGTAAACCCGAATCGGCTCGTCCATTTCGTTGGTTTAGATTCGTTTTGCGATCATCGTTTCTCATATTTAATCTCCTCGGATCAATCATCTAAACTCGCAGCACTCAGGTAATCCTCCCACTCGTTCGTTTTTTTTCGCGGATAGTATATATATATGTGTTGTGATTTTTTTGTTGAAACTAGCTAAGATTCTTCGATTGCGAACCCTTTTAACTCGTTTTGGCACCATAATCTTATTTATCATCCCTAGATCTATTAGTTCGACTTGCAATATTGACTAATTTTATGATTTCACTAATTTTTCATCGTTTTCTATAAATCCCCGAGAGGGTTGGGGCGTGTCCATTTGGATGGGTTGCCCTTTTACAGTTGTTACTACTTTATTCACACACAACCATGGCATAGGTGCATGGATTTGGGATCACATCACCATTTTCACCCCCTGCAAACAAAGTTTCACGAGGAGGACTCGCCAGATTTCCCCTCGGCATGTTAAAAATTTTAGATACCCTCTTTTCAGCAAGTAAAAAATTAACTAGTTTTTTCTTTACTACTTATCCTAAACAAATAAAACCACCATTCTTTCTAGAACCTCTACTAGATCCATTGCATCCATCAACATACATATTTGGATCTGAAAGCATCCCTTAAGCCTTATGTTCGATGCTAACATCCTTTACTGATCTATAGAAAATATGATGGTCTGCTAAGCTCTCCATTTAAAAGTCAAACCCCACCAATTATTCATCCTCATCATGAGAAAATGGCACAACATCTGAATTTCTGATTCAATCTCTTGGGTCACTGAACAAACATTAACTCCTTCAAATCCACACCTGGAATAGACAACCTAATGTCGTGTTCCTTCTCTATCTATTGAAACTCAGTTCTTCCTCCACACCTAAAAACATTCTTTGAATGGCCCAACTTCTTGTTATGGTAAATTTTCAGTGATTCCAGGGGGGTGGGAGGGCTATCAAGAGGGTTGGGGGGTGTCCAGGGGGGTGTCCAAGGGGGTAGGGTGTGGGGGGTGGTGTCCAGGAGGGGTGGGGGGCTGTCCAGAGGGGTCGGGGGGTGTCCAGGGGGGTTTACAAGGGGGTGGGTGGGTGTGGGGGGCTGTCCAAGGGTGTGGGTGGGTGTTGGGGGGGTGTCCAGGGGGGGTGTCCAAGGGGGTAGGGGGTGGGGGGTGGTGTTTAGGAGGGGTGTGGGGGCTGTCCAGAGGGTTGGGGGGTGTCCAGGGGGGTGTCCAAGCAGGTCGGGGGTGGGGGGTTGTGTCCAGGAGGGGTGAGGGTGCTTTCTAGAGGGGTCGAGGGCTGTCCAGAGGGGTCGGGGGGTGTCCAGGGTGGTGTCCAAGGGGATGGGTGGGTGTGGGGGGCTGTCCAAGGGGGTGGCGGCCTGTCCAGAGGGGTCGGTGGGGTGTCCAGGGGGGTGTCCAAGGGGTTGGATGGGTGTGGGGGGCTGTCCAAGTGGGTGGCGGCCTCTCCAGAGGGTATTTGGGGTTGTCCGGGTGGGTGGGGGGGCTGTCCAGAGGGTTGGGGGATGTCCAGGGGGGTGTCCAAGGGGGTAGGGGGTGGGGGTGGTGTCCAGGAGGGGCGGGGGGCTGTCCAGAGGGGTCGGGGGGTGTCCAGGGGGGTTTACAAGGGGGTGGGTGGGTGTGGGGGGCTGTCCAAGGGTGTGGGTGGGTGTTGGGGGGTGTCCAGGGGGGTGTCCAAGGGGGTAGGGGGTGGGGGTGGTGTTTAGGAGGGGTGGGGGGGGGGGCTGTCCAGAGGGTTGGGGGGTGTCTAGGGGGGTGTCCAAGCAGGTCGGGGGTGGGGGGTTGTGTCCAAAAGGGGTGGGGGTGCTTTCTAGAGGGGTCAGGGGCTGTCCAGAGGGGTCGGGGGGTGTCCAGGGTGGTGTCCAAGGGGATGGGTGGGTGTGGGGGGCTGTCCAAGGGGGGTGGCGACCTGTCCAAAGGGGTCGGTGGGGTGTCCAGGGGGGTGTCCAAGGGGGTGGATGGGTGTGGGGGGCTGTCCAAGTGGGTGGCGGCCTCTCCAGAGGGTATTTGGGGTTGTCCGGGTGGGTGGGGGGGCTGCCCAGAGGGTTGGGGGATGTTCAGGGGGGGTGTCCAAGGGGGTAGGGGGTGGGGGGTGGTGTCCAGGAGGGGTGGGGGGCTGTCCAGAGGGGTCAGGGGGTGTCCAGGGGGGTTTACAAGGGGGTGGGTGGGTGTGGGGGGCTGTCCAAGGGTGTGGGTGGGTGTTGGGGGGTGTCCAGGGGGGTGTCCAAGGGGGTAGGGGGTGGGGGTGGTGTTTAGGAGGGGTGGGGGGGCTGTCCAGAGGGTTGGGGGGTGTCCAGGGGGGTGTCCAAGCAGGTCGGGGGTGGGGGTTGTGTCCAGGAGGGGTGGGGGTGCTTTCTAGAGGGGTCGGGGGCTGTCCAGAGGGGTCGGGGGGTGTCCAGGGTGGTGTCCAAGGGGATGGGTGGGTGTGGGGGGCTGTCCAAGGGGGTGGCGGCCTGTCCAGAGGGGTCGGTGGGGTGTCCAAAGGGGTGTCCAAGGGGGTGGATGGGTGTGGGGGGCTGTCCAAGTGGGTGGCGGCCTCTCCAGAGGGTATTTGGGGTTGTCCGGGTGGGTGGGGGGCTGTCCAGAGGGTTGGGGGATGTCCAGGGGGGTGTCCAAGGGGGTAGGGGGTGGGGGGGTGGTGTCCAGGAGGGGCGGGGGCTGTCCAGAGGGGTCGGGGGGTGTCCAGGGGGGGTGTTATATCTTACTATATTTTGTTTAAAAAATAATATTCAAGCATATTTTTTTAAACACATCGATTTGTTTTATATTTCAAAATTGTTTACATTCAAATTATGATTTTTTTCATATAAACATATATTTGTCTTATCTAAAAAATATATATATTTTTGCTATTTGTTATAGGTAATAATGAGTCGAAGTTGGATTACGGCACATCGAATGAGCAATGAATATGAGGAAGGTGTTGATGCCTTTTTGGAATTTGCTAAACGAAATGTTCCAAGTAGTGACATTTTTTTCTATCCATGCCTGAAATGTCTGAATATGAAGAAGTTGAAAAGTAGAGAGATAAAAGATCATCTGATTTGTCATGGTTTCAATCCGAGTTACAACCCTTGGATTTGGCATGGCGAAACTGGACAGAATGTCACTGATGATAATGAATCGCAAGATGGTAACTCCGATGGAATTGAAGAAATGATTCGCGATATTGTAGCAGAACAAATTGAGATAGAACCGACAGTTGCACGTCTATATGGTGATGCCGAAAAACCATTATATCCTGGTTGTACAGATTTTACGGTTTTGTCGGCGGTGTTAAGATTGATTAACTTGAAGGCGAAACATGGATGGAGTGACAGAAGTTTTACAGAGCTGCTACAATCGATGAAAGACATTCTTCCAAAAGATAACGATCTTCCAGATTCATATTATAAGACCAAAAAAATATTATGCCCGATGGGATTGGGATACAGGAAAATACATGCCTGTCCGAATGACTGCATTATATATAGGAAGGAATATGAATTTCTGAAAGAGTGTCCTAAATGTGGGACATCACGGTATAAGGTGAAAGAAAAATCACAAGCTGATGTAGAGATTACAAAGCTCCCTTCAAAGGTATTTTGGTATCTTTCTATAATTCCTCGTTTCAAACGTTTATTTGCTAATTCACATGATGCAAAAAGGTTAAGATGGCATGCTGATGAGCGGGTATGTGATGGAAAAATACGTCATCCAGCTGATTGTCCACAATGGAAGAAAATTGATGCCCAGTACCCTACATTTGGAAATGAAATTAGAAATCTGAGACTAGGCTTGTGCACAGATGGAATGAATCCATACCGAACCCTCAGTAGCACACATAGTTCATGGTCTGTTTTATTGGTAATTTACAACCTCTCTCCTGAAGTTTGTATGAAGCGCAAATATGTCATGTTGAGTATCATGATCTCTGGTCCAAAGCAACCCGGTAATGATATTGATGTATACTTGTCACCGCTGATTGATGATTTGAAACTGTTATGGGCTGATGGTATTAGGGTGTATGATTCTTATAAAATGGAATATTTTCAACTGCATGCAGTGCTTCTATTCACTATAAATGACTTCCCAGCATATGGAAATTTGTCTGGATACAGTGTTAAAGGGCATAAAGCATGTCCAATTTGCGAACAACAGACGTCATATTGTCAATTGCATCATGGGAGGAAAACAGTGTACATGGGTCATCGAAAGTTTTTGCCTATGGATCACCCTTATAGAAGACTAAAAAAGGCATTCAATGGCTCACAAGAATTTGATACTGCTCCAAAACCTTTATCCCCAGATTTGTATTTTGAGAGGGTGAAAAACCTTGATGTGACATTGGGAAAGACACAGAAATCTGGTAATGATAGACATATTTGGAAGAAAAGGTCAATATTTTTTGAGCTACCATATTGGAGGTATCATGAAGTCAAACATAATATTGATGTCATGCACGTGGAGAAGAATATCTGTGATTCTTTGATCGGAACATTGCTAGATATTAAAGGAAAGACAAAAGATGGGTTGAATGCAAGGTTAGACCTACTATCAATGGGAATACGTTTGGAGTTAGCTCCCACTCCTAAAGGAAGACGAACATTTCTTCCCCCGGCTTGTCATACATTATCGAAGAGGGAGAAAAGTAGCTTCTGTCAGTGTCTTCATGATATCAAAGTGCCTCAAGGTTATTCTTCAAATGTAAAAAATTTTGTCTCATTGAAAGACTTGAAGTTGATAGGTATGAAATCACATGATTGTCACGTCATGATGCAACAAATTCTACCAGTTGCACTGCGTGGAATATTGCCCATCCGTGTCAGAAAGACTATAATGAGGTTGTGTTATTTTTTCAATTCAATTTGTAACAAGGCGATTGATGTGAATGCTTTGAACATTTTGGAAAAGGATGCAATTTTTATACTTTGTCATTTGGAAATGTATTTTCCTCCAACTTTTTTTTGATATGATGGTGCATTTAATGATTCATCTGGTTCGAGAAATAAAGCTTTGTGGACCTGTATATCTTCGTTGGATGTATCCTTTTGAAAGGTATATGAAAATATTAAAGGGATATGTTAAAAATCCATATCGACCTGAAGCCTCCATTATTGAAAAGTATATTTCTGAGGAGGTAGCAGAGTTTTGTACGAGCTACTTGGCTACGGCGCAACACATAGGTTTGCCTCCATCTCGCCATGAACGGGTTAATAATGAGGGAAAGGGGATTCGTGGCTTGAAAGTCAAATCACTGTCAGCTGAACAGATGAAGAAGTTAGAATCATACATCTTGAATAACATAGCTGATGTTCAACCGTATATCACATTGCATATTAATGAGTTGAAACAATGTCATCCAAAGAAGAAAGAAATGTGGATTTTGAATGAGCACAACAAAACTTTTTTGCCATGGTTTAAAAAGACCTTGCTTGGTAGATCAGATGTATCAGAGACATTAAAATGGATAATGGGTGGTCCATCTTTAAATGTGATAACATGGTCCGCTTATGACATTAATGGCTATACATTTCATACGAAAGCTCAGGACAACAGAAGTGCAGTTCAGAATAGTGGTGTATTGGTGTTTGCAGAAGCAATGCATTTTTCGAGTGCTAAGGACAGAAACCCAATTTTGGCATCAAGTGCATATTATGGAGTGATTGAAGACATATGAGAGGCTGATTACTTTAAAATTAAAGTTCCTGTTTTAAACTGTAAATGGTTTATCGGTAACAACAGTGTCAGACACGATGAATTTGGAATGACACTTGTTAATCTGAATAGATTGGAAGACACAACTGATTCTTTTATAATGGCAACACATGCCAAACAAATTTTCTATGTAGTAGATCAATCAGATATGCAGTGGGCTGTTGTTTTACAAGGGAAAAAACAATATGTTGGTGAGGATGAATTTGATGACGATGCTGATTTATGTGAGATCCCTACTTCCATGGAAAGATTAACAGAACATAATGATGAGTATGTTGAAGACATGGTTTGTGCCATAAGGAACGATCACGACGAAGGAATTTGGGAAAACAATCCAACTGTACATTCCTAAAATTACAGGTAACACATGTTTATTTCTTGTTTACATTTAGTTTTTTCATATAATGTTAGATATTGTAAATTTTTTACTTATTAAAACATGTATCAAACCAAAATGATAAAACAATAAAAACCGTAAAGAGGAGAAGTCCTGGGCGCACCGGCTGGCCGGTGGTGGATCACCGGTTGGCCGGTGGTCCAGACAGCAAAGCTCTGTCTGGTCCACCGGCCGGCCGGTGATGAGCCAGCGGCCGGCCGGTGGTCCAGACAGAGAGGAAGACTCTCTGTCTGGTCCACCGGCCGGCCGGTGGTGATCCAGCGGCCGGCCGATGGTGATCCAGCGGCCGGCCGGTGGTCCAGACAGAGAGGAAGGCTCTCTGTCTGGTCCACCGGCCGGCCGGTGGTTCAGACAGAGAGGAAGGCTCTGTCTGGTCCACCGGCCGGCCGGTGACACCAGGCAGTGGGCAAGTCTACTGCCTGGGTCCTCCGGCTGGCCGGTGAGCTCACACCGGCTGACCGGTGGACTCAGTGAGTCCACTTTTCAGCTTTCTTGGGCCAACTCCTTGGCAACCTTTTGCCTATCAACAAAAACACTTGAAAACAAGTTAGAACATAATAAGAGTGATTGTGATCATTAAAATCCAAGAGAGAGGGGTACAACAGACTGTGTTTACCATGTTTATCATTGTTTAACATGCTTACCATATTACCAATGTTTACTATTATGTAATTTAGTACACTTTTCTATTTTCTGATTAAGTAGTATTACAATATTTGAATTTGTATATTTGTGAACTAATGTTTGTTTTTTTGATTTGAAGGAAAATGACAGATCAATCAGTTGATCAGCCACATGATTCTGGAGATGAGCATATTGGTCATACATCTGGGGAGGAACATTCACATGCTCCTATTACGAAAAAGAGTTCAAAGGTTGGTAAGCGTGGGTGCACACGTTTACCAAAATTATCACTTGCCCGTACGAAAGAGGAGAGGATAGTCGTGGAGTTTGATGATGATGATCTTCCTAGAGGTCCAAATGCTAAAGATTTTAAGGGTTTTGTAGCAACTCAGGCTAAGAGCAAAGTAAGCATTCTCTATGATGATTGAAGAAGTGTGGATAAGGCGATAATTTCTCAGCCGTGGGAGACCATTTTGGTAAGATCTTTTGCTATTGTTTGACTGTTCTTTAAATGTTTCTAGTATATATAATATTTTTACCCTCTTTTTTATCAGATGACATTTAATATTCCTGACACTGGAGGAGTCAGGAAGAAATGCTTATCGTTGGCTGCTAGGAGATGGAGGGATTTCAAATCAACCCTCTCATCTGATTTCATTTATGGTCATAGGAGTCGTGAGAATCCATGTCGTATATATCCTTTTATAGATGAAGACACATGGAGACAATTTTTTGAAAGTAGAAGAAAAGAATCATTTTTGGTAAGGGCAATGTAAACTTTTATAAGCTTTCTTATATAAATGATCTTATTATTGTTTTGTTAATGATTACTTATTCTTAATTTACAGCAAACAAGGAAAGCTCATCAAGAGATCCAATCTAAAAATGTATACCCTCATAGTTTATCTCGGGGAAGGTATGCATTATTGGAAGAACAAATGATGGCAGAAAAATTTCAACAACTAAGAGCTGAGTCTTCAAGCTCTGGAGAGGTGGCCCCTCCATCCCCTCCATCTAGACATGAGAAATGGAAAAGAGCTCGGAAGGGCAAAAAAGGACAATATCTTTCGGAAGAATCGAGACTCGTAGTTGAGAGGATTGTAAGATATCTATTTTATTTATTTAAGTTTACTATTTTCGTCATATATTTCCAATCATTATAGAAATGTTCAATTAATTATTATAGGACTCTCTTGAGGAGCAGAGTTCACATGGGACATTTACACCATCTGGGAGGGAAGATATTTTATCTGTGGCATTGGGAAAGCCCGAACATCCTGGCCGTGTAAGAGGATATCCGGCAGGTGTATCGGTAAGAAAAGTGTTGCCACGTTCCTCAACTTCTAACGTTGAGGGAGTTTATAAAAAAAAATAGAATCCTTGGAGGCTGAAGTCCATAATATTAATGCGACAATGGAGGACAAGATTAGAGCATCAGTGCAGTTTATGTTTGCAGACTTGCAAAGACAATTTCAGGGTGCAGCTCCCACTCCACCTCTCCCAGTAGCTCCCACTCCCCCACCTCAGCCTGCAGACCCCATTTTTGATCCTCCTCCTCCGCCGCAGCTACCTACTTATTGTGAGTTGTATGTTGATGATCC
Source organism: Viscum album (assembly GCA_963277665.1). Classification (NCBI taxonomy): domain Eukaryota; kingdom Viridiplantae; phylum Streptophyta; class Magnoliopsida; order Santalales; family Viscaceae; genus Viscum; species Viscum album. The sequence continues at coordinate 997,970,408 of OY728138.1, read as the reverse complement.
TCAACATCATATAGTTGCATATGGGATGATATATTGTATAGGAGATACAGTTCATCATCAACAGTTAGAGGTAGAGAATCAGAGGGTCACTGTACAGGATATTATAGATAGATCAGCTCGGATACCATTACCTACAGATGAGGTGACGACAGTTGGACATAGTATCGGCCATTTTTTACTTTGGCCATCCAGACTTCTTCGACTCATTACCATAGAGGTATGGATGTTATATCTTTTATTTTATATTTTTATTAATGTTTTATCATTTGAAAACTAATATATTTTTCAATTTATTTTTACAGGAATACTTCAAAGGTAAAGAAATACTGTATAGACAACAACAAAGACAGATAGCTATGACATCAGATGCAGATACTAGCAGTCTTGACAAATTGTCAAGATATTCAAATTTGTTGGCGGATCATTATGACTTTACAATGGAAGCTCATGTCTGTGGACGTGAACTAAGTGTGGGGATTATGAAAACTGATATCATGGAGTTTGTCACTAGAGATAAGTTGGGCATCAACGTGGTGCAAATTTTTATCATGTAAGTCTTAACACCTTTTCCTTGCGTTATATTTATTAAAAATGTATACTTATGTCTGCTTTGTATTAGGTATCTGTATAAAATTTGTGAGAGGAATGAGCTGACAGATGTATATGGATTCGTGGACCCATAATTGATTTCCCCTGAAGCATGTGCATTGGATGAGGAACAAAGAATGATTTATATTGCTGATAGATTTGAAAAGAATGTAATCACACAGTGTTGGATGATGCCTTTTTGCGAGAGGTATGAAACACATCCCTCTCAAAGAGTTAATTATCTTTTAACATAAAAAACCACTAACGTTAAATTTCCTTTTATCAGGGATCATTGGATGTTAGGGGTTTTTTGCCCTAGGGAGAAAGCACTTTATTGGATATGCTCTCTCCATGATGATGTGCGAGAAAGTTTTAAGAATATATTGGAAACGTAAGTTTCAATTTCACAATAGTTTTATATATTATAATGAATTTTAAATTTACCCCATTCGTATTATTTTCTAACAGGGCATGGGTCCACTTTCGAAAAAGCGCAAAGAAAAGGAATTTCAAGATCAAATATGTACATGCGAAGGTAAATATCCATTTATAATTTGTACATTTTGATTTATTACATAAAAATAATATATTGAATTTACACTCATTCAAACAGAAATGTCATGAGCAACAAGGCATCATCGAATGCGGATATTACATGTTAAGATTTATGTATGAAATAATAACTGGGACAGTTCTGAGTTTTGACCTGGTAAGATTTCCTCTTTCTCATAATATTTCAATTTGATTTATTCATTATACACGTTGACTACTATCCTTTTCCTTTGTAGCTTTTTGATGACCCTCAACCCTTTACTGCTGAAGATATCAAACACTTACAAGTGGAGTGGTCAAATTATTTTACAGGTTTGATTGACTTTTAGTTGTTTGTAATGTAAAATGTAATTTTGAATATTGTCAATGTAATTGTGTATTTCGTAGTCGTTTAGGTTGGATTTAGTTTTTTTTGAAGTTGACAGTGTAAGTTTTGAATGTTATATAAGTGAATGTTTAATTTTTCTCTACTTCTTGTTTTGGTCTACTGTTGATGGTTTTTCTGGTCTGGATTTTGGTATGGGGGGAGAGGTTCCAAGGGGGTGGGTGGGTGTTTGGGGGGTGTCCAAGGGATATGGGAGGGGTGTCCAAGGTGTGTTTGGGGCTGTCCTAGGGGTCGGGGGGGGGGGGGGGTGTAAATGAGGGTGGGGGGGTGTCCAAGGGGTGGGGGGTGTCCAAGGGATATGGGAGGGGTGTCCAAGGTGTGTTTGGGGCTGTCCAAGGGGTCGGTTGGGTGTAAATGAGGGTGGGTGGGGGGGGGGCTGTCCAAGGGGTGGGGGGGTGTCCAAGTGGTGGGGGGGTGTCCAAGGGATATAGGAGGGGTGTCCAAGGGGTGTTTGGGGCTGTCCAAGGGGATGGGGGGTTTCCAAGGGGTCGGGGGGGGGGGGGGGTTCAAGGGGTCGGGGGGGTGTCCAGGGGGTGGGGGGGCTGTCCAAGGGGTGGGGGGGGGGGTGTCCAAGGGGTGGGGGGGTGTCCAAGGGATATGGGAGGGGTGTCCAAGGGGTGTTTGGGGCTGTCCTAGTGTTCGGGGGGTGTAAATGAGGGTGGGGGGGGGGGGGCTGTCGAAGGGGTGGGGGGGTGTCCAAGGGGTGGGGGGGTGTCCAAGGGATATGAGAGTGGTGTCCAAGGTGTCTGGGAGTTCTGTCCAAGGGGCCGGTTGGGTGTAAATGAGGGTGGGGGGGGCTGTCCAAGGGGTGGGGGGGGGTGTCCAAGGGGTGGGGGTGTCCAAGGGATATGGGAGGGGTGTCCAAGGGGTGTTTGGGGCTGTCCAAGGGCTCGGGGGGTGTCCAGGGGTCGGGGGGGGGGGGGGTGTCCAAGGGGTGGGGGGTGTCCAAGGGATATGGGAGGGGTGTCCAATGGGTGTTTGAGGCTGTACTAGGGGTCGTGGGGGTGTAAATGAGGGTGGGGGGGCTGTCCAAGGGGTGGGGGGGGGTGTCCAAGGGTTGTGGTGGGGCTCCAATGTGGTGGGGGAGGGCTGGCCCGGTTGTTAGGTGTGTATAGATGAGGGTGGGGTTCAGTTGGGGCTTGGGGGAGGGCTGGCATGGTTATTTTTGTTGTTTGGTTTCTGGTTGCTTTTTGGTGAGAGCAGTGAAATTATTTAAAAAAAAAAATATATCGCTTTCACGTCGGTTATTTTATAACCGACGTGGTAAATAAATCGGTAGGGGTTTATCACGTCAGTTTTTTCGAGAACCGACGTGATAAACCGTTCCCGGGCCTTTTATCACGTCGGTTCTTAATATAACCGACGTGCTAAAAGGCCTGGGAATCGATTTACCACGTCGGTTATTGGATAACCGACGTGTTAAAACGTTTCCCAGGCCTTTTTATCACGTCGGTTATTTAAGAAACCGACGTGATAATAGGCCCGGGGAAGGGTTAATCACGTCGGTTATTAATGAACCGACGTGATAAACACCGTGATGTTAGGGATGTTACGTCGGGTTTTAAATAACCGACGTAAAAAACGTTATTTATAACGTCGTCCGTATTAACGTCGCCTAAAAACCGACGTAAATAATGAAAAATAACCGACGTAAAAAATGTTTTCTGCACTAGTGATGGGAGAAGGGTGGAGGCTTAGAGAATAAGGGGAGATGCCCCTTAGGGTCGCACGAACTAGAGGGAGGAGAGAGGAGCCATTTTGGGTTAAAAATCCCGAAGGGGTAGGGTTAGAATTTCACAATTTTTAAGATCTGGGTAGCTCGCACGGTTTGACCGTACAATTTACAAAATCGTACGCCAACCGTGTGACCTTTACTAGACACACCTGGACACTTGCACGGTTTGGCCGCACAGTCTGCAAACCATGTGCCAACAATGCCAAATGCCACTGTCCCGAGGTAAAACCTCCCTACACACTTATCGCACAGTTTGACAAACCATGCGCCATCCCTCTGCCACCAAAACTTATGTCACACGGTTACCTGGGGAAGGATGCACGGTTTACCAAACCGTGCGCCAACTGTGCTCAGCTACTGCCAAGCTCAAAAACTCAACTTTCCTTCAAAAAGCTCACAGGAGATTGAAGAATAACCATAGGGTCCAAACTAAACAAGGAAACACCTCAAAAATTAGAACCTGTCACACTTGGAACTCGAGAGAAAAACCGAGATCCAACAGTGATCCAGGACAAAGGAAGAAAATAAAAACCTGGGTGTGACAATATTGATGATTTACCAAATGGAATATTGATATTGATGTTATATTTGTTTTATATATGTATTATTTTGATTTTATATAATGTTGAAGGGAATATTATGAGTTTATGCTTGTGAGGGGAATATTTTTTCCATGTTGAGCTTACTAATTTTTCTTTTCTGCATTTATTTACTTAATGGTAGAATCTATACTATTGCTGAGATGTTGGTTTATTGTGTGGATTTGATGTTTCGTTACATTATTAGAGTGTTTTCAGGGGGGAAGTGTTTGCAAGACTAATTTTTTTATGGGTTTTACGAAAAAAAAAATTTGGGAAAGGGGATTAGGGTTCCGGTATTTTTAAAAATGGGTCTGGGATGCGTGAACGCCGTTCACGCATCCCAGCCCCCACTGAAGAAGCGTGAACCCCATTCACGTATCTTCCCTAGAGGAGGGATGCGTGAACGCGGTTCACGCATCTCACAGAGAGCTCAAATGCTTCTCAATATTTATAACTATTAATTATAAACTAATACACTAAGAAATATTAATAAATATCAATTAAATAATAGAAAATATTGAAATAGTGTTAATAATTATTAATAAATATTCACGAATAATAGATATTCATTAAATAATTATTAATAGAATGGCTTGAGTATTCTCTAACATATATTGAGAAAGATATAATCTTAGCATCTTTCACTCACTCACATCATCTCAACATGTTGTAGTTATACATCTATTTCTATAAAGATCCTCATATGGTTCCATTTGTATTCTAAAGTGGAAACTGTTATTATATATGAATTCCACTAATAAATGTTGTCGATCACAATATCCCTTGAAATGGATCAAGAAATATATTAGCTGATCTACAAGCCTATGAATGATCCTTTTAGACTTACTATTAGTTTAAGCGTGGTTAGTAGTTCAAATCTCATTTTTGTATCCAATGCTTGTTAAATAATTCCCAAAAACATCATAGAGATCCTTGGGTCTCTATTAGATATAATATAAAGATTTAATCCATGTAAACTTACCTCTTTATTTATATATTGGTATGCTGATAGAGTGTGAAATACTCTCAAATAGTAATGAAGTAAGAAAACATTGTAAGTTGATCAACTATAAACTGAATGGAATTATTTATAATGTAGGTCTTTATAAGACCTATGATGAATTAGATGATGATGTTTTATATTTTAATGGGTAATAGTTTAATCATCCCCTTTTACCTCTTTCATTCATCCTTTACTTACTGTAAAACTAAGTTTTGAGATGCATACTCAATAATCTCACTCTTTAGATTGCGTACCAGTAGAAATTGTTTCATTTTATAAAGTTTGAATATGTATCTTCTCAAAATTGGCCAAATGAACTAATTCATATTGTAGTTATTCTGATCTTCAATCATAATCATTTACTCTTCACAAATATCCATTATTCATTCAAATTCTTCTTCATGCAATTTAATTTTTGTAAACAAATAATCGTGTTCCATGATATTTTAGGATTTTACATCTAATTTTAAATCATTGAGGTCAATAATATTTTTCAAGATTTCTTCAAGTTCACACATCTTTTCATCCCGAATCTATTTGATTTCGAAATAATTAATATAATTAATATTTATTATTTAATTTAATCATATTATTTATTATACATACATATATATATATATATTGGTAGATAATTTGATAACAGTAAGACACTTATTATAAAAAGAATAGAAGTCTATAATTGATAACAGTAAGACACATACAAAATGTATCATAAATCAAATGTCAACCTAATCTACGCCTCTGACGTGGATGCTCCTCTGTCCCACAACCAGACGTATACTGGATGCATCCACGTCGTGTCTGTCTATGTTTGCGCTCTAGCGTACGTTGCACATCCTCATCGACAACCACCTCCACATCCTTCTGTGTGACAGGCGATGGATGTACAGTCTCACCGCCTGTACCCTGGCCCGCATCTAAGGATAGTGGAAGCTGGCTGGAACTCTCACCAACATAGGAAGTAGATGGATGCTCTGCTGCGGATGACTGCAATAAAACATCGAACTCAATCCAGTCATCGTCTGTAAGTACCTGTGGCTGTGCCTGAGAAGCTGGAGGAGCATCTGACTGATCATGCTGAACACCCTCCTCCAGTGGAACAATATCATGTGGCCGAGCAAGCTGGACAGCCTCCTCCTGTGGAACAACAACATCCATAACAGGGTCGTCACCCCCAGGTACATCTATGTGAGGCTCAGCAGACTCTGCGGCCTCCGTAGCAGGTGGTGGATCAAAGAAAATGGCATGATAAATCTCGTCCATCAACGGTAGCATCTGTCGCACAAGGGTGTGAAAATATGCTGGGTCAAAGGCATCTCTCTCCACTAGATCAGACATATGAAGTAGATGATAAATACAAGCATCCTGTGAAAACAAATTCCGTCGTTAACTAATATGAATAAAAAATCTGTTGAACAGTGAAAGGAAGAATGCATACCAAGTCCTGAAAGCCCCGTCCGTGCCGTGTCAGAAATCTGATTGGGGACCTGATATACCAGCCTACATAATCCATTTGATCCGTCAAATGAAAACGTACTGTCCCTGCCCCTCGCAACTGGGACTCCCATCATCTATCTCATAACGCAACATATCTGGCATGGTAACTCCTCCAATCAAAATCTATCTTCCCTGACATCTTCAGGGAATGCAATGAATCCAACTGACTGGGCAGGTCAGGAGCTAGATGAAGGAATCCAAACTGCCTCATAACCCTATCCGTCTGATGCCACTCGACTATATGAAAATGAATCAGTGGAACCATGCAGGAGCCGATAGCAAGCATCACTGTACAGTATGAGGGCAGACTCTGAAGGATATCATCTGTATATGGCATCCATGTAATCTGAAAGAAAAAATGAATAATCAATTAATAAATGAATAGATGTACAATAAAGAGTAAAGATTTAACAATATAAATAATAATCACTTACATTGTCTGGTCGAATGCTGTCTAACATAAGTCTGTAGGCGTGAACATCATGTCTGGGAGAATCTGAATGTCGATGCGCCTGACTCCACCTGTAGATAACATTTTTATTTTTACATTTCATAAAAGAATCTTATACAATTAAGTTAGATATTAGAAGGAATTAATAACATACCAACATCCACGTGGAGCCTCTGCTACAATATCAACGGGTAATGGCGCACGGACATGTGGAGTTAAACGAGGGATGTGCTCCCATACCCACATCTGCAGAAGAACCATGCATCCTGTGATCTGCATCTTATCGATGCGACATGCGCTGCATAGGGCCCTGTATGTATATGCTAGGTAGACAGACCCTCAGTTATACTGGCCTGCCTGGTCCAAATCCTCCAAAAAAGATAAATACATCAGGTGCACAAAAGTAGTAGAGTGGTCAACAAAAAAGCGTGCCACCGATCAACCTCAAAATATATGCGCGTGCAAATCGCAACACGGTCACGTCATCAGCATCATCTGGTAAATGTGTGAAGTGCTGGTCTAACCAAGGCATCTGCAATCTACCACCGACGATGGTCCTGCCATCATCCTGGATCTCTATGCCCAGTAGTCTATGAATAAGCTCAGGCAAATCTGATGGAACTCGGCCTGTCAAAGCATGTCCCTCGATAGGAAGACCCAACATAATGGCCACATCCTGTAACGTAATAGTCATCTCCCCCTCACTGAAATGGAAAGTATGCAACTCTGGTCTCCATCTCTCTACAAGTATGGCAATGAGATGATGATCAAGAAATGTGAAGTCGCACATCGCTACTCCATAGAATCTAGCTCGACGAAAATGGGGGACGATAGCGGGAGGTGGTGCAGTATGATGGAAATGGCGAGATCTACGTACACTCAAGGGAGGCACATGCCGTTCCTCTAAAAGCAGCCGCGATACATGAGTAGTCTGAGATGTAAGCAATGGAAAACCTGCCATCTGCACACATGATATCATCGTTACTTTTTAATAGTGAATTGAATAAAAATTGTAAACTTTTATTTAAAAAAAACTACAACAAGCAAAATAAGGTAGAAAATAAAGCAGCAGTGATGAAAAACCTGCATTAAAGATGTGGAAGCATGATATATTCATTTTCATTTGGTGTTTATTTTTTTAATAGTTTCAGTATCATAAAATTCTTTATGATAAAATCCAAAAATGAGACAAACCAAAATTCAAACATCTCAAAAATGGAGCAGGTACACAGACTCGATCATGGATGATGAGATGTGGAAATCTGTCCTGCCACTTGGGGACATCTCTTACGAGTATGTGCTTCTGCGTGACAAATACTGCATCGTATTCTCCCTCCTCGTTGCCGAGGCCAATCCATCTCATTTCTGATGCGAGTTGACTTCGGTCTTCCTCGGGGACGCAACCTGGTAGCATGAAGCCAATAATTTTAAAAATGACAGACATTGAAAAAATCATAAATGAAACCAAAACCAACTTATGAAAACCTGGAAATATCAGGGACGATGGTCGGTTGATCAGCAGACAATGTGATAGAATGGAAGTCACTAACAGGCATCCAACCAGCACTATAACAGTTAACCAAAGTGCTCATGTGATACACCGGGTCAACATATGACTCCCATGATATATTTACCGAAGCGTAAGCTGCGATAACATGTACACATGGATATCTCAATGCCTAAAATCTGCCGCAATAACAGTATCTGTTGTCCAACATCACGACAAACACTCCACCATTAGTGCATGTACCCTGGTCGTAGCACTGTCTTACCCGAAAGCTCCTCTTTTCCCTGTCAAAGGCTATAGCATTCCATCTTGAAGCCTCATTCCGTATCCGGTCAATATCACTTTGAAAATTCTGAGTAAAAAACATTCCATTTTCCATCATCTGGTAGGCCTTTTGGGATCGGTCAACAAAGTAGTGAACACATCTAAAAAATGTCTCTTGCACTAACCCTGTGATTGGGAGTTTGCGCACACCCTTGAGGACCCCATTTATGCACTCCACTATATTAGTGGTCATATGCCCATATCTCATGCCACCATCGTATGCTAATGACCATTTTTCCTTTGAAATTTGCATCATATATTCATATACCTCCTCATTAACTGTTCGGATCTCTTCAAGACGTCGATCAAACCTTTCTTGTTGGGGTTTATATGCTGAAACCATAAGATAATAATGTATTAAAATGGATATTAAATTTTGTTAAAAAAAGCAAGTTTAGAAAACCATACCCAACTTGAGGATCGCCTTCTTTATGGCCTCATCTCTAAAATGCTTATGCACATTACTTGCAATATGTCTAATGCAATAACAGTGATAAACATTCGGCTCAGTCCAAGAAACCCCATCACTACTTACGACCTCTATAATCGCTCAATGACGATCAGATATCAGACACACGCCCTGTTTTTGCGTGACATGAACACGTACACATGCCAAGAACCAGCTCCAGCATTCAAAATTTTTCTTTTCAACAATAGAAAAAGCAAGTGGCAGAGGAGCGCGATTACCATCCTGTGTGGTAGCAATGAGTAGAACACCTATATACTTTCCAAAAAGGAATGTGTCATCTACCTAAATAAATTGTTTACAATCGGGAAATGCAACAATGCATGGTCTGAATGCCCAAAAATGCCTATTGAACTTCACATTTGACCGATCAACTCGATGATTCTGGGATACATACTCAACACTGTCCAAATGATAAACAATCTGATTATTGAGAGACAACAATTCCATAAGTTGTGGCAACATCGCATAAGACTCATCCCAATCACCATACACTTTTACAATGACTTTCTGTTTTGCATTCCAAGCTTTGTTGTATGATATCTTATAGTTATACAACTGTTGAATTCTTTCCTGAACAAGGGCAACAAGAACATCCTGACTTGTTCGTATCATCTCACAAATAACAGTAGATATAAACTCTGCATCAAGGGAAGAGTGATCTTGTGCCAAGATGGGATGCAGACAAGTGTGTGGGTCTTCTAATTTGGTTATCTTCCATCATCCATAATATTTATCAAATATTGCTCTTAATCAAAATTTACATTCTGACCCATATTTTTCACAACGAATGAGATATTTGGTCTTCTTTGACTCATCAACCAAAAATGTGAAATGTCGCTCAATGTGGTATTGCTTTATCACATTTTTCATGATCTGTTTACTTTCGAACTCCTGCCCAACATATATGGCATTATCATTTGATGCAGGCCTATTCCCTATAATGCCATGGAATTCAGAAGCTGGTGTAATGACATCCCAATCAAAATGTTGTTCACGAGACATTCCTCCAACTAAGGAACTCAAAAATGAAGGCTGATTACCACTAACTGGTGGATGTAGTGGATGTATATCTCTCAAAGGAACCTCAGAAGGTTCATTCCCAACCACATCATCTCCTGCTGACTCCCCAGATTCTTCTTCCTCAGATAAACTTTCATGCACTATATCAACACACAAAGGGATGTCATCTACATTTCCTTCCAAATTTTGATCATCTTCCTCATTACATTCTTCCACAGGAGTCCTATGAGGAGACAATGAATAAGACTGCTGTGAAGGACCAACTTCTACAGAGCTCGCAAAACATGGTTCTGTAGTAATCGATTGCACCACATCAATATCAGAAATGACAACAAATAATTCCATCAAACCATTAATACACTGTTGCCTGAATAACTGAGAAGCCTCTATCCAATCCTCATCATCGACTATAGGGTACTCGATGTGCCACAGACGCTCAGGATATTGAAGACGTCGATATCTAATTTAAGTGATTGCTTGTCCAACCCTCAGTTTTAACCGACTATGAATCTTATTACGAATTGCATCCAATGTCATACAACCATGGAGATTTACCACTTTGGAAAGTGGCACACTATAGCTAAAACTCTGCTCGGTATAAATTACCTCACCGTTGCAATATATTTGAGCAGACATAATTACCTATAAAAAAATAATTTAAAAAATATTATATACTACATTAAAATTTTAAATTATTTAATTTGGTTTTGAATAATTGATTATCTTGAGACTTTTTTATGTATTGATTTATCACTGTTAAGGTATAGTGATTGTGATATTAGTACAAAAGCAAATTTAATATAATGTTTCATAAAGTTTAATTCCTTATGAATATATAATCATGACTTGATCTTGAGACTTATGATTAGTTTATCATTATTTGATAAACTAACCACAACCTATGGGTGAACTCCTGTCTCTATTATCAAATATTTCAGCAACCGCCAATCTCCTATCAAACAGCAACGCCTTCTCTCGAACGAGTTCTCAAATGCCTCTTCATGGACACCTCTTCGGGGAAGCCTGTTCGGGGACACCTCTTTGGGGGCGTCTGTCTTTTAATTACAAATTTACTCACATGCATGTGAGGGGGTCTAGGGGTATGAAATACATATTTTTTTTAAGCGGACACGCAGGTCCTTACACTTACTGAGAGATGACTCGCAGGTCATCAATGCGGAAAAAAATGCAATTATTACAAATTGAATAACAACATACACAAAATAAAACATGCAATTTCAATTATGCATGGTCGGTCATCTCAAGATAAGTCATCACTCATACATTGTTTTTTGGTATAATTATTATATTATCCATATTATACAACTTTATCTATTATTAAATGAAATCTATATTAAATACTACACCTCTTTTCCAAAAATTTAACTTCATGTGTATATATATATAATTATTAATAACATTTGATAAATTTTATTATAACTGATATAATTGAGATTTACATAATAAACACTTTAGTTATTTTAAATTTTATGAAATTGTAATGTTTTTTGGCCATTCTTCTACTTTTCAAAATATAAGTAAATATATTTTCTACTTTATTGATTAAAAATATTATTACTAGTAAATAAAAGTAATATAATTTACACTTACATCAAAACCATTCATTAAAATAAATTTCTCTAACATAAATTACTTTTCCTAAACATTCAACATTTTAGACATAACATAAAACATTCAATATTCAGACAATATACATTCAAAAAATTAAATCATACAAACATTCAACATCCAGAAAATTAAATCATACATAACATTACACATCATGCATAACATATGAAATAAATAAATCATACACACAATTAAACATATAAATGAAATAAATAAACACAATTAAAACAATTAAAATATTAAATAGAAATTTTACCTCAATAAAAGCAGCAAATATTTGTTGAGAAAGAATTTCTGCAGGGCTTCACAACAAAAACCAGAGGAGAACAATGAGTTTTGAGGGGGGGGGGGACCCCTCCTTTTATAAATCTTCTCGGCCGGATGTGTGAACGCCGTTCACGCATCCCAGACCCATTTTGAAAAATACCGGGACCCGATCCCCTTTCCCGAATATTTTTTTTAGTAAAACCCATAAAAAAATTACTCTGTTTGCAAAGTTATATTTGTTTGGTGAGTTGTTTTTAAGGTGGGTGAATTATTTGGTTTTGGTTATTGTAATGGGTTGTTTGGAAGTAGTTTGGGGGATGTCAATAATGTATCACATTTGCAGTTTCCTTTATTTGAAGCCATGATATTTTAAAAAACAAACCTCTTCAAAATTATCCCCAAGCTCAATTTCTCTTATTTTATATCAAATTTGTTATTGTATTATGTTTCAACATTAAGACGAACATGAATTCAAAAGTAGCCATGAATTTTTCATGTTCTAATATTTAATATTATTTGTAGGAATTGTTATTTTCACATTTGCAGTACACCAAATCTAATCTTCACTGGTGTCACTCACATTTGCATACACCATATTTTCATTTTCTTGAAATGGTATCCCAATCCATTACAATCAAAATTAGACCGAATTCTTGCAGCCTATAAATGCTTCGATGTAGTCATTTCAATTTAAAACAGCCTGTACACGGTCACCATTCAACCCAAAAAACAACAATTGTCATCCAATGTTGTCTACACTGCTCGACCTCTTCCAATGCTATGTTAGTGTACCTTCGAAGGTGATGTTTCAAATTGGTTGACAAGTCTTCCTGTAAGAGAGAAATAAAACAATTACAACACTTATAGAAAAGAATGGTGCAAAAAAAAACATTTAAAATCGTTTTTGTAGCTGCAACCCCAAAATCTAATCTTACTTGATCTGTAATTCCCTGCGTGTAAAGAAAAATGATATCAGATACCACATTACCATTAGAAGTCTGCTCTTATAAACGAAATACATCATAAAATGAAATCATACCGTCATCATAGTAATAAAATTGTTTTTATTTTTATTTAATTGTGTCTGCTTTCATCATCCATTGTGTAAAAAACTTTTGATTTTATTTCCCCCTTTCATGTTTTGTTTCCTTATAAAAAAGCCTTTCTTAAAATTGTGTCTGAACTGTAACGATCAGAAACTCTATCCGATGATGTATTTACGGTAGTCAACTATTTTGAAAATTTACTAAAATTAGAGAAGATAATGTCATATCCCACATCTGTCTCAAAAGGTACGATAATCAACTTCATTCTCATTCGTGCTAAATCTTTATAACGTTTTGTTGTAACTGATTTTCTATCTCCATTTACTTCAATAGAAGATCCTTTGAACATCACAATATTTCTAGCCAATCAGGTCCACCTTCCCAAACTATATTTTTTAGGTAATGATCTCACATCAAACTGATCATAAATTTTCAAAATATGACAACAAAGATACCCAATCGACTCAAACTTTCAACAAGAGCATTGGACAACTTCATTGAAAGCTTCAAATGGTACACAAAATTGATCTTCACAACCAACTATCCCAATAACATAAATGAATTGAATCCCGATTTCAATACATGATAACAGAAAACAAGCACCAATAATTTTATATTCATGCTGAAATAAATCAAATATCTTGGGTGTATATCTAGTAGAAACCTGACACATCAATTCATGGCAAGGGTAAAGATCACGAGATAACTTCTCCCACACCTCAAATTTGGCTTTTGTTTCACGATATTGATTTTTTCCAACAATCACTCAAACTTCTTAGAGTAATCAACAACACTTAACTTGTGATGAACATAATCTTTAAGAAATTCATTAAAACTTTCACTTAATTGAGTGTTGCGAATACTCAATGTTAAAATATCTTTTGAAAAGTAATGCACCCACTTTTCTCGCAACACGAATAGATCATCTAACCATTGTGATTTCCCATCCCTATATTCTGCTCTAAGGGAAGCCAACTCATGATCAAATTGATGCGTATCATGGTATTGAAACATACACCTCTTAAATCTAGTTAAAAAACTAGATCCATCTTTCAACCAATTACCTAAATGTTTAATGTCATTTTGCATCAAATGCCACAAAGGCAATGTCGAGTTCCCATTGAAACTTCAAAAATGGAATTTTCCATTGTCACATCTTGATCATTAAATATAGTTTGAGGTCGCTTCATGTGATGAACCTATAATTTTTTTTTGAAACAACCAAGAAAACGAAGTCGCAATTTCATCATATAACAAAGCTGCCCAAAAAACAACAATCTTCCGATGATGATTGAACCCCACAAAGACACCTAAGGGTCTGTACTCTTTATTAACGGTGAAAGTGGTGTGAAAAACATCATCTCCAAACAACTCATAAACTGTCTTCATTTTTGGATCAGCCCAGAAAATATATTAATTTGCTCATTCATGTCGAACTGCATAGTATACACAATTGATTGATTATCCTGACTTTATTTGTCCAAATACTCTAACACGCAACATGCATCACCATAAAGCAATTCCCTTTTCCGTTTAGACCTTAAAAAATTTAACTAATCGACACACGTGTACCCAATAACATCTTGACCCCCCCTGCAATAGCTGTCACTGAGGAGAAGGAATCATTTGGTTTAATACTTGCTAAAACATTCACATCTAACTCAGCTGTTTGTGCTTCTGTTATTTTTCTTTGAAACCTCATCATATGAATTGATTCAGGGTCGTGCAAGGGATGATTATGCCCTTCAACAAATACAGTACATGCATATTGTCCAAATGACAATAAACTCACCCGCATTCTAGCAAGACAACCTGTACGTGTCTTAGCCCAAGGAAATTTAACCATGCTATCACGTTTGTCAACTTTCCTATGACCTTCTTTGCTATATGCATAAATGTTTGATGTGACAATTGATTTATCCTTTCTTCTTTTATTAGGGTATTGTTGGCGTACACTGAACCCATTTACTCCCTCCATACATGACATAAAAACATTGCGCACCATCAATTGATTTGAATGTCATCCCTACAACTGGTTTAATAGAAGTTACAACACCAACATCATCAGCATTGAAACAACCTGCAACAAAAAAACTTAACTTCAAGCAAAATACATTAATTTTATAACAGGATTTAATCCATTTGAAAGTGTATAAACTATAGGAATAAAAATGTAACTAAATATTATATAATTTTGAAAATAATTATTTACACATATATAAAATATAATTATATTTCAGAAATTATAAATAAAAATTTTATAAGATGGATTAAATATATTTTTCCCTGGAAAATAAAAATTATATAATTGGGAAAATAATACAAGTGAAACTTCTAGTGGGACATTTTATAAATATATTTTTATTAAATATAATTATAAAAAATATGAATTGCAATTGTGACATAATTTTTATAAAAATAATTTAATTTAACATTTGAAATTGTATAAACAATTTGAAATTGAATTTATTTTCCACTACAGAGTCCAGTGGAAACTCTAGTGGAACTTTCGCAATGCAACAAAACTATATATTTATTTCAATAAAAAATATACTACAAAATTCAGTATATAGTCTTGGACAAAAACTAATTCCAGATTTACCACAAAAGTAGCAGTAAACAAACTTCAAATATAATATCCAATACCTTCACATCCATTGAAAAATTATGCATATGGTCATGGATAGAAACCAATTCCAGATTTACCACAAAATTAACAGTAAAATACTTCAAATATAATTTGAAATACCTTAATCCGTAGGCATTATAAGCAGAAGCAAAAATGAAAACTCCAAACCGCATCGTGACCCCGATGATTCGCACTGTGACGAAGTCCAGTGAAAATTCCAAACCATGCCGTGATGAAACCCACTGTGATGAAGTCCACTGAAAATGTCAAACTGTCGCGCAATCCCGGCGAAACCCATTGAAAATGCCGCAATCCATCACACCTTGCTTGCAATCCTTCAGAGCTCGCCAGACGAAACACAACGAACGAAAATGCCAAACTGTACCGCGACGAAACCCACTGCGATGAAACCCATTGAAAATGCGAAAGCATCGTGCGATCCTAGTGAAACCCTCATAGCTTGCCCACAATCCTTTAGAGATCATCTGAAAAAACCCAACGAAAATGCCAAATCCTTGCCACGCGATGCCTCATTTCCCACGAGATGATAATGTCATCCAGTACAGTCCAACAAATCACCACAACATGATGCAGACACCTGTAAAAATGAACATGTGTTAAGATCGCAACACATCACCAGACCATCCTGTAATAGAGGGAACAAGAGACGATAAAACGTGTTTTCTTCGATACCTCAAGGTCTCCCTAGTGTTCTATCACATCATCATTACGTTCAAGGAAGACAAAATAATGTTTCAAAAACATTTTCCAAGGCATAAGACATTCAAATCCAAGATCACATTTTTATAAAACATTTTCTATAGTGATACCAAACCATTCCCATGCTTGGAAAACCATTTTCCTTTCAAAACCATCTTTGAGGAATTTTATCTAACATATAAAGTGCATAAAACCAGGTTTCCAAAGCAAAACCATTTTGAGAACCCCTTTCATAGCTCCTCCCCAAAGATCAAAGTCGATTCCAACAATCAATTTCATAATCAAGACCAATGGAAAGCATCAAAGAACATATGGAATGCCAAAGGTTAGACCATAGGATAAAGACGCCTACCATGCGAACAATGAAACACTATTGCCTCTTCAAGACAAGTGATGGGAAATAAGGTAACTAGATCCTCCAAAACCTAGATCCTATGAAAATGCGACAAATTCCCCATTTCTATGCTAGATTCAACGATCCAGTCTCATGAGAAAAAGCATGGAGAAGGATAGGAGAAACCAGATTAGGAGTCCTCTTACCAGATTATGAAGTACGAAGAGCCAGACCTTCAATTTGCACAACGATTCACCAAAGGAGAGGGGAAGAGAGCCAAAATGCCACCAAGAAGCCTATAAAATCGAGAGAAATCGAATTAGGGTTGAAGGGTCGAATTAAGAGGGATTAAGAAAACATTTTTGGCCAAAATGACAATTAGGCCCTTACTAATCCACATCCCCAACGATGCCACAAGCTAGTCGGTGGCTATAGGCAGAGTGCCTATTGATGCAGGACTCTATCGGCTGGCTGGTGGCACCTGCATACCTGCAAGCTTTCTTCCAACCAGAACCGGCTAGCCGATTTGCGGCCATCAACTGTCGAAATTTCCTCCCCCGACATACAAGTGACCCGGAAAATGAAAAGTAAAAAATTCAAAGGGCTCCATTCCTAGTTCTGCATAACTCCTCCCCATAAAATATTTTTGTAGCCTTTTGGACTTCCAGCCAACAATCACTGTAGCACTTTTGACTTGGGTGACCGTCTTTCACTGTAGTGACGCAGACTTCCTATACGAAACAGTGAATCGTCTTCCTCCTTTTGTAGCTTATTTTCAGGCTAGGATTTGTGTGAGAAATTTCTGTAATCTGTGATCCCGATTCATAGTGAAATTCTGCCTCTCTGTGAACGTAGGGATTATTCCTGAATCACGTAAATTTGTGTATTCCATGTGTTTTCTTTTCTTCTGCATTTTCTTTCATATCTCGTTTCTGCCGTTGCGACTCCCGATGCTTCCACAACAACCATCTCACTCAAACCAATGAGATTGTCTTGCCACACGTCACCTTATCCTATCGGTCCACTATCTGAACAGGTCTTTCAACCACTGAGGTGTTGGGTCCAATCTTAGCGTCCTCTCACTCAAGCACATGGGACAAATCCTGCTGATACTAGCCTCTTCCTGACCGATTTCATGATATCTGTCGTCTCCTGAACGATACTTGGTCCAACCAAGGATCGTTCTCCAACCTCTACCTAATAAAGAGGTGACCTTCAAGGCCTTACATACAACACCTCAAAAGGTGCCATCTCGATTGAAGCCTGATAACTATTTGTTGGCTTAGTCCAACACCTCTTTATTTTAATGATATCAAATTATGTTTATTATATTTCTAATTAATTTCATGTTTTATGATAGTTAGTTGTTTTCTGGCCGAAATGATAAAATTGGCTAAGTCTTGAAGTTACTGTGACTACCTACCACATGTGTAATGAACTTACTGTGTAAAGAAATAAACCGCTTGAACAACCTAGTTATTTCATGAAAGGTGAGTAGAATTTCTCTAAGTATTGTACTGACCATGTGTTTGTATTGTAGTGACCACATGAACAAAGTACCTGCCGCATGAGCAAAGTACCTATCATGAGAAGCAATGAACCTACCGTATAAAGAAAAGAAACTACCATGCAAAGAGATGGAGCTACCATATAAGGGAAAGAAGCTACCATGCAAACTAGTGAGGCTACCACATGAAGAATTCAACCTACTATGTGGAAATCAAGTGACCACAAGAGAAAATCAAGTTACCCTATCAACTAACCGTGACAACCGATTATGAGCCAAAGTAATCGTGCTTTAAGTGAGGAAAAGTGACCTAGTCTAACTTAGTCAGTGGAGTATTTAAAATCTCCAAATGACTATATTTTGGAGAATTAATTGCAGATTCAGTGCATTTATGACTGCAATGAATATCCTCCAGTGACTAATTTGAGATTGAGTTCTCTCTCAGGTGAAGAACTGCTCGTGGACAAATACACACACACACAACGAATAACAGAGCTAGTGAATACGTGCGTGCTTGAGAGAAATACTGATACACAAAGGTCTCTCTTGGAATATTCCATGACACTCTATTTTCCTAAATGATCTATGCAAACTCTATTGATCCCTTTCAAAGACAAATCCAAGGAGTACTGAACAACTAAAACTGATCAAACTGAGCTACATCAAAACTCCACACTTACTATACTCTTCCCTTTCGGTTCTAGATTATATTTTGAGATGTGTATATTTTACTATGTTTATTCTTTAACATAGATTGACACTCCCTTACTCTTCATCGTCTGTACTCCCATGTAGAATTGTGGGAGGCTAGGTAGCCTGGACTGTCAGTGTGTAGTTGTTACCCTTTATCATCCCATGGAAAACAGTGGAAGGGCCTGTGTTTCCTTGACTGTCTGCATACAATTATTTTTTTAAACCTGATCTAGGCTGTGGATGAATTTATTCTTTAATAAACTTCTTGACATTAGGTGTTTTCCAAGTGGAGATGACCGAGTCTTGACTTGAGACTGAATATCTTGTATTTATTCCGATGTGTGTTCTTATGTTTTGTTTTCTCTCTTTTTTTTAAAACATACCAGTGCGTGTTTTCAAAATTCAATTTCAAAACACTACTTTGATAATTAAATTAAATTTGTATTTCATATACTATGTTTGATACAAGTAAATTTATTTCAAACGTTAAAAGAGTTTTAAACTTGTTTAAATTGAGTTGTGATCGAAATTCTATGAATCTTTTTAAAAGATCAAATTATATACCTATACTTTTTTAGTTAACTGAGTTGTATGTTATAAGTCAAGGGGATTTATTTTTAAATCATTTTTAATAGGAATTTTAATTTGAATTTTAATTTGAATTTCAATTCACCATCCTCTTGAGTTGTCCACTCCGATCAACATTTGGTATCAAATGTCTTTTATTTTTCTTTGCTTACTATTTATTCTGATCAAATTGTTTTAGAAAGATATATTTAATTTTTGTTTACTTTATAATTTTTTATTATGGAGGACAAGTCTGAAGGTTATACTACCAAAATACCTCCTTATTTTAATGGTCAAAACTATGCTTAGTGCAAAATAAAAATGAAAATACACCTTGAGAGCATGGACTTTGATATTAGGGGATCTATAGAAGATAAATAAGAAAAACCCAAAACTGTTAGAAAAGAATGTGGTGCTTTTGTTAAAGATGCTTATGATTCAAAATGAAAAGCTATGAGCACTTCATTCTGTGCTTTAGGAGAAGATGAATTTAATAGAATATCTTCATGTGCAACTGCTTATGATATATGAGATAACATCTCTATATCTCATGAAAACACTTCTAATGTGAAGGAAATGTGATTAAATACATATATTATTAAATATGATACTTTTAAAATGAAACCTGATGAATCTATTTTCTGCATGTATCTTAGGTTAAATGAGATCATAAACACTATGATTACCCTTGGACAAACAATGACAAACAAAGCTCAAGTAATGAGGGTCTGGTGATTTTGTTAAAGATGCTTATGATTCAAAATGGAAAGCTCTGAGCACTTCATTCTATGCTTTAGGAGAAGAGGAATTTTATAGAATATCTTCATGTGCAACTGCTTATGATATATGATATATCATCTCTGTACCTCATGAAGACACTTCTAATGTGAAGGAAATGTGATTAAATACATATATTATTAAATATGATACTTTTAAAATGAAACCTAATGAATCTATTTATGGCATGTATCTTAGGTTCAATGAGATCATAAACACTATGATTACCCTCGGAAAAACAATGACAAACAAAGCTCAAGTAATGAGAGTCTTGAGATGTCTACCAGATCGATGGAGAGACACTGCAGTCTCTATCCAAGAATGACGTGACATTAGTAAACTGCTAGTAAAGGATTTGATTGAAAATCTTATGATGTACGAGGAGGAATTGAAAGTGAACAAAGAAAAATAAGAACATAAAAGAAAATCAGTTTCTTTCAATATTTTTGACTAAAATCTAAGAGAAAATCAAAGATGATAACTCAAGTGAGGATGAATCACTTTCAGACAATGATGGGGAAATGACTCACCTAACTAAGAGATTCAAAAAGTCTTATTGAAAGACGAAGTTCTTCAAGAAAACAAATCATGGAGGAAAATATGACTGAAAAGGGAATTGGAAAAAAGGAGAATCAATCAAGTGAAGTGACTTGTTATGAATGCAAAAGAAAAGGACACATGAAGGCTGATTGTCCTAAACTGAAATATAAGAAAAGATACGAGGATAAAGGCAAAAGACCTAATGAGGATATAAAATCCACATGGTGCGCCTCTAAGGATAGCTCAAGTTACTCTGACTTGAGTAGAGAAGAAAAGAATGACAAAGATAACATGTGTTTTATGAAAAACGCATCTGAGGTATCACATACTGCTTTTGTATCTTCTGTTCATGTTTCAAATTTTTTTGAGAATAAAACAATGATGAAAATATGAGCAATCATTTTTTTTGACAAAAGCAATGAAAATTTATTTGAATACTATAATATGATGGAAGAAACATTCAATAGAATTAAGGATAAATATAAAAGTTTAAAGAAGTATCATGCTTTGTTTGTTCATTTTAAATCTGATTTTACTATATAGAAAGTAAACAAATGCTCAATTATTAAAAGAAAAAAATGAACTCAAAATATATAATGAGAAACTCAAAAAGGATCTGTAAATATTTATAAATGGTATAAAAACCTTGAATAGAATTCTTAGTAATCAAACGACACCTAAGTATACAACTTAGATTGGTCACCAGCCTGGATAGAGGAGAATTTATAAAAATAAATTTGTTCCTAGCTTAAGTTCTACCAATATTGTAAACAATTCATATTCAAATAGACCTAATAAAGTTTTCATTTTTAAAAGCCTAAAGATAGTTCATGGAAAACCTGTCAAATAACTTTGGATTCCTAAATCTTTTATTACTAACATTTATGGACTCAAGAATGTGTGGGTACCATAACCATTTCTTGTTTATTTTTGTTGCAGGAAACTTGCTTGAAAAGTCTCATTAAACACATTGTATTTGGACAATGGGTGTTCCAAACACATGATTGAGGAATACTCAAGATTTAAGAACCTTATTAATGTAGATGATGTACATGCTGCAGAAACACCGGGAGTCACATGACAAAGGTTTTGCAGATTAAGAAAAGATAGAAACTAAAGAAGAAGAATAAGAAGAATACAAACACAATGATTTATGTGGTTCATGAATAATCCCTATGTCCATGGAGATGCATAATCACTTCACTAAAATTGAGAGCAAAATTATAGGGAGGTTTTAGTGTTTCTCACACAATAAAACCCTAGCTCGGATGAACTAATAAAGAGGACGAAACATTGTACCACCAACCGTATAGTAAGTCCACTGCACTATAGTGAACGGTGGTTGGAAGTTCGCACTACTACAGTTCTGCGGCCACCCGAGTTAAAGCTGCTACAGTTGTCAGCGAAAAGAAGTTCGTGAAGCTACAGTACCATTGTCTCCAAAGTCTTAGTTGCTATAGTAATTGTGCCAAAGTCCACACTTCTATAATGCCATGTTAGTGTCGCCTAGTCAGCTCTGCTACAATCGGTCTGAGTTGCTATAGTTCCTAAAAAAATTGGACCGATGGCCTTCGTCCCCCAGACCCCTGGAGCAAGGGCGCGTTGACCCCTGCATCCCCCAACGAGCTCACCACAAAGCTTGCTTCATGAGAGTTGTGACCTGGTGTATAGTATGAGCTGCTAGCATTCAATCCAACATCATTGAAACGAATCAGACTGCACCAATTCAACAGGACATGCCACTTTTGGTAACAATTCAAAAGGAAAAATAATTGGACTCAATCAAATCAGTAATTCTTGTATTGTTTTGATTTTTAAAGTTTTATTTGTAGATGAATTACAATATAACTTGGTTAGCATCTCACAATTGTGTGATAATGGTTACCATGTTAAACTTGAGAACAATGCTTGTAAAATTTATGATTCTAAGCATGATTTAGTTTTTACTGCCTTGCAAAATGACAATGTTTATGCTTTTGATTTAGATTCATTATCTTCTCAAAATATTTCTTATTTAAGTTCCTTTTAGAAAAAAATCTTGGATATTACATATGAGTCTAGGCCACTGCAACCTTTACTCACTTAGAAATCTAACTAAGAAAGGATTAATTGAGGTTCATCCTAAACTAGAATTCCTAAAAGATAAAGTTTATAACCCATGTCAAGAACAAAAATTGCATATGATCTCTTTCAAAACAAAGAAATAAGTTACAACTTCTCAACCTTTAGAGTTAGTTCACATGATTTTTTGGACCTTCTAGAGTTTCTAGCTTAAATGGGAAGCATTATGCTTATGTTCTTGTAGATGATTTTTTTAGATATACCTGAGTATTTTTTCTAGATCACAAAAGTGAAGCTAGTTCTTATTTTTTCAAATATGAAAAATCTGTAGAAAACCTCAGTGGACTTACTATTAAGAGCGTAAGAAGTGATCATGACCGTTAGTTTGAAAATCTGGACTTTGAATCTCTATGCCGACAACATGGCTACAATCACAACTTTTTTTCTCCTAGGACTCCACATCATAATGGTGTTGTAAAGAGAGGAAATAAGACTCTTCAAAAAATTGCTCGGACTATGCTTAATGAGTATGACCTTCTTGTTTATTTTTGAGAAGAAGCTATCAATACATCTTACTATATTATCAATAAGGTTCTTATCAGACAACTTTTAAAGAAAACTCCATATGAGTTTTGGAATGGAAGAAAACAAAAGGTTAAAAACTTTATAGTTTTTTGGATGCAAAGTTTTTATTCTCAACAAAAAGGTGATTTTGGATAAGTTTTCATCCAAAAGTGATGAAGGAATTTTCCTTGGTTATTCAAAATCTAGTAAATCATATAGGATATTCAATAAAAGAACCAAAATTGTGGAAGAATCTATATATGTTAAATTTGATGAAATAAATCCACATGAGCCTAAGGCTTCTTTAGAAAACCATGAGGATGATTTATCAAATTTGAAAATCAATGCCTCAACCAAGCCTAATGATTGTTCTGTAAAACCTACTAGTTATAAGGAACTATTTGAACCTGAACCTGAAGAAGAAGATGAAGTACCAAATGCTTCTATTCCTAGAACCATTATGACTCGTAGACATGTTGTGGAATCGCCGGGAGACACAACAACAGAAACGAGGAAAAATGAAAAGAAAGAAAGCAAGGGACACAACGATTTACGTGGTTCGGGAAAAATCCCTACGTCCACGGGAGAGACAGAATTTCACTATGATTCGGGAGCACAAAATTACAGAGGATTTCAGTCATAACCCTAGCTTGAAAATGGGCTATAAAATAATGGAGAAGACGATCACTGTTCGAAAAGTGGTCCGCGTCACTACAGTGAACGGCGGCTGACTTTGTCAAAAGTGCTACAGTAAAGTTGACCCTAAAGTCCGCGCCGCTACAGTGCCTGTCGGTGTCGGTCGGGCAACACTAATCCAACAAGATACCACCCCTTAGATATTGTAGTTAGAGACCTAGATAGATGTACCCAAACCCAAGCTTCTCTTAGAAATCAAGTTGAACATCAATACTTCTTATCACATCTCAAACCCAAAACATCACTGAAGCAATAGATGACGAATTCTGGTTAATAATAGTGAAAGAAGAATTGAACCCGTTTGAAAGAAACAAAGTTTGGAACTAGTGGAAATACCTAAAGACTTCCTAACCATTGTCACTAAATGTGTGTTTAGATTCAGGATTGATGAGTCTGGCATTATAATTATAAATAAATATCGACTAGTTGCACAAGGGGGTATGGTCAAGAGAAAAGTATTGACTGTTAGGAAATCTTTGCACCAGTAGCAAGACATAAATCCATTAGAATGTTTCCTGCCTATGCACAATATTTGAATTTTAAATTTTATCAAATGGATGTCAAGAGTGCCTTTCTAAATGGTTATATAATTGAGTTTTTTTTGTGGAACAAGCCTTTGGATTTCAAAACCCTAATTTTCCAAATCATCTTTTTAAACTAAAAAAAAGATTTATATGGTTTGAAACAAGCACCTAAAGGTTGATATAACATATTCAACTCATTTTTGATTTCTAAATGGTTTTCAAATGGAATAGATGATATTAATTAATTTATTAATTTTTTTTCCAAAGATGTTCTAGTAGTCCAAATTTATACTGTTGATATTATTTTTGGATCATCCAAAAACTCTTTTTGTATTGAATTTTAAAAAATGATGCAAAATGAATTTGAAATTAGTTTAATGAGTGATTTAAATTTCTTTCCTGGTTTTCAGATTTTTCAAAATAAGGAAGAAATCATTTTAAATCAAAGTACACTAAGGATCTTCAAAAACATTTTGGTATTCATAACACTAAAGGTAATGATACTCCTTTGAGTACAAGCTGTGAACTAGATATTGGTGAAATCAGGAAACCAGTTGATCAAACCACTTACAGAGGTATGATTGGAAGTTTACTATACTTAACTGCTATCCGATCAAATATTATGTTTAGTGTGTGCATGTGAGCACATTTTCAAGAAAATCTAAAATAATTGCATTTAAATGATGTGAATAGAATTTTTAAATGCCTCAAAAGTACAACCGATTTAGGATTGTTTTATTCTAGAGGACAAACATTTGATTTAGTTAGTTATTCTGATACAGATTTTTGTGGTTGTAAATTAGATAGAAAAAACACACTTGGAATGTCACTTTTTGGGTAAGTATCTAGTTTCATGGTATGATAAAAAGAAAAACTTTGTTGCATTATCCACTGCTGAAGCTGAGTACATAGCTACAGACGTTTGTTGTGAACAAATTCTTTTTTGCATGAAACACACATTGCTAAACTATGGATATCAATTTTGACATATCCCTATAAATTATGATAACACAAGTGCAATAAATATCTTTAAGAATACTGTGTCACATTCAATGGAAAAACATATTGTTATATGACATCACTTTTTGATAGAGAGATGTTACTCTTTAATTCATTATTACTGAAAATCATCTTGCTGATATTTTTATAAAGCCTTTGAATATTGAGAGAATGAATTATACTATACATGAATTAAGAATGATAAATTATTTATAAATCCTTAAATTTAATTATAACTCTTATGTTTTTCTAATTTATCTTTATAATGCTTAACATCCATGTTTTTTATTAAAGCAACAGTGAAGTATAGTTTACAAAATCGGTTAAGTGACCATGAGTTTTTGTTCGTACGGTCAGTAAAGTAACTGTGATCAGTTGGGCATGCGGTCAATATACCTACCATGAAACTTAACTCACACGGTCACTTTACTTACTGTGAGCATTTTCTCATGAAGTTAGTATACTTACCGTGATTCCATAGTCAGTATACCCATCGTCCCCTTTATTGCCACAAATCCATGGTTAGTATACCTATCATTTTTATTATGTTTGAAATTTTTCATAAGTCATTTTGATAGGATTTTATTTACGTTTATTATTATTTTATATCCATAAACGATTGAAATAAAATTTGAATTTGAATTTGAATTGATTCTTATCCTTTCCCTAAAACCCCTTTCTTCTTTTCAAAGCCTTTCCTGCTCTCGAAACCCTCTTTCATGAAACTCCCTCTCAAACCCAAACCTTTTGAGTTCGAACTGTAGTGTGAGAATGCTGAGGATGAAACATGCTCTCGATGCCGCACCTCCTACTTAAGCACCTCTTGTAAAAAGATCGAAGAAAGATAAAGGTAGCACGAGTGCTTTAGTGAAATTGCACAACCCTCATTTGGTCGATTGACCAGTATATGCTAAAAAAGAAGTGGATGTTCAATGGTTACATTCGAGCAGATCTCTAGTTTGCAAAGCGATTAAGAGTCAAGGCTGGGATGATTGGTTTAAAGAGAATGGTAACCATTTTATCCGGGGTTAGTTAAGGAGTTCTATGCACATATAGAGTTTATCCATGGAGAGAAACGAGATACCATCAGTGTTGTGGAAACACCACGAGTCACAATGACGGAGGTTTACAAATGGAGAAAAGATAAAAACAAAATAAAAAGATGTTCATGAACACAACGATTTATATGGTTTGAGAAATGACCCCTACATCCACAGATACAAAATAATTCACTATAATTGGGAGCAATATTACAGTGTGATTTCAGAGTTTCACACACACAAAACCCTAACTCGAATGAGCTAATAAAGAATACGAAGAATTGTGCCACCAAACACACAATAATTCCACCGCGCTACAGTGACTGGTGGTTGGAAGTCTACACTATTACAGTGTTGCGACTACCCAAGTCCAAGCTACTACAGTGTTAGTGACAATAATTCTGCAAAGCTACAGTAAGTCCGCACTGCTACAGTAAGCCCCGCGCTACTACAGTAAGCCCGCGCTGCTAGAGTGTCCTGTCTGTGTTGTCGGTCATCTCTGCTACAATTGGTCGTTGTTGCGGAAACACTGGGAGTCACATGGTAGAGGTTTGAAGATGATGAAAAGATAGAACAAAAAGAAGAAGAATAAGATGAACACAGACACAACTATTTATGTGGTTCAGGAAAAATCCCCACATTCACGGAGAGATAGAATCACTTCACTATGAAATCTGGGAGCACAATTATAAAGAGATCAGAGTTTCTCACACACACAACCCCAGCTCGAAATGAGCTAGTAAAGAAGACTAAATACCATGACACCAACCAAATAGTAAGTCCATTATGTTATAGTGAACGATGAATGGTAGTCCACAATGCTATAGTGCTATGGCCACCCAAGTCCAAACTGCTACAGTGACATGTGACAAGAAGTCTGAAAAGCTACAATACTATTGTCCCCAAAGTCCAAGGTGCTACTGTAACTGAGCCAAGAGTTGCAACTTGGTTCACAGTATGGGCCGCAAGCATTCAACCCAACATCATCCAAACAGATCGGGTTACACCAATCCAACTGTCAAAGATGTTGCAGTTCCTCAAAATTTAGGTCAGGGGCGCGTTTCCCCTGTAACCCCCAAAGAGCTCATCGTAGAACTTGACCCGTGAGAGTTGCGGTCTGGTGTGCATTATGAGTCGCTAACATTTGGCCCAACATCATACAAACAGATCATGCTGCATCAATCCAACAATCCGTACAATAGAGGGAGTGGTTTTTGAGTTTTCATCAAAACTCTGGGCGAAAAGCTTATGTTGACACATAAGTGTGAGCATGAAGATTACCAGAGTTCATATCCAATAAATCAGGCCCACATTGAATTTCAAAATGCTTTGGAAGAACTGATTGGGAATGAAACACCCAAAATACAAACAATAGTAGAACTCAGTGGTGAATGCAGACCGCTGGCTAAATTCATTCAACATTTGATCTGTCCTAAGTTTCATGACCCCCTCCCTCCAAATAACCGCAACGAAGGGAGAGAGATAATGTCCCTCGAGTCCCACCTCCAGTAAGCCTTAGGTTGGTGACTAACATCGAGAGTTTGAAAATCTCATATATGGGAGGCATTACCCTCTATAATATAAATAGGATTGGAAGATAAGATGGATCATCCACAAACAATTCCAAGACACAATATAAAAAGAAATCCAAAAACCATCCCACATGCATGTATAAATAGAACTGATACAAATACAATAAAGTCTCCAAAGTAAATACCCAAAAGTAAAGACAAAGCAGTGACACAAAAATTATCCAAAGGTCCAAGCTAGTAATGCCCAACATAGTCCACATAATCCTCTTAGAAACCTGAAAATAGTTTTATATACGTAGGGTAAACATACAAGTATACTCAGTAGGAAAAACTCAAGTCTCTCGTGCACATGTGAAAGAAGATACTAATGCACTTGCGAGAAAACAACAGAACCAAACAACATTTATCAAGGTATACTAACCATCCCAACCTCACCAAGGCACGCTCACCAAATAACACAAATCAAGTAATATAGTATAATAAGAATCACATCGATAAGGGTACCCCACACCGCTTTCCCATTTGTATGCCGCTCTTACATCCAACGTCGTGCGTTCTGACAGTCCCATCTCTTCTGTATACCACACCGCCCACAAGAACGGTCACAACACACCTCGTCCGCAGACACCTGGGCTCACCGCCCACAAGCACGACCACAACACATCTCGTCCGAAAACACTTGGTCCATCACCCCACAAGCACGATCACGTCTCGCCCGAAAACACTTTGGCTGTCACACCTCGCCCGCAGACGCCTGAGTTTTCACAACCACCATCTAATGCACTAACAGACATCCGACCATCATATCCTTTACAATACCTACCTCACCTGGAAGAGAGAGCAGGAAAGAGCTGGCACCCAACCATCCGTACTCCTCACAGAATGTCGGGAAAAACACCCCCGCATGACTATGTAGGTGTTGACACATAGTGCTCGATGTGGGTGGGGTGCGAATAGAAATCACAAGAATATACAAGTAATTATATGTAGTATCAAACACTCAATCCCAACCTATGAGTTCACAATAAAACCGACCCACTCACAACATCGTCACTTTTACTGCTACCTCTAAATGAATAACACCACATATCAAGCCACAAACCTCATTTCACATTCCCAACCAATTCCCATTTAAATCACCCCATTCATTTCATTATTTAGCATCAACCACATTTAACCACATAACTCACCATTTAATTATCCATTAACCATTTTTTATCCCATTAACCAAATCAAACCATGTCATTTCAATCATTATTAAACAATTATTAATTTATTCCATCACTACTCGGACATCTAGCACAAAACAACAACCACCTCGTCACCCCAAAAGTACGGTCAAACAAACCACCTCTCCACCCCAAAAGCATATCCAAACAAACCACCTCCTCATCGCTCCAAAAGTACAACAAAACAAACTACCTCCCCGTTGCCTCAAAAGCACGACCAAACAAACTATATCCCCGCCGCCCCAAAAGTACGCCCAAACAAACTATTAACCCCACATGCCTAACCACACATCGTCGTCCCACAAGCATGACCACACATCACAACACATCAAGATCATTTCACAAAATTTCAAAGGGGATTTTATCATATTTCACTTTATTTTAGGGGAATTATCATACAAGCCAATATCCCGAGGCAATCATTTCATTAGTCAAATATAAGTATTTAACCAATTTCCATTTCAGGGTGATATCACAACATTCACAACCAAAGCAACAATCACAACACATATATCCAGTGCAAACAAAGCCCCTAACAGCCATAATTTTCAGCGGGGCATCAAGGCCGTACAATTCACAATATCACAAATAATATCAAAGCTGTAAAAACATGTGAATCAAACCCCATTTTACCCTTTCAATTCAACTAACCAATTCTTTATCTTTGATTAAGCTGACAAAACCATAACCCATAGATAAACAAAAGTAAACCCCTCCTGCATGATACACAATAAGGAGAAACGAGAGAATCCCTACCTCAAAGAAGCTTGCCGACTCGCTGTGCACCGCAGGGCGAAGAAGAACGCTTACAAAATACAACTGCACCACGAGAACCACATATCAACCTACACCATAACCAAAGATCATCAAACACAACCCAACACACACCCCAAACTAAAGCAACATCACTGCAACAAATCCCCAGGAGAAGAACGGAAGAAAAACCACCAAGAAGGGAGAAAAACCTACCACAGATCAACCACATATTGCCAACAAAAAACCATTGGGACTGATGGATCAAAGAGGGAGGAAGATGGCTTGAAGAACTCCTCGGGGAGCCTAGAGTTCGTCCAAAATAAGAGGAATAAGAAGACACTGCCAAATGAATGAAAATTCGGCCGAAAAAGAACTTTAAAAATGCATTGCATCGGGGGTTTACATGACAGGTAATCCCCCTTCACATCATGTAATCCTTGGGGTTCATTTTCACCGAAAAATGTGTCTCCTTTTTATTATTTAACCTCAAAAATCTACACATTGTGAACCAGCTCTGGACAAGCCATGAAACCAACTTTTACGTCACGTAATACACTTACACGGCGTGTATTTTCCAGCAGTAGCTCTGCTGCACCTCCAACTCCCACAAAAACTCCTAGAACCTCCCCCGAACACCTCCAACAAGCAAAACCGGCAAAGTAACAGACCAAGAGGGCACATACCGTTACACTAAGAAAGGATATTTCAATATCATGAGGCACCTGGATCTGTTATTCCTGTTCTTGATGAAAAATGGATTTCAGATCAGTTTGTGCAGCTATGTGATGAGACACATGCATGAGTTATGTAAACCCTCTTCTAAATTTAATTCTATGCCATATTCAAAGTTCATTTCAGCTCTCGTGGAATTTAAAGGTTTAGTTCCTTAGAGGAAAAAATAACCTCTTCTGATTGTTTTTTCCCAATTAAAAAGTTTTGTAGGCATATGTGAGTTAATTGGAATCCATTAAAAAATGAATGGATATAAGACCCTGAGAAATTTTATAAAAATTTGACCCTGCAAAATATCCAGTTAGACTAAGGGATCTAGCGGATCTTGGTCTTGAGACAGATGAAATAGATGAATATTCTTCAGATGAAGTGAAGGGAGAGGAAGAAGAGGGAAAAAAATAAAGAGTTGGAGATAGCTGATCTTGATGAGGAAGTCAGGACATCCCATGAGGGTGATAGTGAAGTCACTATTATTATGTCTTTTGGACCACATGACTCTCCTATACCTTTACCATCTCATGAAGATGAGCTATAAGATGGGGACCTTATTGAGACTAAAGTGTCTATCAGTGGTTTTGTGGATAAACCCGACTGGGATGACTCTGGTGAGTCTGAAGAAGATAAATACAACATAGATAAGTCTCCTATAATAGCCAACATTCCTAGGCCTAGCATACCAGATGCACTTGACAAGGGGGAGAAGTCCCTAGGATCTACAGTATTAGTCCTGGACTATTTTAAGTTTGAGGATGATGATGTTGGATCAGTCCATACAGATGTTCATGAGGCTAACGAGGATATGGTTGATGAAGATGAGGTCCGGTTTATGAGATCTAAATCTGTTGATATTGAGGATGATGATAAACAGTTGGCTTATGATCCATATCATTATATACCTATTTCTACCCCTTATATTCCTTCCAAATCCTATATAATGAATGATGATTTGAACGTCTTCAAATAAGATCTAATGGGGGTGTTAAAATAATTGTTTATTGGTTTTGGAAGTTATATGGAGCCAATTAGAGATGAATATATCTCTAGGGTAGTGACTTTAGTCATTGCTCACCTTCAACCCAAATTTCATCTCAAGATGGACCTAATGAGAAATGAAATCGAGGGCTTAAAAGCACAAGTTGGTGCTTTTTTAAGTAGACCTTTTAGACATGATGTTGAAGCTAGATCAAAGATATCTAAATTCAGTATTTCAAGCTTCTACACCTCCTGCTCCACCTCCTACTCCCGTTCCATCTGTTGATGAAGATAAAATTAGAGAACTCATAAGGGATGAGTTAAGTGTTGTGTTTGATGAGTTTCAAAGAACAAGTGAAGTAGTGTTTGATGTCTTTCAAACTTATGCTGCAAAGACTTTGGTGTAAGTCAAAAAGGATGTCAAACAAGTTGAAAGAGATGGAGAGACTATTAAAAAGCCATTGACTTCTATCTTAGCTGAATCTTCACCAAGTCAGATCTAAGCCAATGTTCATATAATTGGTTAGTGATTTGAGGATGCCTCCCTTGAGCCACGATTTTAAATCTTAGGTTGAAAAGCTAAAAATCCCAAGAAGATTTTATAGAAAATATAGAGGATTATCTCCAAGTAACGAAACATGGATCAAGAGAAGTCTAGGAGTTTACCCGGCCGCCAGAACCCTACTTGTACATTGCTAATACAACTATCCTAGCTCCACCCACCTTACCTATTACCTCAAACCCTGCTACTACAACCTCCTCCATTAAACCTTTGTCTTGTCTCCTAGACAAGTAGTCCAACATCTCAAACCTATTTCCAGGTGTGTGGTAATACAAGATCCCGGTACAACTTCTATACTACCACCTACCCAACCAACAAAACCCACCTTACCCTCAACCCCCAGAGGAAAGTATATTATTTGTCTTGATGAGATCAAGGATGTTTTAGATTTGAACTATTATTAGGAAGCCTAATAGGGACGCTATTTTTAATATCATTTGATATTAATGGAATACCACTGTTCATTTTTATAATTTTCTTGTTATTAATTATTTCAATATTTCGTTTTAACCATGGCTTAACTTTTTTATAATCCCAAAGGGGGAGAAATTGTGAAATTAATTGAAGTGATTAAGGAATTTGAGATCCAATTGCACAATATATGTTTCAATTTGTTGTAAATATATTTTTTTATGTATTCAATTCATTTCATTTTATATGTCATGATTTGCAATCAAAGGGGAAGATTGTTGGCTTAGTCTAGCACCTCCTTATTTTAATGATATCAAATTATGTTTATTATTTTTATAATGAATTTCATGTTTTATGACTGTCAACTATTTTCTAACCAAAATGATAAAATTGGCCAAGTCTTGAAGTTACTATGACTGCCTACCACATGTGTAATGAACTTACCGTGTAATGAAATTGATCTGACCATGAAGGTCAAGTGACCATGTGTAAGTGACCGCACATTGTATTCCATGTAACCGCATGTTCAATCAACTGACCATCTAAGTCACGAAGTAACCATGCGTTGAAGTTCAAGTGACCGCATGCGTACTGAACCTACCGCACATTGAAGATCAACCCACCGCACGTTGAAGTTAAACCTACCGCATGAACAACCTAGTTACCGCGTGATAGGTGAGTAGAATTTCTCTAAGTCTTGTACTAACCACATGTTTGTATTGTAGTGACCACACAAACAAACAAAGTACCTATCGTGAGAAGCAATGAACCTATCGTATGAAGAAAATAAGCTATCGTGCGAAGATATGCAACTATTGTATGAAGTAAAGAAGCTACCACATGAATAATTCAACCTACCATGTGAGGTAGTGTACCTACCACATGAATAAATCAAGTGACCATAAGAGAAAATCAAGTTAGCATCTCAACTAACCGTGCCAACTGACCGTGAGCCAAAGTAAACGTGCTTTAAGTGAAGACAAGTGACTATGTCTAACTTAAGCAATGAAGTATTTCAAATCTCTAACGACTATATTTTAGAGAATTAATTACTGAGTTAGTGCATTTATGACTGCAATGAATGTCCTTTAAAGACTACTTTGAGATGAAGTTTTATTTAAGATGAATAATCGCTCATGGAAAAATACACATACATAGAGAGAATAACAGATCCATTGAATAATTGCATGCTTAAGAAAAATACTGATACACAGAGCACTCACTCTGAATATTCCATGACTCTTTGTTTTCCTGAATGATATGTGAAAAATTAGTTGAGACCTTTCAACGAAAAATCCAAGGGCTACTGAACAACTGAAGCTGATCAAACTGAGCTATATCAAAACTTCACACTTTTTATCCTATGCTCTTTTAGTTCTAGCTTATATTTTGGTCTGTGTATATTTTACTCTGTTTATTCTTTAACACAAACCTCTGTATTGTATTAGAGAGTGCTAGATACTCTCTTACTCTTTTCTTCATTTGTATTCCCACGCAGAACTTTGGAAGATTCTATGTATCCTGGACCGCTTGTGTGCACTTGTTACCTTTTTATCATCCCATATAAAATAGTGGAAGAGGCTGTGTTCCTTGGACTGTTTGTGTATAGTTATTTTGTAAAACCCAATCCAGGTTGTGGATCAATTTATTTTTTTATAAATTGCTTGGAAGTAGGTGATTGCCAAATGGAGAGGACTGAGTTTCGGTTTGAGATTGAACCACTTATATTTATTCTGCTATTTGTTTTTCTATTTTGTTTTTTCTATTTATTTAAAACAAACCAGTGCCTATTATCAAAACTCAATTGGAAAACACTACATTGATAGCTAACTTTAATTTTTGTTTTTATATATTGCATTTGATACAAGTAAATCTGTTTCAAAAGATAAAAGAGTTAAACTTTTTTAACTGAGTTGTGATCGAACATCTAAGATTTTTTTTGAAAAATAAAAGTATATACTTCTACTATTTTTGTTAATTGGGCTATATTTTATAAAATGAGGGGATTTAGTTTTAAATTGTTTTAAATAGAAATTTTAATTTGGAACTCAATTCACCCCTCTTGAGTTTTTCACCCTGAACAAAACTATTGTTATAGGCAGACTCCACTAAGGGAAAATGCTTCTCCCACGATCCACTAAATTCAAGCACACATGCCTAGAGCATGTCTTCAAGAATCTGGATTACCCACTCGGTCTAGCCCTCTATCTATGGATGAAAATACGTGCTCAACTTCAACTGAGTACCCATTGCTTTCTGTAAACCACTCCAGAACTGGGATGTAAAGAGAGGGTCTCTATCAGAAATAATAACTGACGACACCTCATGAAGTTTAACAACCTCCCACACATACAAGTACTCGAGATTGTCTACCTTGGTCGACTCCTTGATATGTAATAAATGCACTATTTTCATGAGTCGATCTATAATCACCTATATCATATCCTTACAGCTAGGATTCCATGGTAGCCCAATCATAAAGTTCAGGGCCATCTCATCCCATTTCCACACCAAAATGAGTAACAATTTTAACAACCCAGTAGGTCTCTGATGTTTCGCTTTGATTTTTTTATTTACGAGGCATCGATATAAAAAACCCGCAATCGAACACCTCATACCCGACCACCAGTAATGACATCTCAAATCATGGTACATTTTGGTAGCTCTAAGGTACATAGACCAACTTGATATGTGTCCACCATCCAAAATTTCCTGCCTCAAGTCTAATAGAACAACCATTCTATCTCGAAAGTATAGAACTCCATCGAGAGATGGATACCCCTCACCCAAGGTCTCCCCACCATAATTTTTTTTCCTGAAACACTAACACTCTATATCCTCAACCTGCCCAAGTCATATATGATCATCCATAAGTGATCTAGCCTGAGTATAAGCTAGGAATACTTGTCCATTATCTCTCACTTAATCCAAGTGATCTCATCAAGCATGCTCATCAAACACCACTCTTCCATTGATTCCTTTACTGTCCAAGTTAGCAATTTCCTACTCAAAGCATCTGCGATCACATTCCCTTTACTGGGGGTGAAAGCAATATAAAAATCAATGCCTTGAAGATACTTCACCCAATGTCTCTATCTCAAATTTAGACCCCTTTAGGTGAAAATATACTTCAGACTCTTATGGTTTGGAAACATCGTAAACTACTCCCCGAAGAGGTATTGGTGAAAATTCTTAAGTGCATGCATCACTTTTGTCAACTCAAGATCACGGGTGAGGTATTTCTTCTCATGAGGGTGTAACTAATGTGTTCCATAATCAACCACTTGCCTCCCCTACATTAGAACACAATCCAAACCTATACCAGAGGCATCGTAGTAAACATCATAACCAGCACCTAACTCATGAATTATCAAGACTGGAGATGAAGTCAATCTCACTCCTTAAAAGATATCTAACACCAATCGTTCTAAATAAAATTTACACCCTTACAAGTCAAATATGTCATAAGAGATGCAATCTTAGAGAAGTCTTGAACAAATCACCTATAGTAACCATCCAAACCCAAGAAACTCTGGATATCAAAAATGTTTTTAGGCTACTCCCAATATATCACCACCTGAATCTTTTTAAGATCCATTGAAACACCCATCTTTGAAATTACATGGCCCATAAATCTCACTTCTTGAATCCAAAATTGAAATTTGGACAACCTTTCCATACAAATGATGCTCAGTCGGGATTCCAAGGATGATATTTAGATGCTCAACTTGTTCTTGCTCTGATTTGGAATAAACAAGAATATGGTCCCCAAAGACAACCAAAAAGGAATCCAATAACTGAGGAAATATTTGGTTCATCAACGCCATAAACACCGCTAGAGCATTAGTAAGGCCAAATAACACAACCAAATACTCATAGTGCCCATACTTTCTCCTGAACATCGTCTTAGGAATATCTTTCTCTCTGGACCTTAGCTGATGATACCCCAATGTTAGATCAATTTTCATAAACCACTTACCCCCTTAAACTGATCAAAATGGTCATTGATTTTAGGTAAATATATTTGTTCTTTACAATCATGTAGTTTAGTTTCTGATAATCAACATAAAGCCAGAGACTTCCGTCCTTCTTTGCAAAGAGTACTGGTGATGCCCAAGATAAAACACTAGGATGAATAAACCCCTCAACATCAAGATCCTTAAGCTGAGGATACCCACATACCACCACAGGAAGAGGGTCACAGAGACACAGATCAACATCATCAAGAAACAACTTGGTAGGAGATCATCTCAACACTAAGAACAACATGACATACTCTTCCCAATCGTGGACCCCACTCACCCTAAAAAACATGGGGGACTCCATCATGAGAGAGAAACTATACCTGATGATGATAAAAATTGATCTGAGCTTTGTAGTTAATCATCCAATTCATACCAATGATAAGATCAAAGATGTTAAGGTCAAGAACTAAGAAGTCCCAAACAATTTCGTAGTTGACAATCATAACTCGACACTTGAGACATTTAAATCCCTGCTCCACCTTCTTTCCCAAAGGAGTGGAGAGATTCATCAAGAAATACATGATCTCCGAATGCAATCCCAATGTATCAATATTTTTTGATGATATAAAAGAACGATTTTCACCTGTATCAAACGAGCTATAACCATAGAAGATGCTATGAATGTTGTACCTATCATGGTATCCGATCCCGCCTTTATCACCTCTAGTGAACACTCTTCTGCATACAAACATCCAACCTCATCCCACCCATTCTTTGCCAACAAAGAATATCCCTTAGCACAAGGTTGAGAT
The DNA here is from genome assembly GCA_963277665.1 of Viscum album. NCBI lineage: Eukaryota > Viridiplantae > Streptophyta > Magnoliopsida > Santalales > Viscaceae > Viscum > Viscum album. Next base: position 997,932,732 of record OY728138.1, on the reverse strand, counting down.
CCCACCCCTTTAGCTGCATCAGGTTTAAACCGAGAGTCCTAGGTGAAGGTGGATCCAGCTCCACTTCCCTAGGTCACTCTCATAGAGAAATGATGGGGATGATCTGTCATGAACCCCTCCCTCCAAAGATGCCCCTCCTGAGCTGGCAATGGAGAAAAAGAAATAATGACCCCCGAGTCCCACCTCTAGTAGGCCTCAGGGTGGTGACCAACACCAAGGGTATACAAATCTCACAAAAATGGGAGGCATTACATTTTTTATAATAACCAAGATCGGAAGATAAGATGTATCAACATCAAAATAGCTCCAAGACATATATATAAAAGAATCCAAAATCCATCCCGCATGCATGTTTAAAAGAAAAATGCTAAAAATACAATGAAAAACTCCAACGTAAATACCAAAACACGAACTAAGGGAATGATCCGTCCACGCAATACCTTCTCCCGATGACCCTAGACCTCCAATGGCTGCTCCACGAACATTGTGTCGTCCTCAATATCCAACTCTCCCTAGTCAATGACATGAGAGTCATCGTGAAGATATCGAAGAATCTGGGATACATGAAAGACGTCGTGGATCCTCTCCAACTGCAGTGGCAATGCCAACTGGTAGGCCACCTCGCCAACTTTCCCCATCACCTTGAAGGGTCTGATGAACTTGGGAGAAAGCTTGCTCCCTTGGCCAAACCTATGCTGCCCATGGTGAGGGGAAACCTTCAAGAACACATGGTCTCCAACCTCGAACTTCAAGAGCCTCCTCTTACGATCGGCATACAACTTCTTTCAGTCTTTTTATATCTTCATCCTCTCACGAACAAGCTACACCTTCTCGGTCGTACTCTGCACCACATCCAGACCAAGAACAGCTGCCTCCCCAACTCCTGTCCAGCACAAAGGTGAATGATATGGTCTCCCATATAAGGCTTCAAATGGAGTCATACCAATGTAAGAGTGATATCTATTATTGTAAGAAAACTCTACCAAGGTAAAGTGTCACACCCAAGACCCACCAAAGTCCAAGATGCATGCTCGCAGCATGTCCTCCAATGTCTGAATGGTCTGCTCTGTTTGCCCATCTGTCTGAGGGTGGAAGGTAGTGCTAAGGTGTAACTGAGTGCCAAAAGAATGCTGCAATATCCTACTAAATTATGAGGTAAATCATGTATATCGGTCCGAGACAATGGATCTCAAAACTCCATGCAGCCATAACACCTCATCCACATACCTTCTGGCCAGGGAATCCACTACACTCGACTCCTTAATTGCTAAAAAGTGATCCGATTTCATCAGTCGGTCCACCACTATCCAGATTGTTGGGTCGAAGAAAAACGAGGAATGTGATGGCAAGAGGGGGGTGAATTGCCTTTTAAAAAATGATTAACAAATTAAAAATCAAAGTAAAGAATGTAGCGGAAATAAAAGAGGCAAGACACGCAATTGATAACGGAGTTCGGCCAAAACTCGGCCTACGTCTCCGCTCCCAACTCAACCGTTGAGAGATTCCTACCGCTTGCTTTTCAATGGTTTTAGCAAGAAACCCACTAGGCTTTGAGGTAGCACTAGGACCTATTACAGCTTGCTTTTTGTGGTTTAGCAAGAACCCACTTGCTTTTGATGGAATAGCAAGAACCCACTAGCCTTTTTAACGGGTGAAGGCTAGCTCACCGGTGACACAAGCCTTTTAAAAGGAAAGGCTTGACGAAACCTCTTCACACCTTAGTGGTGGTGTGAAACCCAAAAGAAAGAGGGATGAGAAAAGAGTTTGGGGTTTGTAGGCACAAACCCAATTTTAAAGCTCAAAATGAATATAAAATAAAAACCGTATTGGAGGAAGACTTGGGCGCCAATTGGATGATGGAGTTGATGTAGCGTGCTCTCCCAAGCTTCTTGAGGTGCTCCTTGGATTGGAAAATGGTTGGAGCACTTGTGGATCCTTGAAGGTGGAGCGCCGGAGGTTCGCCAAATGTGCAACAAAATGTCCGGGCGCTTGGTATGTGATCCGATGGGTGTCCGGGGCTTCATCAGCCTTTATTTATAGGCATGGAACCCATTGGGGGCCTTCGGAGCCGTTGGAGAGGCTAAAAGAGCCGTTGGGAGCCAAGTGGGCCAGCCTGGTCAAACTGCAACGGCTAGTTTGACTGGCTCCACCGGCTGGCCGGTACAGTCCCACCGGCTGGCCGGTGTGTGCAAAATGGCATAGGATTCTTGTCCAGGGTCCACCGGCTGACCGGTGCCAGAGCCACCGGCTGGCCGGTGCCTTGGCAGAGAAGAAGAGTCTTGGTCCAGGCTCTAACGGTCGACCGGTGGAGGAGCCACCGGCTGGCCGGTGGCAAGACAGTAGCAAATACTATTTGGGATGGGTGCCACAGGTCGACCGGTGACAGAGCCACCGGTCGACCGGTGGAACCTGGCAGTGGGCAATGCCTCTGCCAGTTCCATCGGCTGGCCGGTGCTCTTCCATCGGCTGGCCGGTGGACTGAATTTCAGTCCACTTTGCCTTCTTTCTTGGGCCATTTCTTTGGCAATCTCTTGCCTATCATCCACAACACTTAAAACACAATATTAGATAAATAAGAAGGTGATTGTGATCATGAAAATAAAACAACGAGGGGAACAAGAGGTACAACAATCTCCCCCTATTTTGATGATCACAATCACCAAAACAATTAATGTAAAATACTGAAATTGAAAGGAAATGCTAAGCATGATGAAAAGGATTCTCCCCCAATCAATCAAGAAATTTCTCCCCCTTTGTGATTATCAAAATAGAATGGGGCATAAAACTTGATTGAGGGAAACGATGAAAAACGAGATTTTAAATCAATTGAAAATGATATCAATTGTTGAAAATTTTGAAATGAAAATTGAATAAAAATTTGGAAACCAAGTGTTGAAATTGAAAGTTGGAATCGAAAATTTTGAAATTGAAATCAAAAGGGCTTAAACGATCCTAACTCCCCCTAAATAAAAACAATAAATCACCGGGGAAAGGGATTTTGAAAAGAGACAATTTTAGGCCCGGAGAGACTCGCTAAGAGGGATTTTTCAATCCACACTTGCCTTGTAGCGGGTCTTCTCCTATAGAATTCATCTGAATAGAAAATCGATTTGGGCCTACCATACCGGGCGTTTTTGCAATTACATTCATATATCATGTGCCCGGGTTTTTTGCAATAGTTACAAAATTTAAAACTAGAGCTCCCCCTTACAAAAACAGTTGGAGCATGGGAGGAGGAAGCTATATTGGTGTAACCAAGTCCATTGGTGGTTCTAGATACTCGTTGAGAACCTAAAAGTTTGGACAAATTTTGTTCACCTTGGGTGAACTTGGCTAAGGATTCTCTAAGATCCTTGATGGTTGATTCCAAAGAATCAACATTGGGGAAATTTTGGATTTTAAGGGAGAGTTCCTCCTTCTCTTTGAGAAGTTGTTCTTTTTCGGAGGAAAGTTTTTTGAAATTCTTTTTCAAAGCGACAAATTTTGAAGAAAGTTCATGAAAACCATTTTCAAGTTGGTCCCTAACATGTTGGAGTTCTTCATAAGACAAATGATTGAAAGAATTTGAAGAACTAGAGGAGGAAGAGGAGGAAGAGGAGGAAGATACCTCATGTTTTGCCATTAGGCATTTTTTACCTTGGTCGCTCGAGGAGAAGGAGGAGAATGAAGAGGTGGAGCTATCACTCCAAGATGCCTTTGAAGCCTTCTTCTTCTCCTTTTTCTTGGCCCTTTTCTTGTGGAGTGGGCAAGCGGGCACGGATTTTTCATCGGGTTCTTGCTTGTTGTCGGGTTCTTGCTTTTGAGCCTTCTTAGTGCCTTCATGGGTAAGTTCTAAACATTTCCAAATATCATAAGAGGTAGTGCAAGAAGAAATACAATCAAAAACATTACGATCCAACCCACAATGTAGAGCATTCATGGCTTTGCCATCAAGCTCGAAATTTGCAATGTCAGCGGGGGTCCATTGAGATTCATCTAGACTAGAGAGAGTATAACCATGCATGACAATTTTAAAAATAGGATATCCAATACTTTTAAGAAAAGTGGTCATGCGGGTTTTCCAAAAAGAATAATCGGCTCCATCAAAGAATGGAGCACGATCCAAAGAATGTCCTTCGGGGGATTGAGAGGAAGAAGCGGTAGAAGCCATCAAAAAAAAAAATAGGATCTTTAATTTGAAACCGGTGAGGGAATTACTCAAACACGTCCTCTGATACCAATTGTTGGGTCGAAGAAAAACGAGGAATGTGATGGCAAGAGGGGGGTGAATTGCCTTTTAAAAAATGATTAACAAATTAAAAATCAAAGTAAAGAATGCAGCGGAAGTAAAAGAGGCAAGACACGCAATTGATAACGGAGTTCGGCCAAAACCCGGCCTACGTCTCCGCTCCCAACTCAACCGTTGAGAGATTCCTACCGCTTGCTTTTCAATGGTTTTAGCAAGAAACCCACTAGGCTTTGAGGTAGCACTAGGACCTATTACAGCTTGCTTTTTGTGGTTTAGCAAGAACCCACTTGCTTTTGATGGAATAGCAAGAACCCACTAGCCTTTTTAACGGGTGAAGGCTAGCTCACCGGTGACACAAGCCTTTTAAAAGGAAAGGCTTGACGAAACCTCTTCACACCTTAGTGGTGGTGTGAAACCCAAAAGAAAGAGGGATGAGAAAAGAGTTTGGGGTTTGTAGGCACAAACCCAATTTTAAAGCTCAAAATGAATATAAAATAAAAACTGTATTGGAGGAAGACTTGGGCACCAATTGGATGATGGAGTTGATGTAGCGTGCTCTCCCAAGCTTCTTGAGGTGCTCCTTGGATTGGAAAATGGTTGGAGCACTTGTGGATCCTTGAAGGTGGAGCGCCGGAGGTTCGCCAAATGTGCAACAAAATGTCTGGGCGCTTGGTATGTGATCCGATGGGTGTCCGGGGCTTCATCAGCCTTTATTTATAGGCATGGAACCCATTGGGGGCCTTCGGAGCCGTTGGAGAGGCTAAAAGAGCCGTTGGGAGCCAAGTGGGCCAGCCTGGTCAAACTGCAACGGCTAGTTTGACTGGCTCCACCGGCTGGCCGGTACAGTCCCACCGGCTGGCCGGTGTGTGAAAAATGGCATAGGATTCTTGTCCAGGGTCCACCGGCTGACCGGTGCCAGAGCCACCGGCTGGCCGGTGCCTTGGCAGAGAAGAAGAGTCTTGGTCCAGGCTCTACCGGTCGACCGGTGGAGGAGCCACCGGCTGGCCGGTGGCAAGACAGTAGCAAATACTATTTGGGCTGGGTGCCACAGGTCGACCGGTGACAGAGCCACCGGTCGACCGGTGGAACCTGGCAGTGGGCAATGCCTCTGCCAGTTCCATCGGCTGGCCGGTGCTCTTCCATCGGCTGGCCGGTGGACTGAATTTCAGTCCACTTTGCCTTCTTTCTTGGGCCATTTCTTTGGCAATCTCTTGCCTATCATCCACAACACTTAAAACACAATATTAGATAAATAAGAAGGTGATTGTGATCATGAAAATAAAACAACGAGGGGAACGAGAGGTACAACACAGATAACATCGCAGCCTCCATGATCCATAGGTAGTCCTATGATGAAATCCATCGAGATATCATCCCACTTCCACTCAGGGACATCTAGGGGCTGTGACAAACTGTCGGGAACACGATGCTCAGCCTTCACCTGCTGGCACATTAGGCACTTTACCACAAACTCCGCCACTTCCCACTTCATCCCGAGCCACCAAAACTATTCCCTCAAGCCACCGTACATCTTGGAAACTCTTAGTTGTAACGCTAAAGGTGAGCTTTGAAACTCACATAGAACTTCATCTCGCATCGCCATTGGAAAAAACTACTTCTCACAGAAAAACATCTGATTTTGACCATCCCTCTGACCATCCCTCCAGAGCACCACCTTGGTCAATGCGATCATGAATCACCTCCACCTCCGAGTCTCCCCACTGAGACTCCTCCAACTACTACCTCAGAGTTGATTGCACCGTCATTTGAAACAGACAGCCTGTGCCGCCATCATCCTTGAATCTAAGTGAAAGGCATCCAACTCCTCCACCACCTCCCAAGCATCTGCAGATTCCCAAACTACCTCCTTCTATGACTTACTACTCAAAGCATTGGCCACAACATTCTTCTTCCCTGAGGTGTAAGAGATATCCAAATCATAGTCTTGAAGAAACTCCATCCACCTCCGCTGTCGCAAGTTCAGATCTCATTGGGAAAGATACACCTCAAGATCTTGTGATCTGTGAAGACCATAAAGTGATCCCCAATGAGTTAATGCCACCACAACTTTAGCACAAACAAGACTGCTGCTAGCTCCAGATCATGGGTGGAACAGTTATGTTCATGGGGACGTAACTGCCTATACCCATAAGAGATCACTCCCCACTACTGCATTATCACGCATCTCATGCCCAAATGGGAAGTATCACAAAACACCTCGAACATCACCCATTACTCTAGAAACCGGAGTACTGACCAACTTCCCCTTCAGGTAGCTGAAGGTTGCATGACACTGCTCACTTCACACAAAGGCCTGATCCTTTCTGGTTAGAGTCGTCAACGGATCTTCTAATCAAGAGAAATCAGTCACAAATCTCTAGTAATAGCCTACCAAACTGAGAAAATTGTGAACCTCTGCCACATTCTTGGGTGCTGCCCAAGAAACAACTATCTCGACCTTCGACGGGTCCACTGCTATACCATGCTGAGACACCACATGTTCGAGGAAGTGGACCTTCCATGTCCAAAAATTTCACTTGGATAACTTTCCCTAGAGCTGGTGTCGTCGAAGAACTTCTAAGGCAGACCTAAGATGCTCAATATGCTCCTCCTCCGACTTCAAGTAGATCAGAATGTCATCAATGAATATGATGACGAACCGATCTAGGAACTCACGAAAGATAGAGTTAATAAGTCCTAAGAACACGATTGATGCATTCGTAACACCGAACGACATAACCACGAATTCAAAGTTCTCATACCTACACCTGAAAGCAGTGTTCAGAATGTCACCCTTCTTCACCCTCAACTGGTGATACCCAGACCACAGATCGATCTTAGAAAACTAACTTGCTCCCTTCATCTAGTCAAAAAGATCATCTATCCTTGAGAGAGGGTAATAGTTCTTAACTATCACCTAATTCAACCTTGAGTAGTCTATGCACATCCTCAGAATACCATCTACCTTCTTTGCGAACAAGAACGGAGCACCCCACAGTGACACACTAGGTCAGATAAATCCCTTCTTGATCAAGTATTTGATTTGAATCCCCAACTACCACAACTCAGAAGGTTCCATCCGATAAGGTGCCATCGAAATCGGAGAAGCACCGGGCTGCAAGTCTATCCCGAATTCAACATCATGTTAAGGGGGTAGATTCACAACCTCCTCAAGGAAGTCATCTAAGTATTCCAAAACAATGCTGGGAACCTCCTCTATCACAGCATCTATCGATTCCATGTAAATCTCTACCAATAAGGAAAGAAGGGGATCCACATGTCGACTTCCCATTAGACAACTCCGCTCGCCAATGAAATCTACACGTTGTCCATCCACATCTGAAAACATGACTCTTCTCCGGAAGCATTCGATAACAGCATGCACGGAGTACAACTAGTCGATGCCAAGGATGACATCGTACAGTTGCATCTATAATAGGAAAAGATCCCCATAGGACTAATGCATCCCAATCATCAGTCTGCATCCCCGACATACATCAAACAACCTGCTTTGACCTCAGACTGGCGTACTCAACACTAGGGACATGAAATGCCCCTCTATGTTTAGACCTAGACCATGGACTAGACCGGGTGTAACAAAGGAGTGTGAAGCTCCTAAATCAAATAAAGGACAAGTAAGAGTACTGAACAAACTGATCGTACCTCAAACGATCTCCGACCTTGCTAGAACTACTGTCTTTGCGACGTGCAACCGACCATGACCAGCTCCTCTGCCCCTCTGTTGTCGGCCGCCTCCCCGACCACACCCGTGTCGAGGCCTCTGAGGAACGCCCTAAGGTCAGCCTCCACCTGCTACGTCTCCCCTCGGTGGAGCAGGAGCCTGCTGTCCTTACTGCTGAAATGGCCTGGCCGACAACTGATGCTGAGGTGGGCGCTGAGCCTGCCCACCTACACCATACCAAGCTTGAACTGGGAACAGACTCTGAAGGTGTCAGTGACCTCCACAAGAGAAACACCTCAGTCCCAATCCTATGGGAAAAGCATGAGGACTAGAAGGTTGAAACTGAAACTGTTGTGACCGACTCCCCGTTGGCCGAAACCTCGAAGGCCTAGGCTAGCACTCAAGACCTACTGTTGTAAGCCTTTCCCTTTGTAGAACCCTACTGGCTTCCCTCTCACGGTATACCTCATTGCGAGTGCATCATATCAACCACTTCCTCCTTGTTCTGGACCTCTAGGCATGTCAGCAAGGTGAGGGGAGTAACTGTATAATGGAGAGAAGGACGAATTGCCTCCTATAAGCATCTCGCTCGAGACTCCTCATCTGAAAAGAGATCTGGAGTGAAGAGAAGGAGATTCTTGAACTTGATCCCTAACTCTCGTATCGACATACTCCTCTACTGGAGGGAGAGTAGCTCATGTCGCTTCTCAGCCTTCATGGTCGAAGAAAGGAATTCTGCCCGGAAATCCTTCTCGAAATCAACCAACAGAACATCAACCTCCTTTCTACCCCTAAGTACAATGTCCACCACTGAAGCACATCTCCCCTCATCTGACTAACTTTCAACAGACCCCAGTACTCCATCGAAGCTCGGATCAAGCTGAAGGTGATCTCAAGCTCCTTGAGCCAACTCTCTATCTCCAAGTCCGAGACACTTCCTTTATACTTTCCCAAAATATGCCACTCGAAAGCACGTAACGTTCTCTTTCGCTGGTTGTCCTCCTCCTCTGGATCAACCCTTCATCAATCAGTCGGAACGACTTGCTGAGCCTCCACTGTCTGATCCACTCATGGATGACGACTGAGTACCATAGCTGAAAGGTAAACAATGAACTCCTAAGCCCAAATAGTATGAAATTTTATTTAGAATTCATTTTAACCCATGATTTATTTTAAATTCCCAAAAAACACCCAAGAAAAACAATAAAACTAGTCATCATGATGCATGTACCTTTTCCTAGGGTCTCTATCCTGCAACCGGTGTAGCCTCACTTGGTCGTTCGGTAAGCTAAGATTCCTTACATCGGATCACAGTGGGCCCTGAAATCACGTGTCCTAGCCGGTCTTCCCTGACCTATGTCACACACCAAGGTCACCTAACACTGTTTCCCTATCATCCTATGCAATCCTCACTGTGCCTAATTCAAAACTCCATCATATCTTACAACCATCACTTTTTATACCATTATGTCACGACCCCCTCACTCCAAAGATGCCCCTCCTAAGCTGGCAATGGAGAAAGAGAGATAATGAACCCCCCTGAGTCCCGGCTTCAGTAGGCCCTAGGGTGTCGACCAGAACCAAGGGTATAAAATCTCACAAAATGGGAGGCATTACCCTTTTTATAATAACCAAGATCGGGAGATATGATGTATCAACCTCAAAACAAATCCAAGACATATATATAAAAGAATCTAAAATCCACCCCACATGCATGTTTAAAGTAAAACTTCTAGAAATACAATGAAAATCTGCAAATTAAATACCAAAAGAACAAAGCTAAGCAGCGACACAACAACTATCCCAATTCCCAAGCTAGTAAGGTCCAACACGGTCCACATAATCTCCCTGAAAACCTAAAAAATGTTTTATATACATAGGGTGAGCATACAAGTATACTTAGTAAGAAAAGCCAAAGTCTCTCGTGCACAAGTGGGGAGAAACATACTAATGCCCCTGTGAGAAAACAACAGAAACTCAAAAGCACTTAACAAGGTATACCATCCACCCCAACCTCTCCAAAGGCACACTCACCAAATAACGCAAGTCAAGTCAAGTAAAGTAGTAAGCACATAAATGATAGGGTATCCCACACCACTTCCCACTAGTTAACTGATCATCCCTAATAACGAACGTCCTGATTCTACCATGCTCTTCCACAAGCCCCACTGCCACAACCTGTCCGCACACATCTAGGCCACCTACCACATCACATCCTGCCCGTAGAAACCTAAGCCACAAAACCAAAACCTCATCCCAAAGACACCTAGGAAAGCACAATATATCTCATCCCAAAAACACCTAGGAGAGCACACCTCACCCGCAGACACCTAGGCCTCACAACCGCACCACAACCTGCCCGAAGAGTCTTAGGCTACTAATGCCTAGAAGAGGGAGAAGAGAAGATCCAATAACCATCCATTCATCCTCCCACCGGGAAGTTGGGAAATGATACCCTCCCCCATAACAATGGGGTGTTCGACATGTAGTGCTCAACACAGGTGGAGTGCGTATTGAAATAACAAGAAGCTACATGTATATATATATATATATAGGTACCAAACACTCAGCCCAACCTATGAGTTTTCAAAACAAACAACCAGACCACACAAATTGCCCTTACTTCCACCTCTAATGCATAACCACACAGCCAGTCACAGACTTAATTCATAACCCCAACCAATTCATTTAACCAATTGTACTTCTTAATTTAACAATCCAAAATTTATATATTCCATCCCTACCCGGGAAACTACCAATCACAACGCACGTTATAAGGGCGAAGCAACCATACCAACCACTGCCAAAGCCAAACAGATAAAGAAGGGCTAGGGTAAAAGAATCCACTCTAACACCCATTCTCAATATATCGGTCTCTAGAAACTCTGGAAGAAATTCCCACGCAAGGTAACACCATCCTTCTTCAAAATTATCCCTCCCAAACTATCCTTAGTAGCCTCGCTACACGAAAAGCACCACGCCCAGCAAAACAAAAAAACTCAACCAGGTTACAGTCCCACTGGACAAACAAACCATGCTCAACAACCATAACACAACCCAGATGTAGACCCATTGTCCAACAAGTTCATCCATTCCAAAATCAATCAAACTCTTCATATGAGATTTTACTACACCACCTGCACCACCCCATACACATAACACGCATCCACACCACCAAAACTGCAGCCCTACTGCACAAATATGCCACACCACACCCATAGAACCAAAACCGCAACCATGCTGCAAAAACATGCGACACCACACCTACAGAACCAACCCCCTGTCCACCCCTGTACCCATAGTCACCTACCCATAATTGTGCTTCCAACCGCACCACCACACAACCCACACAAGACACCAGGACGAACAGAACCACACACAACACACCACCACACCAAAAAAAGGAGAGGTGTATTCAGATTTAACCAAAAATCGTTCTTTAATTTCACTTTATTAATTCAGGGGTGATCACAAAACAGTTCAATACCGGGGCGTCCATTGATTTAACCAAGTATATGTGATTGGCCAGATTTTCATATTAGTAGCCATTTGACAGAGGATCAATAACAAGTACAGAGCATCACCCGTGCACAAGTAAGGACCACCAACGACCGTGATTTTCAGAAGGCTTATAGCCCATACAACTCACAATATAGATCAAAGATAACAGATAAAAAAACACAAGCATCATCATCATCTCCCCACCCCTCATTTATTACTAAGGTAACAAAACCCGTTATCGCAACAGGTCCGATTATCTTCATAACAACCTTAATTAAAAGTTGGGATTCGAACGTAATCACAAAGGGACATTAGCTTACCCACCCCGCATGATACACAAATAAAGAAAGACTAAGGGATCCCTAACCCAAAAAACAGATGATCAATAACTCCTCCTTGCACCAAAATAGAGGGTCGCGCAGACAGTAGGAGACTCCAAGGGAAACTAAATCCGAAGGCCACAACACAACACATGACTCCATGGGGAACAAAGGCTCTGGGCACACCAAGAGAAAAAAGGAAACACATGAGGAAGAATAGATCTCATCTTAAAAGATCCAGATCCTATATCAATGGAAGGGGGATTATTTCAAAGTACTTAAAATTCAGATCATGGTCAAGACCACATGACTTGGCTATTTCAAAGTCTCCAGGGTGTTAGGATATTAAAGATATAATTAATATCCTTTTAAATGCTTTTAGAAATTACCAAATAAGGTTTTAAACTCAAATTACATCAAATAAAACGTAAGAGGGGCAAAACTGAAAAAACTGAAAAAGCTAGAAATGGATCACCGATGGGTGAGTCACCAACGCGAGTCACCGACACGATTCACCGACAGCGAGTCACTGACGCGACCCACCAACAGTGAGTCACCAATGTGACCCACCGACACTTGACTCACTGATGCGAGTCACCGACGCTCGACCTACTGACGCTCGACCTAATAACGCCCAACCTACCGATGTTGGGCCACCGATGCTGAGCCACCGACGCTAATTCACCGACACTGAGCTACCGACGCGAGCCACTGACGTTGAGATATCGATGCGAGCTACCGATACCACCTACTGATGGCACCTACCGACGCGACCTACCAATCCTGACTCACATTTGGAAAAACTGTATTTTTGGAAAACCTTTGAAATGAGTCATTGTGACTCCCCAGAACACCTCAAACATTGGATTTTCCCAAAGGAATGGACTAGAGAGGTTCAGTCCATTACATGATTAGATTTACCACAAGAGTGACACACCTTGGGTGCATCCTGACAATCAGATTTGAGGTTCCCTTTTTTCCTGTACTGGTAACAAACCACCTGACTTTGTCTTGATGTCCACTACACACTCCTTCCACCACCTCATCGCTGGTCATCAAACTTCATTTTATCACCAAAAAAATGAACTCTGGCTACCTCCCACTATCACTAATGCTCTAAAGAGTCATTTATTTCCTGCTATGTCCGCCTTATCCATAGATTCCTTATCCACAACCTCTACGCAGGTGGATAGACATATAAGATTCAACATAGATCAAATATCTTCCCTCAAAACCATTCCAAACCTCCATGCCTTGAGATAATCATTAGAAACAAGCTCTGTAGATAAGTGCACTAACTCGGAGAACCGTGTAGAGTACTCCATGACATTACGATCTACCTGCTCCAAAGTAACAAACTCTCATGTGTTCATTACTCTCAGTGTTTCAAGATGGAACTTTTGGTCGAAGCCCTTCTTGAAGGTAGTCCAAGTGAGATATTTGTGCAACTTGTCTTACATGATAGATTCCCACCACTTCCTCCCTAACCCTTTGAGTATATAAGTGGCGAATCCAACCTTGGAGTCCTTTGGAGTTTTGGGAAAGTGGAAAATCCTCTCGATACATTCCTCAGCATCTTGTCACCATGAAAGATCGGTGGATGCAGTAAAATTTGAAGCACAATCCACCTTTCGTTCTAATTTATCATGATAAAAAATGTCAGGAGTCGCAACGACAAAAATAAATGATTCGCAGAAGAGTAAAATGGGAAAAAACAGAAGAACTTGGACACAAAGATTTACGTGCTTTGGGAAATGATCCCTACATCCATGGAGAGGTAGAAGTTTCACTAGTTTCGGTAGTACAATTTACATGGAGTATCTCAAGTTTCTCACACAGAAACCCTAGACCGAAATGGGAAACAAAGGGAGAAATACGATCCACTGTTCACCAACCGCACATGAAGTCTGCATCGCTATAGGGAAAGGTGTCCACCCAAGTCAAAAGTGCTATAGTGGCCGACGACCGAAAGTCCAAGGAGCTATAGTATTGTTGACTTCAAAGTCCGACCTGCTACAGTGCTCTATCGGTGTTGGTCGGTCAGTTCTGTTACAGTGATCAGAGATGCTACCGTCCCCCACAACTTGGGTCGGGGGCCTTCGACTCCCAGAGCAGGGGCACATTGCTCTCTGCAACCACCAACAAGCTCATCGCGGAGCTCAACCCACGAAGGTTTCAGCCTAATATGCGGTACAGGACACAAGCATTCGACCCAAATATCATCCAGAACGGATCAGATACACCAATCCATCACATCATTGTCGACTTTTCTCATGGATTGGATCATACTGATGATAGTTTCCACTAGAACTGATTCAACTGGAGGATTCACCTATAGGGATTTCTCCACAGCCTCCTCTCTAGAAATCCTGAGTACTCTTTTTGGAGGATCCATAATCTATAAATCAAGAGGACCACAAACATTTAGAAAAAAATATTTGATTCCTTTAACATAAACTAAATTTAAGAACTAGAGAAAAGAGGTTCAAACCATAATCAAGAATACTGGACAACCATGGACTACCCATGATAGCTTGAGGCTTTTCATGAAAGTGAGTGGGCCAGACACACCCCCACACTACCTCTCGAGTTATCACAGTCATATCTACAGTCTATCAACAACCCTTAGACATAATAGGGTGATGCACAAATATGAGAACATGATTTATCACAACCTAAGGCCTTGATAGAAATTTGTAACAGACTAACTTGAGTAAACCCGTAACTTCACCCAAATTGGCATTCCATAAGGCCCAAAGTAAAATAGTGGATTAAAATAATATATCATATGTCAAAAAACTATAAATGTCACATCCAACATCAGGATAATAAGGTCTCAACAAACAACAGTAAGTCCATCAAAACATGGAACCCAAATCAACCCATGAGTCCACCTCTATGTGACCCCACATCCACACCATCCCGACCCACTGGAAAGACATCAAGATTTAGAAGAGTTGTCCTCTACATGATTCTCTTCCCTTTACTTGTATCTTGCAAAACCAAAGCTACAAACACCCAAAGAAAAAAGTAGGATGTGACCTTAAAATCCATGTAGGATACCACCAAGAATCTATACAAGGTCTAATCACATGAACCCACTAGTTCTTTAGTAAAATAGATTTTTAAAACTCTTTAGAAATTAAAAATTTTCCATATAAAAACCATCCTCTGGTTTTATTTTAAAAATTATTCCATTCCTTTCAAAAACATAACATAATCAAATAAACAAAGCAATATGACATGTTTCACATCCAATGAAATAAACAAATAAATGAAAAATTTTCAAGTATCAATATCCATATCATAATCAAGTGGGTAAAAAATCATATCAAAAGATGAAGCACGTAATTTAATCTCAAAGCATCCAAAGAGGGATACCATGACACAAGGGTGTACACAACCAAACCGTTGAGACACGCAAAGTAACACTAGATGAAATACATGACTCCTAAAGTCCAGGAACCCCGGTCCCTCAAAAAGGCTACCCCCTAGTCACCCTGACATCAAGGGAACCTCCCCTAGTGATCACTAACTCCAATAGGGCTAGTATTTGTTTAGTTTTTTTCGTACCCCAAGGTCTTACAAGTGTTCCATCACATGATCATTACGTCCAAGGATGCCAAAACAATGTTTCAAAAACATTTTCCCAGGCATAATCCATTCAAATCCAATCCCACATTTTTAGAAAACATTTTCTATAGTGATTCCAAATCACTCCCATGCTTGAAAAACTATTTTTCTTTCAAAACCATCTTTGAGGTATTTTTTCTAACACATAAAGTGCATAAAATTCGGTTTCCCAAGAAAAACCATTTTGAAAACCTCTTTAATAGACCCCAAAGATCAATGATGATTCCAATAATCAATTTCATAATTAAAACCAAAGGAAAACATCAAAGAACATAAGATATGACAAGGGTTAGACCATAAGATAGTCACCCAACACGCGAATGATGAAACAATGTTTCCTCTTCAAGAACAGTGATGGGAAACAAGGTAATAAAATCCTCAATAACCTAGATTTGATGAAAATAGGTTTAATTCCCTATGTCTATGCTAGATTTAATGATCTTGTCTCATGAGAAAGAGAATGGAGATGGAGTGGAGAAACCAGATTAGAAGGATTCCTCTTACCAGATTATAAATAATGAAGATCCAAGCCTTCAATCAACACAATGGTTCATCAAAAGAGAGGGGGAGAGAGACAAAACATCAAAAAATCCTCTAAAATTGAAAGAAATTAAATTAAGGTTGATGGGTCAGATTAAAAGGGATTAAGAAAGCATTTGAAGATAAAATTACAATTAGGCCCTTACTAATCTGCGTCCCCAACGACTCCACCAGATAACTGATGGCTAGAGGCAGAGAGCCTGTAGCTACAGGACTCCACTAGCTAGCTGATGGCACCTGCATACCTGCTAACTTTCTGTCATCCAGCACTGACTAGCTAGTGGCCTCATACTGCCACCAACTATCGAAATTTCCTCTCTTGATCTATGAGCGTACCAAAAAATGAAAAGTAAAAAACTCAAAGGGCTCTATACATGGTTCCACATACTCGAGTGTGACATCAACCTTCCATATTCAACCCTATTTTCACTTATGAACTTTTGTATATTTATAACACTTTTAAAATATACAGTTGATATCATATATACCCTTCATAATAAAAGAATTGAATTATATAACATTAACACATCAAAAAAACTCTCTACATGGTTTCTTACAACTCTTTAGTAATTCTAAACAGTTCTTTCTCTAATGGAAAATATTTCCATAATGAAGCACCATCCCTCTTTCCTTTTCTTCGGCATAGCTGACATTATGTGTTAGGTCTTGAAGTGAGAATTAAAGAGGGGGTGAATTGAACTTTTAAAATATTTTTAAATACTTATCAGAGTTAAGTTAATTTTTACAGTGGAAATAAAAATAAAACAAACATAATGATTTTTATAATAGTTCATATCTAACTGATCATACATCTACTCTTCACTCATCTCAAACATAGTGAGAAATGAAACTCACGATAATGAAATATCTAAATTTTGATGAAGAGTCACTACCCTTTGCCTGAATGGCCTGAAGGCCTTTTTTTATTTATTGATTTTTGATAACCCCCTTTAAATGGATGAGGGGGAGCCCTTACAAGGTTCATAGACTTAAGAGATTACATGGCTCTTAGGCTTAAGAGACATTACATGACCCGAAGGTCTTAGGGAATTCAACCAGATAATAACTACAAGAAACTGCCCCTCCCCAGCATCTGTATCGTGATGACAACCCTCCAACTTCACATGGTCGTCCGACTAAACTTCCCGTGCAATCACAGGCTGGTCCCAATGGCATTTCCATACCATCTCATTCTTTCAAATCTGTTGGTTGTGCTCTGGTGAGTGCGCCTGCTCTGAATCTTCTAGGGTTGCTCCTTTTTTTGTAGAGTCTGTCTGGGGAAACTGTATTTGATCATGTGGCCCGAAGGCCTTGAGGTGGCCCAAAGGCCTTAAAGGTGGCCCAAAAGCCTTACTGGCCCGAATGCTTGGGTGACCCGGAGGCCTTAAGAACTCCAAGCCCAAACCGGTGGCCTATGGTGAATAGTTCTAGCTATTACAGTACCTGCTATAGTACCACTACAGTACCCGTTATAGTACCACACAACACTGCTACATCCCTACTACACAGTACTGCTACAATGACATGAAATTATGCCTCAGCCTGGTTTCGAACCTGGGTCTCGTGGATGCACTTAGAGAGACCTCACCAACTAGTCTGAGGCTCATGTGCGAGTCACGACCCTTTATAATTCCTTTTTAATCCCTAAAATATTAACCCAAGATTTACTTTTACACAACTAGATCCACAACCCATCTAGCTCCCTATTGAGGTGGTGGAAGAAACCAACCCTACCTTTATCTGAACCAAGAAACAATTGAATCCCCTTACCTTTTACCGGTTGTGGTAGAACCCACACATACCTTTTGTTTGGGGTGGTATAATCCAACAATCATACCTTTTAAGGGTAGTATAAACAAATACAATTATGCACATAGAAATAGGGATAATAAGAATTAAGGACCAAAAAACTTGTTGAACAAGTAAAGCTTCGAGAGTCAAGGTAGTAATGTTGTCTCTAATAGCATAGATCAGAACAATGCAGTTCACCCAAGAGTGCAGTAGTGATGATCACAATAGAGTATCACACGATACAATTTAAAAGTATCTTCAACCTTTAGTCCCAAAACTGGTTCTGTCGATTTTTTTAAGAGTTTCTTCATGCACAACAGATTCAAAAAAATTTAATACATTGTATTTCTTCTTTTTACAAATTAGCACACACATCTGATTTCTGATGGGTTTCGTTTAATCATATGATGATTATTGGTAGTGGAAAATAACCCAAACACATGTCGATCTTTCTTCATGAAATCAAACATGTAAATATAATAAAAAACATAACATCAAAAAATACCTGGAACTTTTGACAATGACAACATCCATCCTCTTATTCGAATAAGAATGCTTGGTGAAGATCACTAAAGAAACAAGCACATACCCCCTACTTCCAAGGAATTACACCAGCCATTGGATCCATGAACATTTTGTGAAGATACCTGATATCTTGAAGGGTACACTTTCTAATGAGAGATAAATGAGGCTTCAGGAAGAAGAGAGTTTTATCGGATTTTCCCAAAACTGATCACAGTAATGTCGAACAAACATGATCTACACACAATCACCCAAACAAAGAGAACTCTTCACATTTTATCGTCAAATCCCGACATTCCCCATTTGTAACACATCATATGCATTTTTGTCTATTTGGGTGTAAAATTCATTGAACACTTCAATGAATAAATGAAAAGCTTAAATGAACCAACCTTTGGTTCGAAATAGATGAAAATCGTTCAATATAAACAATACCAACCGTTGTATCGCATGCAACAGTTCAAATATGCATCTCATGCATATTTGATTATATATATATATAATATCTACACACACATCGTATGCATGAAAATATATATGAATAATATGCATGTATTAAATGTACACTATATATATACAATATCATATATTATATATATATGCACTTCATGCATCACATGAATGTGTACATGCATTTAATGCATGTACATTTTAGTGCACATTATTCATATATATTTTCATGCATACGATGCGTATTTGAATAATATGCATATTTGATTATATATATATATATATATATAAAATATCTACACACGCATCGTATGCATGAAAATATATTTGAATAATATGCATGTATTAAATGTACACTATATATATACAATATCATATATTATATATATATGCACTTCATGCATCACATGAATGTGTACATGCATTTAATGCACGTACATTTTAGTGCACATCCAATAATCTCTCAATTTCATTAAAATCCCACAAGGAATTTATGAAAAACTTCAAAATTATTTGTGAATCAGTCCAAACTCTTTTGGATACAGTTTCATCACACTCTCTTTATTTTGAAAGAATATTTTGTCCAAAATTTTTTACTTATCTGATGGCCTAATTGTGTGGCTCTGCATGCCTTATTAGTATCGACAATAAATATAAAATCCCTATTTCATATATGTAAGCAAAGAGCGGCCTCTAGAAAATCATTTTTTCTACTCAAGCTGCTATAAGAGGTCTAGTGTGATCTATATCAAACTTACTCATATATTTATATAAACATGTCCACCACAAGATGTATGATACAAATCGTATGTATACCCATATAATCCCTTTTTTGCATTGTATCGAGTGACCACTAGACATCGAACATGTCAAAATAGTATAACAAACTCATCTTTTCTTGATTCCTTGAAAAATACTGTCCAAGTTGATGAATATATCCCATGTTATTCATCTTACAGATGAGAAAATATCATGCCTCTCATCTTAGTAGCTGAACACATCATATGTGACTCAACTTAGCATGGTCAATTTCCTCAGTCTAATTAAATTAAGTTCCATATGTCTTTACTTGTTATACAATTGGAAAAATCTCATATTGGTTATGCTCCAACCAACGTCATGATTAAAAAAATACCCAACCACCCCCATATTTTCTATGTTGTTTTCAAACTTGCGTAAATAGGGTAAGTGTTGGAAAAAAATCCCTCAAGGTAACATTGAAGCATTTTTGGGTCGATTGTGTTTGTTGAAAAAGCGGGTTTCCATGGAAATTTGTAGAGTCTAGAGAGATTGTTGACACGGTATGTTGACAAAGATCCAAGATGAATGAATGGATGCCCCGGAAGTGGTACAAAAAAGTGCATACACAAGGTGATGTTATTTCCTAGTGTTTTCCAAATATTTGGGGTCCAGAATTTGGAGTTTAACCAAGCATTGTGAAAATGGATTTTCTTTAAGATCTCATCAAAATATGTTAAAAGATTGAATTTCACGAAGATGGGTTTCACGAGTTGTGTTTCACGAAGGGTCAAAGAATTATGACGGTGATCTTCATGATTATGGAAATCATCATGAAAAGTGGATTTCCATGAATACCTAGTAAAAATATGGAAAATACATGAATTTTGTGAAGACTAGCTCGTCGTGAAGAGTGGTTTGCGAAGGCACAAAAGTTTTTGATGGTGATCTCCACGATTATGAAAATTATCGTGAAAAGTGGATTTCCATGAAGGCCAAGTCAAAATATGGAAAAGACATGAATTTTGTGAAGATTGGGTTTTCACGAAGGGTGGTTCGTGAATGCACAAAGGTTCATGATAGAAAGCTCCTAGATTATGGCTTGCATCATGAAAAATAGATTTCCTTGAAGGCCTTATGAAAATATGGAAAATACATGAGTTTCATGAAGAATGGGTGTTCATGAAGGGTGGTTTGCAAAGGCGTGGAAGTTTTTAATGGTAGTCTCCGCGGTTATAAACATGTTTCGCAAACACCGTGAAGGTTTTTGACATAACTCTCCACAGTTACGATGAGCATCATGAATGAGAAATTTTCATGGAGCTTTGCGAAATAGGGAGTACCACCAAGGAAATTATAGAGCTTCGCGAAATGGTGATGACGTGGCCATAAGGTTTTGGAATCGTTGGAAATGCCTATAAATAGGCCTATACCCCCTTCAGAAGAGGAGCAAGACTTAACAAAATTCTTAAATCTCTGGATTCACGAAGGTGTTCGTGAAGGTGGTATGCAAAGACATTCGCAAAGGCTTTAAAAGCCATCCAAATTTTCTGAGCTTTGCAAAAGAGGATTGCTTCGTGAAGGCTAAGTGAGCTTCAGGGAAAAGCTAAAGCTTCACGAAGGCTATAAAATCCAAGTGATTGTTCTGAGTTTTGTGAAATTAAATGAGTTTTGTGAAGACTATTTGATCTTTGCGAAGGGGCTTCGCGAAGAGCCTCGCGAAGGGGCTTTGCGAAGACCTCAGTGAAGGGGCTTCGTGAAAGAAGGATTTTCACGAAGGCAGTGTGCATCGTGAATAGTATTTGAAAGGGGTTTCCCAGTGTATCTTTGGTAAAGGGATATTCATCAGTGGATGAAATTTGGACATTAATAGAGCATCTGTATACAATGGAGGGTGCATTCATTTGAGATAATGAAGAGAACTACATGTCCATAAACTGTGTTTGACCTACAAGTACATAAACTGTGAGTGAATCCATTCCAAGAGTAGTGAAAGAAGGAAGAGGAAGATGGTGATCCTTCCCACCAGTAGTGATCCAAAGGAAAAGATATAGGGAGTCACCCTTGGGAATGTAGTGAGCAAACCCTAAACCTTGTAAATGCAGTGAGCCTGAGCAAAGAAGTGATCTAGCTCGAACCATCATTATTTACAATGAGCCTTAGTAAATTTGGTACAATTGGAACATCACCATTGTATTCTCCTTAGATGTATCCCAGTGAGGGTGACCCAAGTAAAAATCGCTGCATCCTTGTGCTTGCTTTCCTGCATTACATTTAAAGTATCATCATCTGATAAAAAAGGAAAGAATAAGATCAGCATTAACACTTCAATGAAAAAAAGTGACCCTTATAATAAAGAGGTCAAGATCTAGTGGGGAATGAATAATTTCAAAAATCATATCCATACCTTGATTCACCCCCCTCTTAGGGTATCTAGGCCCCTTTTGGACCTAACAGTAAGAACTCGTGTTTTTGAACCAGGCGAAATTCTGTGGGAATTTGAATTTTTGGTAATTACTAGATGGGTTGTTTTTAAATAAGAACTTTTAAACTTAATTTTGAGAGTTGAGATGCTTTAAAGTGATGTTTTTGGACTTGGGTGAAGGCTCGAGAACTTTCCCGGGCATCTCAAGGAGTTTCAGGAGCATCAAGTTGGGAAAGGAAGGTTTTTAAGGACCTGAAGAGGGTGCACCGTTTCTCTAAAACCATGCAGCCGATAACAGTAATTGTGCGACTTCTTATAGGTGAGGCAGAGGCGTTTCACATGGCTTGTCCACAATTTGTCAAACAGTACGCCTATCCTGCATGCTTAGTGGTTTGGGCAGTAGCTAAAAACTGTTCATCGCACGGTTTTCACACGATTAGATAACGGTGTGGGTCAAACCGTGCAGGGTGCCTTGGTGCCCAGTAAAGGGGAGCACGAGCAACACATGATCTGTTAAATCGTGTGGCATAAACCGTGTGTCGAAACCCAGTTTTAAAACTGAAATAATTTTAATTAAATTTAAAACGTTTTAAAGAGGGATTTAGGGTGTTTCTCCCCTCTCACCTGGGTCGCGCGACACACCAGCTGTCACGAACCAGCCCAGGTACCCCGATAACCTGATAACCGAGCCAACCCTAACATAGCCTGAAGGGAATTCCTGATCCCCATGGCTCGACGACTAGCACCTGGCATCGTACAACATACAAGTGAGAATGATTTTTCCACAATAATGCAGAAGAAAGATAAAATAAAGCAGTATGCATAACAAAAGAAACTCCACTAGGAGTGAAGTACCAGAATAAAACATGGCATAAAAAGCCCAAAGTACTACAAACCAAGTACTAAAATGGGAAAAACAACCCCAAGGTCTCTAAGGACACAACTCACTAAGAACAAAGCTCAACAGCTGGATCCTCTAAGAAATCTCTCCCCTTTGCTCGAACCTGGAAGAAGAAAGTCTACAAACACCCAAAGGAAAAAAGTAGGGTGTGAGCCGAAGACGAGTAGGATACCACCAGAGATTCCATAATAGATGCCAAATATAGATTATCTAAAGAAAATCTTTCAATTTTAATGTAAACAGGTTTGGCAATTCAAAAGAATATTTAAACAAAACATGCTATACATTTTCAAATGATGGAAATAAATATTTTAAGCAATGATTTTACAAATGATGGAATATTTCTAAAATAATGGTTTATGTAAAAAATTTATATAAAACAATTTATATAAATTCCACAGGCATGTAAACCAGTTCAAAAGAATTGACATACATTTATATCTCAAATATAAATAAACAAGTGAGCAACATGGTCATCTGCAAAAATTTACGATAGTATTAACCATCTATAGGATTCCACACTCTCTATGTGAACTCAGCAAAATGTGTATACACACATCCCTATGACATTGGCCAAAGGAGACTTGTCACCAACCCATCGAGGATGTGACCCACCACAAGTATGTTTTAGAACGTTGTCGTAGCATAGAGTGTATCTAAATAACTCACTAACTACCTAAGTCTTGCATGCGCTGGTTGTACCCCTCACTCTCCATGGGAACTGGCACAGGATCGAGTCCCACCAAGCTCGAACACTGTTCATATTATGAACAGGGCGATTCAAAGCCATTTCTTAGCTGGGGAACGTGGCGCGCACTTGGGATGGTGGGGGCCCCCCTCTGGGAGTCGGTGTGAGCAACACATGTTTTAGCCCATGGGGTGTTAGCTGAGTGGTACCCGCTGGTTGTACCCCTCGCTCTCCATGGGAAATGGCACAGGATCGAGTCCCACCCGGATCGAACACTGTTCGTATTATGAACAGGGCGATTCAAAGCCATTTCTTAGCTGGGGAATGTGGCGTGCACTTGGGATGGTGGGGGCCCCCCTCTGGGAGTCTGTTTAGCAACACACGTTTTTGTACATGAGCCTTAGCCCAGTTGGTAAGGACTCTGCAAGTGCATATGGGAGACCCGGGATCAAATCCAGGTGGAGACATTATTTCCGGGGTACTGTAGAAGCACTGTAGCGGAAAATGTAGCAGGTACTGTTTGGCACTGTGCAGCCGGGAATATGCCCCCGTTTGGGCCTTCGGGCCACTGATTTGGTCCCTGAGTCCTTTAAGGCCTTCGGGCCACCCAGGCCTTCGGGTCAATAAGGCCTTCAGGCCACCTCAAGGCCTTCGGGACACCTTAAGTGCAGATGCAAACCAGACGACCTACAAGGAACAATCTCTACAAGGAGGATGAGCAAAGAGCTTTCACCACTACAGAAGCTAAATGGATTTCAAGGATGAGAGGATATGACACCTACCACCAGGACAAGCCTGTGCATGCACGGGAACGCCTAACTGAATAGCCATGCGAAGGTGGAGAGCTGATTTCACGATGAAGATGCTGGAGAGGAGCAGTTCTAAGTAGTTAGTCTGGGTTGTATGTAATGTTTGAAGCCTACGAGCAAATGAATTCCTCTAAGGCCTACATGCCATGTAATAATTACGACTACGGGCCTTGTAAGGGTTCCACCTCACCCCTTGAAAGGTGGATTATCAAAAATCAATAAAAATGAAGGCATTCGGGCCATTGGAAAAACCAAAATAGGTTTTATTAAAAAACATGCCTTTTTCACAAGATAAAACCAATGAGTTTCTATCCAATCATTTTAAGCCATTTTCACAAGTTTGAAATCTATTCAAAACCAATTCCATCATTACAAAATTTATTTCCACAATTAAATTCAATAATTTAATTGAAATCATTTCCCTCAAATTCACAATTTAAATTAAACAACTTAAATCATCCAATTTCTATAAACACACCCAATTTAATGGAATCGGGGGTTTTCCAAATTTCAATGCCAAAACCATTTCAAATATCTTGATTCACTAGAATCGGGTTTTTATCAATTTAATTGAAAATAATTTTCAGAAATTAAATTTAAATCAATAATTGAAATAAATCAAGCAATACAAGGATGATCAATTTGGCATATCGGAATGGAACCACATACCTCAAGGTCGTTGATACCCGCATCAATGATAAACCACCCTGTGTGGTTCAATACACCTCCTCACAACCTTATTATCATAAGCGTCGACACATTAATGCTCGACCTTCGTCACAGGTTCCTAGAACCAAAACCATGTATTTTATTTCAAAAGGAAATAAAATATCACATGCGATGATAGTTTCTCTCTCCTGAATTTTTTTAAATTACCGATTAAAAATATTACTTATGATAATATTTTATCGCTCTTAGATAATTTTCAAATTATCGATTAAAAATATTACATGCGATGATATTTTATCGCTCTTAGATAATTTTCAAATTATCGATTAAAAATATTACATGCTATAATATTTTATCGCTCTTAGATAATTTTCAAATTATTAATTAAAAATATTACATGTGATAATATTTTATCGCTCTTAGATAATTTTCAAATTATCATTTTATAATTATAATAATTGTACTTTAACAAAAAAATGTAATTATCCTATGATAATTAATATTATTACCTTATAATTATCCATTTAATAAAATGAATAATTATATTCTAATAGTTATTTCTTACAAATTATCATTTCTCAAGATCCTTATGATAATTAGTTGTAAGTATCACTTGATAATTATTAATTATTATTCCTTGATAAATCCTTGTAATTTTCATTGATAATTTCATGAAATTATCTTTTGATAATTTTAATAGATTATTCTTTGGGTATCATTATCATTTGATAATTATTTATAATTATCACTGATAATTCCATAAAATTATCACAACAAATTATCTCTGCTAATTATCTTAGATGACTATTTACCTATCTCACAATAATCAGTGTAGCCATCCTTTAATGATTTCTGACAATTATATATATATTTTTAAATTAACAAAATTATCCTTTGATAAAACTATTTAAGAATTATCCCCGATAATTTCATTAAAATTATTATTTAATAAGTCATTGCAATTATAATTCGATAATTCTTAATAATTATCTTTTGATAAATTTATTTAAAAAACACCATTTAAAATGTGGAAAAACAGATTGAATAATACATTGTGGTCTTCAAATAAAAAAAAACGATTTAAGTTCTTCTTGTCGAGATGAGTCCAACGACACTGATGGTGCGTAATTCTGATCAATAACGTAGAAGTTATAGAAGAGAGAAGATTGAATCAAATAATAAAATAAAAGAAAAATAAATAAATAAAATAAAATAAAAAGAAAACCCACGAACACAGGGCCACTAGAGTGTCGAACAATTGTGCATAAGGGAGTCTTGAGATCTTCGGGATCCAACAAGATCAACACAAGAAAAACCAATAACTTCGGTGAATTTAGAACAAAAAAATGCAGTACACCCATTTCCATTTTAAAACATCCAATATAACACATTATTTAACATAAAACCAGTTACAGAGTTATTAATTTCACCTAATCAATGTGTTGCTGGCTGAAACAGATGAAAACAGTTGAAAAATGAAGGTTTCAGAAGTTAAAACCGTCAAAAAAATGGAGTTTTACCTTCGGGGAAGAAGAAGCAGCATGAAAGGTAATTGATATATTTTTTTATTAATTAATTTAATCATTAAATTATTAAATAGATTAATTTAACAAGTAGACAAACGCCCGCTAATGAATGTTATACCCTGTTTAGGGTAAAAACCCCGTTCCGGACACAACATTGATCTCATATTTCTCAAAATATAAACTGTTTGAGAGATATTAATGATTTATTAATTAAAAATCAGAATAAATAATTAAATAAAATAAAAAGGATTATTTTTGTGAGCGAGACGTTCAAACGCTCGACGCTTACAAATGTTATACCCTATCAAGGGTAAACCCCCAATTTCGGACCCATTGGTGGTCTCAGATTTCCCATACGTCACACTGTTTGGGAGATATTTAATTATTTTAAATAAATAATATATTAAATATTATTTAATAACTTTAACTCATGAGCGAGGCATCTGAAAGTCTGGCGCCATCGAATGTTATACCCCTTCTAGGGTAAACACCATATTTCGTACATAAAAATAGTCTTAGATTTCTCAAACGATGCACCATTTTGGAGTTATTCAAGTATTTTTAATAAAAAGTGTTATCTTAATATAATATATTTAATATTTTTATTCCGTCCTCCCTGAGGCTTTGCAGATCTCAGAAACTCATACTTACTCAGCTTTTAACTCAGAAAATATTTAATTGAATATTTAGGAGAATTAATTGGATGTTTTACCATTTCTCAATGTGTTTAACAAAAATGAAACTTTTCACTGATAAACCATTTTTTCCCATTTAACATAATAATAATTTAACACAAGATGGTTTAAGAATACCTGAAACAGTAATGGGATGTTACTACCTCCCCACCATAGGAACATTATGTCCCCAGAAAGCCTACGAAGAACCACATCTAAAAGAGAAGGCCATTGTTTTCTCATCAGTGCCTCCCTCTCTCACATCTCATGAGAATTAGAATTATGCTTCAATATCATATAGACACAAGGTATCATCCTCCCATGAATCACCTTGGTCTCAGAATCAACAACCATGACCGGTCGTTCAATCACAGATAAAACAAGTTCCACTTCAAGATCACGCCAACTGAGAACATGAGATGAGTCAAATAAATGATTTCTAAGCTGAGATGCATGAAACACATTATGTATTGACATTGGTTGCAGTGGTAGTGCTAAATGGTAAACAACTTTCCCCACCTAATCAACAACCTTAAAAGATCCCACAAAACAAGGAGAAAACTTACCTTTCCGCCCAAGCCATCGATGACCCAACCGGGGTGAAACCTTCATGAACACATGGTCACCAAAACTGCTACTTCAAGTCATAGAATGTCTTAGTGCTTCCTGGGTGCACAACACATTGGAAAAAATGGCAATCCCCCATTATAGCCTTCCTTGTCACTAACAGTGCAACATAATGGTTCCGATAACATAGAACACCCTCTTTGGAGAACAACCACTGGGCATCAGTCTCCCCAGCATAAATAGAGTCTCTAGTGCTTATGGAATTTGTCATCAAGCTTCTATTCCTGAAGAATCATCTTGAGAAAAGAAGATTTCAAAGAACCGTCAGCTTTCATGGTGGATAAAACCGGCGCTTCCCAAGGTGACACACTTGGGTGAATAAAGGCTTTCTCAAAAAGATAGTCCAATTGGGAAATTAGTTCTTTTAGTTTAGTTGGATCTATTTGGTAAGAGGGAAAAGAAACTAGTTGAGTACCAAGCATCAAGTCAATGGAAAACTCCACCTCTCTTACCGGTGGTAAACTAAAAAAATCAGAAATAAACACGATGGGAAACTAGATGACAACTGGAGGGAGATCACCACCCAAAGAATCTCACTGGAGATAAAAAATAAACACTAATATCACTTTCTCCAACTCCAGATAAAAAGGTCTAACTCTACTTGAACTTAGGTCTCATTCTTCTTGAAAGACAAGAGGCACACCACTGGGTGTAGTAAGGTAGACCCATTGAAGATAACAATCAATTCGGGCCTTATTGGCAATTAGCCAATCCATCCCGAATATGATGTCAAGAGATTCCATGTCGAGAACTAGAAAACTCCAAGCAAAATCGACATCTAATAGAGAGAAGAGACAAGCGGGACTACGATGAACCTGCTCTCTCTATATACCAAGGGGTATAGTAATATTCATTTCACAAGATAAAATATACATATAAAGATTAATGATACGGGTTGAAATAAATGAGTGAGATGCACTAGTATCAAATAGAGCAGTCACTAAAGACAAAGCTATAACAATGATACATATCATGGTCGCTGGACCTGTATCAGCTTCCTCTGGAGACTCTTCCATTACGTAAAGAAGCTTCATTCTAGATACCTGTGGTTATAACCCTTTTATACGTAAATCATTTAATTACCCCACATTTTTTGAAGGTTCTAATGATCTCGTGCCGCTACGTGGAGTGGAAAAGTTGTGGCAGAACTTCTGCAAGTGCCCTAAACATCTGTAGGAGACACAGTTCTGTCGGCCTGCTCAAGCTTGAAAAACTCTACAGCCTTGGACAACACCATTGAATCTGGATATAAGTGGTCAGTGAAAAGAACCTTTAAGTCCTTCCACTCTAATCCCCCATGTTTCTTTTCCATCACTATCATATCCCACCATCTTCTACTTGGTCCCTCCAATACGAAGGTGGAACACTTCACTGTGATCTCATTCGGTGTCTCCAAGAACTAAAATAGATGTTATATCCCACCCAACCATTCCTAAACATGTTGAGGATCAGTGGATCCTTTGAAAACTAGTGGTTTTTTGTGAAGGAACTCTTGAGAACAATTTCTAAGAACACCCCCCCCTGAGGATCAACAACTGGAGCCTGAACGGGGACTAGTGATGCCTTCCACAAAGCATGGATAGTAAGCATGATCACCTCAACTAGATTCGAATCCACCACATGATTAACTCACTGAGGTTCAGTAGTATCCCCTTCCTGGATCCAATTCGCTAGTAATGCAAAACGGGCGGGTCGGGGCGGGGCGAGCCAAGCCCGCACGGGTTTGAGCCTGCGCGGGTTTGTCTGCAAAAGCCCGCATATAATGTGAACAAAAAATTTCAAGCCCGCCCCGCCCCGCATAAACCCGCAGGTTGCCCGCGGGTTTCCCACGGGCTTACCCATATTTACAAAAAAAAATACTATTTATAATCATTTAAATACTGTATTTTTTATCATTCTTAAAGGTATTTGTAGGGAGAAGTGTGAATTAACAATAACTAGAGTTTTAAAGGATGTGATGTAACATTATTTTGTGGGTTAATGGTGGCATGCAGTAAGGCCGATGTGGTGGCGAACTGTTGTGATAGAAAGTAAGTGAGTGATCAGTGATGGGTGATGAATGATAATGTTGGTTGTGTGGTGATGTGAACAACTAAACCTGTGAATGAATGAAGTCTCTCCAGGTAACGATCAGTTTCAGAGGAAGCTATTAATAGTGTTTTTAAGAGGTTCTATCCTATTCTCTTAATAACAAAATAAAATTAAATAATAACAAAATTAAATCGACCTAAAAAATATTATGATTATAATAACTCTTATAGAATTGAAACCATGCGCAGGGGTGATGAGTTCCATTTTTCGAGAGATGGGTTGACACACCATGTGAATATGGTTAATAATTACTATATAAATAATATAATATCATATTAAAACAATAAATATAGACCTATTTAAAATTCACATTGAATAAATGGTGAATTAATATGACTATTACGGTGAGAAATCATATGTCACTGTTTAACCATGATTTTTTATCAAAAAAACTAAAATGTTAAAGAAACATATATTGTAAAAATAACATATATTTTTTTAAATCAGGCCCGCGAGAAAGCCCGCACCCGCGTGGGCTCAACCCGCATTGGCCCGCACCAGTGCGGGCCTAACCCGCATTGGCCCACACTCTAAACGGTCAAAATTTTTAGGCCCACCCCACCCCACATCCGCCCCATACCCGCAAAGCCTGCGGGCCGCAGGCCCACTTTGCATCGCTACGATTCACACATCTTCTTAGAGTTATGATGTTACACAACATCATCAGAAAAAAAGGAAGATATTTGATTAACACTCAGACAGAGTAACGAGAGAAAATATTCTCAACAGAAGGAACAAACAAGATTTGGATTTCACTCTATCCAAATCACAATAGGAAAAAACTGGAACTATACCACAAGACGTCTTTCCCTAACCACCCATGGTGACTTAAGGTTCATTGCAGTGAGAGTTGGCCAGACACTCAATCGCAACTACCTCCTAAGTCCCGGGAAGATTTCACAAATGCATACTGACTTCAAGACAAAAGCTCAACCTCCCTTTGATACCATTTTGTCACGAACCAACCCATGTACCCCAGTAACTTAATAACCAAGCTGGACCTAACATAGCTCGAAGGGAGTTCCTGATCCCCACGAGTCGACGACTAGCACCGGACATCGTACAACATACAAGTGGGAATGATTTTTCCACAAGAATGCGGAAGCAAAAGAAAACAAAGCAGTATGCATAACAAAAGAAACTCCACTGGGAGTGAAGTACCAGAATACAACATGGCATAAAAGGCCCAAAGTACTACAAACCAAGTACTAAAATGGGAAAAACAATCCCAAGGTCTCTAAGGACACAACTCACCAAGACCAAAGCTCAACATCTGGATCCTACTCCAAGAGATCTCTTCCCTTTGCTCGAACTTGGAAGAAGAAAGTCTACAAACACTCAAAATCAAAAGTAGGGTGTGAGCCTAAGCCCAGTATGATACCACCAAAGATTCCATAATAGATGCCAAATATAGATTATCTAAAGAAAATATTTCAATTTTAAAGTAAACAGGTTTGGCAATTCAAAAGAATATTTAAACAAAACATGCTATACATTTTCAAATAATGGAAATAAATATTTTAAGCAATGATTTTACAAATGATGGAATATTTCTAAACTAATGACTTATGTAAAAAATTTATATAAAACAATTTATATAAATTCAACAGGCATGTAAAGTAGTTTAAAAGAATTGACATACATTTATATCTCAAATATAAATAAACAAGCGAGCAACATGGTCATCTGCCAAAAGGTACGATAGTATTAACTAGCTATAGGATTCTGCACTCTCTATGTGAACTCAGTAAAATGTGTATACACACGTCCCTATGACACTGGCCAAAGGAGACTTGTCACCAACCCATCGGGGATGTGACTCGCCACAAGTATGTTTTAGAACGTTGTTGTAGCGTAGAGTGTATCCAAATAACTCACTAACTACCTAAGGCTTGCATGTGCTCTTACATGATGGGTGAACTATTTTAAGACCGCTTAAAAATATTATCAATCTCATTCTTTCATTTCAAAAGTGCCAATTTCTTTCCATTTAAAACCAAAACAAGTTTTATTAAAAAACTTGTCTTTTTTACAAGATAAAACCAATGAGTTTCTATCAAATCATTTTAAGCAATTTTCATGAGTTTGAAATCCATTCAAAACCAATTCCATCATTACACAATTTATTTTCACAATTAAATTTAACAATTTAATTGAAATCATTTCCCTAAAATTCACAATTTAAATTAAACAATTTAAATCATCCAATTTCTATAAACACACCCAATTTAATGGAATTGGGGGTTTTCTAAATTTCCATGCCAAAACCATTTCAAATATCTCGATTCACTAGAATCGAGTTTTTATCAATTTAATTGAAAGCAATTTTCGGCAATTGAATTTAAATCAATAATTGAAATAAATCAAGCAATACAAGGATGATCAATTTGGCATATCGGAACGGAACCACCTACCTCAAGGTCGCTGGTATTTGCGACAATGATAAACCACCCTGTGTGGTTCAATACACCTCCTCACAACCTTATTATCGTAAGCGTCGACACATCAATGCTCGATGTTCATCATGGGTTCCTAGAACCAAAACCATATATTTTATTTCAAAAGGAAATAAAATATCACATGCGATGATAGTTTCGCTCTCCTGAATAATTTTCAAATTATCGATTAAAAATATTACACGCGATAATATTTTGTCGCTCTTAGATAATTTTCAAATTATCGATTAAAAATATTACATGTGATGATATTTTATCGCTCTTAGATAATTTTCAAGTTATCGATCAAAAATATTATATGCGATAATATTTTATTGCTCTTAGATAATTTTAAAATTATCGATTAAAAATATTACACACGATAATATTTTATCGCTCTTAGATAATTTTCAAATTATGATTTTATAATTATAATAATTATCCTTTAAAAAAACGTAATTATCCTATGATAATTCTATATTATTACCTTATAATTATCCATTTAATAAAATGAATAATTATATTCTAATAATTATTTCTTAAAAATTATCATTTCTCAAGCTCCTTATGACAATTAGTTGTAAGTATCACTTGATAATTATTAATTATTATTCCTTGATAAATCCTTGTAATTTTCATTGATAATTTCACAAAATTATATTTTGATACTTTTAATAGATTATTCTTTGAATAACACGATATCATTATCATTTGATAATTATTTATAATTATCACTGGTAATTCCATGAAATTATCATAACAGATTATCTTTGATAATTATCTTTGATGACTATTTACCTATCTCACAATAATCCGTGTAGCCATCCTTTAATGATTTCTGACAATTATATATATATTTTTAAATTAACAAAATTATCCTTTGATAAAACTGTTTAAGAATTATCCCCGATAATTTTATTAAAATTATTATTTAATAAGTCATTGCAATTATAATTCGATAATTATTAACAATTATCTTTTGATAAATTTATTTTAAAAAACACCATTTAAAATGCGGAAAAGCAGATCGAATATTACATTGTGGTCTTCGAATAAAAAAAAATGATTTAAGTTCTTCTTGTCGAGACGAGTCCAACAACACTGACGGTGCGTAATTCTGATCAATAACGTAGAAGTTATAGAAGAGAGAAGATTGAATCAAATAATAAAATAAAAGAAAAATAAATAAATAAAATAAAATAAAAAGAAAACCCACCTTTCATCTTCAAACTTCGGTGCGCACAGGT
This sequence comes from Viscum album, assembly GCA_963277665.1. Taxonomy (NCBI): domain Eukaryota; kingdom Viridiplantae; phylum Streptophyta; class Magnoliopsida; order Santalales; family Viscaceae; genus Viscum; species Viscum album. The sequence continues at coordinate 997,899,235 of OY728138.1, read as the reverse complement.
AAAAAAAACAGGAATACTACTGCGATCGAACACTGGGCCACCAGAGTGTCGAACAATTGTGCATAAGGGAGTCTTGAGATCTTCGGGATCCAACAATATCAACCAACAAGAAAAACCAAGAACTTCGGTGAATTTAGAACCAAAAAACGCAGCACACCCATATCCATTTTAAAACATCCAATATAACACATTATTTAACATAAAATCATTTACGAAGTTATTAATTTCATCTAATCAATGTGTTGCTGGCTGAAACAGATGAAAACAGATGAAAAATGAAGGTTTCGAAAGTTAAAACCGTGAACAATGGAGTTTTAACTTCGGGGAAGAAGAAGCGGCGTGAAAGGTAATTGACATATTTTTTTATTAATTAATTTAATCATTAAATTATTAAATAGCTTAATTTAACAAGTAGACAAATGCCTGCCTCTAATGAATGTTTTACCATGTCTAGGTTAAACACCCCATTCCGGACACAACAGTGGTCTCAGATTTCTCAAAAGATAAACGGTTTGAAAGATATTAATGATTTATTATTTAAAAATCGGAATAAATAATAAAATAAAATAAAAAGGATTATTTTTTTGTGAGCGAGACATCCTAACGATCGACGCTTACAAATATTATACCCTGTTTAGGGTAAATCCCCTATTTCGGACCCATCAGTGGTCTTGGATTTCCCATACGTCACACCGTTTGTGAGATATTTAATTATTTTAAATAAATACTATATTAAATATTATTTAATAACTTTAACTCACGAGCGAGGCATCCGAAAGTCTGGCGCCATCGAATGTTATACGCCTCCTAATATTTCTCAAACGATGCACCGTTTTGGAGTCATTCAAATATTTTTAATAAAAAGTGCGATCTTAATATAATATATTTAATATTTTTGTTTTGTCCTCCCCGAGGCTTTGCAGATCTCAGAAACTCATACTTACTTAGTGTTTAACTCAAAAAATATTTAATTGAATATTCAGGAGAATTAATTGGACGTTTTACCATTCCTCGATGTGTTTAACAAAAACACAATTTTTCACTGATAAACCATTTTTTCCCATTTATCGTAATAATAATTTAACACAAGATGGTTTAGAAATACCTGAAATAGTAACGAGATGTTACACCACCCTCCCCTCTCCCTCTCGACGCACAACACCCTCCTCGACACCCCTGTTCGACTTTGATTTAAATCATATTTCCACCGGTTCTTGGTCAGAATCTCCATGGTATAGGTTTCTCCTCCCCATCCTCTCCTTTCCTTGGCTGATTTTGGCTACTCTGTAGCCCTGCAGTGTGCAGTCGAAACCCTAGCTTAGGGTTTGATCCATTTTTCATTGTTCTTATGATTTAGGGTTGTGCAAATGGAATCCTGGGTTATGTTGGTCTGTGTTATAGCAACCGCTGCTGAAGGTGGGGTGGTTTGGGTTGTTTCGGTTCGCCGCCACCAACTGAGATAAAGGTTTAAACCCTCTATTTTGTTTTCACCCCTAAATTGATGATCTTAAGGTGTTTGTGGGTGTCGAGATTTGTTTGTCGTTGGTTTTGATCAGTTTTAGGAGGAGTGCACGCGTGTAATCTGGTATGTATATATATGGTTATGTATATCCTCCATGTGCGTTTTCCCTCATGGCGTGGGGAATACGTGCATTGGGTTAAGGGTATAAAAATATATATATGAAAGTTTGTGCGTGCGAGCGAATGACAACTTTGAGTTAGAAAACATCAAGTGCCAAAGCGTTGGCTTGGCCCTCTTTTGAGGTAGGATCCCAATCCTTGACTTTTTATTTAATAATGCTTTAATTGATTCTTTAAATAAGTTAAATTACAAGTTTCCTTGGTTTATGAAGCTATGTAGCTTGAATAAAATGCTTAAAGGTGATAAATGACTTATTGATGAATAAAGTCATGTTTTTATAATAAAACCCCTCCAACGGAGGTACACTGCCTTTAAACTAAAAAATAGTGATAATCGTTATATCATGCTTAGTTGTGGTTTGACATTTTCATACATCTTCCTATTGGTGTTGATATGGTATATTATTTCATGGCCTTTTGAATGTTATTAAATGATGTTTCTGATGCGCGATAAATGAGGACTCAACCATGTAGTTGTTATTAAGCAAGTAATGCTTAATATATTGCTTGTTGCCCACATGAGTATGTTAATTCTATGCCGGGTGTGATAGATTTTCAAACTTGAAGCACCCATTGGGTTTCTTGTTTAGATGTAACTTGAATGGCTTTGACCTTAGACACCATTAGGAGTGCCTTTTTAACCCATGTCATGGGATGTCAAGCATGTAATTAATTTGTATATCAATTTGTAAATTAAATGAATTGAATGGGAAGGGATGAGTGACGATGACCCTTGGACCTTATTTTATATCACTGCTTGATTAAGCATGAATTTCCTAGTATGGATAAGCTCATGTGAGTTTAATACGACCACGTCATGTAGTAGGTTATTAAGCTTGAGAAGCTTGTTATAAAGAATTTCCCACATGAGTTAAATAATGTTAAATCCATGTAATAGTTTAATTTTCATGGGTTGCTTATTATGAAAAGTATTCCCATGTGAGTAAATGGAAGGACAAGCCTTATAAGGTTGTTCCTTGCTTGATTCACCCTTTTGAGGTGAGTTATACTAGATGCTTTTGGTTTTGACCTTGGCATGTCTAATGAAATGTTTAAATGGATTTAAATGATTAAATTGTAAATAAACTTGAGTGAATTATGGATTCATATTAGAATGCCATGGATGGGATCATGTGATTATTGTTCTTTTGTACCTTGAGTGAACCATGGATTCAGTTTAGAATTCCATGGACGGGCTCAAAGGTGTTAAATATGAGTAAGCCATGGGTGAATCATGGATCCAATTGAGGATTCCATGGATGAGCTCATAGAGGTTGTGCTTATGCCATGGGAGAATCATGAATCCAATTGAGGGATTCCATGGATGGGATTAATGGTTAAATATGATAAATCATTGAGTGAATCATAGATCCAATTGAAGAATTCCATGGACGACCTCAACGGTTAAATTTGCTAATATGCCGAGTGAATCATGGATCCATTGTGGGATTTCATGGACGGGGTCAAGAGGTATTGAATATGTCTCGAGTGATACTTGGGGCTTCCTTATAGGACTGCCAAGGATGGGTTCAGTTGACATGGACTTTATACCACACCTAGAGTGATACCGGGTTCCTAAGAGGTTCGTTAGGGACAAGCTTGTAGAGTGTTGGTTGATATTATACCTGGAGTGATACTTGAATTCCAACCTAGGAATGTCAAGGAAGGGTTTAGGTTATAAATGTTTTAAATGAGAGTGAAGTTAATTATGATGCATCTCCAAGCCAAAGCACAAGATTGGATTCGATTTAGACTTATATGGTACATATGGCCTTCTGAGGCATTTTATTGTGCTACTAGTTATACGGGGGATTCCAGGCTTGAGCCAGATCTTGAGACTCATAAATTCGATGAATTGATATGTTTAAATTTTTTTTAAATGAAATGGATATTAAATGAGTATCTGCATATGAAGGATGCTACTTTTGAGTACTTGTATATATTCTTGCACTGCTAGTTTTTCTTAGCACATGATGGATTGGGCTTGACACCATGAGTGCCAGCCTACTGAGATTTATATCTCACACCCTACTCAGGTACCTTTGGTGCCCAAGTAGACCTAATTTTTTGCAGGGCTTTAGACCTTGATTTTTCTCTATTTCTTGTAACTGGATATTGGGAGCAAAGAACCAAGCTGGAGCTTAGGATGCTCATGGTGATTGCCTTTGAGATTTGATGTCTTTTCTTTAATTTGCATTGAAATGAAAAGCATGTTGTATTGTTGACTGCTTTCAAATAGGTATCATCATATGGAATGCATGCATTGTAAAACTTCCATTGGCCATATTTTATATTCAGTTGGTACAATTGTCTTCCACTGCTTTGATTATTGCTTTATACTGCTTCCACTGATATGTAATTTTTATAATCTGTTTACCATTGTGAACTCTAATATTAAGGGTATAATCTCCCCATTGAACCACCTTTACACCCTCACTGCTATTCGGTAGCCTCTAGCGTACGGGGAGATGCGCTTGAGGCCATGTGGCGACCAATTTGGATACCGATTTAGTGGTAAGTCATGTCACGAACTAGCTTGTGTACCCTTTTAACCTGAAAGCCAAGCTGATCTTGACATAGCTCGAAGGGCGTTCCCGATCCCTACAGGTCAACGACTAGCACCTGGTATCATACAACATATAAATGGGAGTGATTTTTCCACAAGAATGCGGAAGCAAAAGAAAACAAGGCAGTATGCATAACAAAAGAAATTCCATTGGGAGTGAAGTACCATAATACAACAAGGCATACCAGGCCCAAAACATTACAACTCAAGTACGAAAATAGGGATACAAAACCCAAGTCCCGAAGGACACAACTCACCAAGATCGAGGGTCAATATCTTGATCCACCTCCAAGTGATCTTTTCCCCTTACTCGAACCTGAAAGAAGGAAGTCTACAAACACCTGAAGGCAAGATTAGGGCGTGAGCTAAAAATCCTAGTAGGGTCTCACCACAGATTCCATAATAGTTTCCAACAATTGATTAACCAAAGGGATGCTTTAAATATTAAAGATACATAGGTTTTACATTTTAAAGCATAATTAAACAAATCATGTTATACTGTTCAAATGTTGGAAAAATACTTTAAACAAAGACTTTACAAAATAACGGAATATTTCTAAAACAATGGATTAAATAAAACATTTATATAAATTCAAAAGTTATGTAAAGAAGTTAAAAATCATTGGTATACATTTATATCTCAAATATAAATAATCAACCGAGCAACATGGTCATCTGCCAAAAGGCATGATAGTATAAACCAGCTATATGATTTCATACTCTCCATGTGAACTCAGGAAAATGTGTATACACACATTCCTATGACACTGGCCAAAGGAGAATCGTCACCAACCCGTCGGGGATGTGACCCATCACAAGTATGTTTTAGAACGTTGTCATAGTGTAGAGTGTATCCAAATAACTCACTAACAACCTAAGACTTTCCTGCGCTCTTACATGATGTGCGAACTATTTTAAGACTGCTTAAAAATATGACCAATCCCATTATTCCATTTTAAAAATTTCAATTTCTTTCTATTTAAAACCAAAACAGGTTTTATTAAAAAACACGTCTTTTTCACATGATAAAACTATTGGGTTTCTATCAAATCATTTTAATCCATTTTTTACAGTTTAAAGTCCATTCAAAACCAATTCCATCATTTCACAATTCATTTCCACAATTAAATTCAACAATTTAATTGAAAATGTTTCCATCAAAACTCCAATTTAAATTCAAAAATTTAAATAGTCCAATTTCTATAAACATACATCTCAATTCAATGGAATTGGGGGTTTTCTAGATTCTCATGCAAAAAACCAATTCAAATCTCCCAATTCAAAGGAATTGGATTTTATTATATCAATTGAAAGCAAGTTAAGTAATTTAATTTAAATCAACAGTTAAAATAAATCAAGCAATACATGGATAATCAATTTGGCTAATCAGAACAGAACCACCAACCTTAAGGTTTTCGATGTTAGTGGTAATGATAAACCACCATGTGTGGTTAAATACACCTTCTCCATCCTTATTATCGCAATCATTGACACACCAATTCTCAATGCTCTTCAAGGGTTCCTAGAACCAAAACATCTATTTTATTTCACAAGGATGTAAAATATTACATGTGATTACATTTTATCTCTCTTGGATAATCTCTGTATTATCGTTTGTTATTATTACATGTGATTACATTTTATCTCTTCAGGATAATCTCTGGATTATCATTTTCAATTATCACATGCGATGATAATTTATCTCGCCAGGATAAGTTTCAAAACATAAATATATTATTACATGTGATAATATTTATCTTTCATGGAAAATTTTCAGTTTATCATTAGGTCAACACATGTGTTCGTGATTATCCATCAGAATAATTATCTTTGATAAGATCACAATTATTGTTTTAATAATATTAATAATCAACCTTTGATAATCATGAAATTATCATTTGATTATTATATTAATTATACTTGATAATATATGTAAAATAATTATTTTTGATATTTCCATACAATTGGTCTTTGATAATTCATTGCAATTATCACTCGATAATTCTTAACAATTTTCTTTTGATAAATTCCCAATAACTATCTTCTGGAATATTACATACACTAATCTGATAAAGAACCTTTTATAATTTTATTTAAAAAGTCATTTGATAATCTGGTGGGATTATCATTGATATATTCTAATAACTTCTTTTACAATTTATCCATGTATAATTATTTTATGATAATTTTTCACAAATTATCCATTTATAATTTAGAAATTATCCTTTAATAATATATTTTCAAAGATCCATTAAAATGTGAAAAATCGGATCAAAGAATACCTTGTTGTCTTCGAAACAAAAAATATTATTTGATTCTACTCGTCGAGACAAATTCAACGGTACTGACGACACACAATTATGATCAATAATGAAAAATTTATTGAATTTAAAAGATTTGGAGAATAATAAATAAATTAAATAAATTAAATAAATTAAATAAATAAAATGGAACACTCACGATTCTTCTTCAACCTCTCGCTATGCAAGGGTAAGAAAATCCAGGAAAACCACTACCAAGCTTCAGAGTGTTGAACGACTGTGCAAGAGGGTGTTTTGAGATCATCGGAGGACAAAAAGATCGACCAACAAGAAGAATCAAGACCTACGGTGATTTTAGAACCCTAAAAATGTAGCACCCTCAACGCACTTATAAAACACCCGATTCCAAACGTTAATAAACCTAAAAATTAATGCAGAGTCTTTAATTTCACCTAATCAATGAGTTGCAACAGAAACAGGTTGAAACAATGGTGAAACAGAAGTTTTTGAAATCTAAGGTCACCATCAATGGCCGTTCATGTGAGGTGAAGAAGGTGAGAAAGTTTTGTTTTATTAAATTTGGTTTAATTATTAAATCAATAAAATTAGTTATTTAACTTAAAAATTAAATAACGCCAAACAACCATTGTGTATAAAAAGTATACCCAACTTTGGGTAGACGCCCCATTCCAGACCCAATGGTGGTATCATATTTCTCACACGGCACACCGTTTGGGAGATATTAATGATTTATTGTTTAAAAATCAGAATAAATAAATAACTAAAATAAAAAAGGTTATTTTTTTGGGTGAGACATCCAAACGCTCGACGCTTACAAATGTTATACCCCATCTAGGGTAAAACCCCCATTTTGAACCCATTTGTGGCCTCATATTTCCCATACGTCACACCTTTTGGGAGATATTTAATTATTTTTTAATAAATAATATATTATATATTATTTAAAAACTTTATCTCACGAGCGAGTGATCCAAAAGTACGACGCCTTCGAATGTTATACCCCTCATAGAGTAAACACCATATTTCAGACATAACAGTGGTCTCAGATTCCTTAAACGACGCATCATTTTGGAATCATCCAAATATTTTGAATAAAAAGTCAACGCTTAATATATTCTATTGAATAATTTTATTTCGTCTTCCCTGAGACTTTGCAGCCCTCAAAAAATCATACTTACTTAGTGTTTAACTTAGAAAATATTTAATTGAATATTAAAGAGTATAAATTGGGCATTTTACCAGTCCGTAACATGTTTTAAAAAAACACAACTTTTCACTGATAAACCATTTTTCCCATTTAACATAATAATTTAACAGAAGAGGGTTTACGAATACCTGAAACAGTAACGGGTTGTTACAACCTCCCCACCATAGGAACTTTCTGTCCCCAGAAAGCCTACGAAGAATCCTCTGCGTCAAAAATATGAGGCCACTACTCTCTCATCAGTGCCTCCTTTTCCCACATCTCATGAGAATCAGAACCATGCTGCCATAGTACATGGACCAGAGGTATCGTCCTCCCACGAAGTACCTTGGTCTCAGAATCAACAACCATGACTGGTTGTTTAGTCACAAATAAATCTGGTTCAATCTCAAGATCACTCTAGCTCAAAACACGAGATGGATCATAGAGATACTTTCACAATTGTGATACATGAAACACGTTATGTATCGATGTCAGTTGTGGTGGTAGAGCTAGACGGTAAGCAACTTTCCCTACCTGGTCAACAACCTCCAAAGGTCTCACAAAATGTGGAGAAAGCTTCCCTTTCCTCCCAAGCTGTTGATGACCTAACTGGGGTGAAACCTTCAAGAACACCTGGTCACCAACTGAGAACTCCAAAGGTCTACGACGATGATCAGCATAAGACTTGTACCAGCTCTATGCAGTCAACATTCTCTGATGAATCAACAGGATCTTAGCTGTTGTCTCTTGGACCAAACTCGGTCCAACCAAGGAACTTTCACCAATCTATGACCAACACAAAAGATTTAACGCCCCGACCCTAGTTACCCAAAGTCGGTGCATTATTACATAACATTGACATGATCACGAGGGATTAAATCCCTATAGACTGATTGGTTTAATAGACTTGGAAGTACTAGATACAAACATAAGTTTTACATTACATTATGAATTGAAAAACAACAAAATTATGTATCCTTTTAACACATTCATCTCCCTTAGACTATCCCTATAGGTCAGTCATAATACACTTCTTCACATCCTTGTACTTTTCCTTAGTCGAGGGTAGGTTAACCTCCTCTTCTTCGGGTGCTTCCTTTTCATTTGATCAAAAGGTCTCCTTAGGTTGGCTTTCTAATCAAAGTAAGGCCTCTAGGTTGAAGTGAGGGTATTTGGGAGAATATTTGAGTAGGGGTTGGCCAAGACAAATGGCTTTGGAGGTATGATTTTGAGAGAAGGGGAAGTACCCTTTTATAAGAGAGGTGACAGTCACTTTAAGAAAATCATGAAATATTATTTTATTATACAATCATATTCCGTTTATAATGGCTCAAAAATGATTTATTTTGAGGATAAGGTGAGGATGAGTAAAAAAAATCTCAACCAATAGGTTTTAGATAGGTTTAGGCCACCATATTAACCTTATCTTTTAGATTTAACTCTTAGTTAAGTAGTTTAACTTTTACCATGTATTCTTGTATTATTATAATAAATGGTTAATAAACTGACTATAAAATGCTAAGTGAACCCCAATTGGTTCATTATTGATATATCTAACCTTATATAATTCCTTTTACCGAACCTTAGATTTTTAGGAATATTATATCAATTAATAATATAGTATTTGTTTTAAAAACTCATTTATGTCAATTTTGACACTATTTGGTATTTTGTTTTTGTGAAAGTCATAACAAATTTATCACTTAGAACAAAATTTAATTAATCTAACCTAACAGGTAATATTAACCTATAAAATTAGTGTAATTCATCATAAGTCTCAATTTACATTTATTTGGATATTTATAATATCAATTATTTTAATCTTTCATTAATAAGGTAATTACTGCATCATCATTGTATCATAAATAAATTTAATTATTTAATGTCTAAAAATTATAAATAAAATACCATTATGTAGGAAATATTTTTATCTTTCTAATGAATATTTATAGTCAAATTTATCTTATGAATAACCCTATATTAAAATTTTTTAGTTATTAAATTTTGAATTTAACACTTTTAACTCTTCTTTAAATAAAATAATAATAAATGTCATAATCTAATCCAAGTGGACCAAAAGGATCATATTTTATTCCTGAGGTTGATTTTGGTCAAAATAAACTTATCCAATAGAATTAGGATATGTGTTAAGGTAATTATAATATCATTGTTTACCTTTAATTACCTTATTTACTTTTAATCGTGGTAAATAAAAGTCAAAAGTTACTATTCACCAAAAATTATTTTCGTCTTATTGAACCACATTTTACTTACTAATGTCAACCATATCTTTTTTATTTTTCAAATTCAATTTAGAGAAGCATTAAAATTATGTTTTATGCAAATTTGCAAATGCGCCTAGAAGGTGGGTAAAAGACGGTAAAAAGTTCAATAAAATTTTATATATCTAATATTATTATAAAATGACTCCAATGAATTACATTGAAAATATATAAGTATTATGTATATATTCTTAACTAAAATAAATTTAAATAAAATAACTAATTATTTAAATAAAAAATTAGGTTTTAAACAATAACGCAATGTTTTTCACTATTCATCAAAAATTGATAGTTTTCAGAAAAATACCAAAAATTCACCCTAAGTTAGTATTGATATTCCGAATCCAAAAATGAAGTCCATTTTGAAAAATTAAATTTATAAAATTTCAAAAAGTGGGTATTACTATTCATAACGGTCAGTTTGATTTGTCGTGGTGTGTTAAAACTTCAAGCTGCGTATAACGCAAGATATTGCATTATTCAAAGAGAAACGTACCATGAAAGCTTGGGGTGTTACATTCTTTACTCCAAATAATTTCATCCTCAAAATTTATAGAATATTACTGCATAAAAAAATTTGGGTGGTTCTTCATCATAAGTTCCTTGAGATCCCACGTTGCTTCTTCCATCTTATGGTTTCTCCATAGAACTTTTACCAGACGAGTCGTCTGGTTTCTCAGCACTTGTTCTCTGGTATCAAGAATCTTGATAGGCTCTTCACAATAAGAAATATCAGGTTGTAGTTCTATTTCTTCATAGGAGAGTACATGTATTGGGTCAGGCATGTATTTTCTCAACAGTGATACGTGGAACACATTGTGAACTTTGGAGAGACTTGGAGGCATTGCCAAACGGTAAGCTACAACTCCAATTCATTCTAGAATTTTGAAAGGTCCAATGTACCTGAGACTTAATTTACCCTTCTTACCAAATCGTATAACACCCTTCCATAGAGATACCTTCAAGAAAACATGATCTCCTACTTGAAATTCCAAATCCTTCCTTCGGTTATTTGCATAGCTGTTTTTCCTACTTTGAGTTGCTTTGATGTGGGTTTGAATAATCTTCACCTTTTCCATTGTTTCATCAACAAATTCTGGGCCTACGAGTTTTATTTCACCAACATCATCCCAATAGGTTGGTGTGCGACATCTCTTTCCATATAACGCTTCATATGGTTCCATCTGAATACTTGAATGGAAGCTATTGTTATAGGAAACTTCTACCAGAGATAAATATTGATCCCACATACCTTTAAAGTCAAGTGAGAAAGATCTCAACATGTCTTCTAAGGTTTGAATAGTCCGTTCTGATTGTCCACCAGTTTAAGGGTGGTAGGTAGTGCTCAAATGAAGTTCAATATCTAGGGACTTCTGAAGAATTTTCTAGAATCTTGATGTAAAACAGGGATCACGATCAGAAACAATCGATAGGGGTACTCCATGAAGTCTTACAACCTCATTAATATATAGTTTTGCTAAACATTAAAGTGGTAAATCTTATCTTATAACAAGTAAATGTGCTGACTTGGTAATACGATCAACAATGACCCATATTGCATCATTCCTTCTAAGAGTCTTTGGTAGTACCATGAAAAAGTCCATCGTAATATCATCCCATTTACACTTAGGTATGGGAAGAGGTTTCATGACTCCTCTATGATGTTGTCTTCCAGCTTTCACTTATTGAAAAATCATACATCTTGACACATAATCAACAATCTCTCTCTACATGTTGTCCCACCAAAAATGTTCCTTCAAATCTCTATACATCTTAGTGATACCAAGGTGTATAGGTAAATTGGAGCTATGAGTATCATCCAACAATTCCCTTTTTAGATTAGGTATGTCAGGAACACAAAGTATCTTCCCAAATTTCAAAATCTCATCTTCATATATGAAGTCGATCAATATCCCATCGTTTACACCTTTAATTTTCTTTTGAAACTCCTCATCATCAGTTTGAGAACTTTTTATCCTTTATAGTAAAGATGATTTAGAAACCATTTAAAAAAGTATTGATGTTTCATCTTCTATGATTATTCCCATATCTATCTTTACTAGATCCATGAACATAGGATCCCTTTCAACTCTCATTCTGTTCAAAACTCCACGATCCTTTCTACTCAAAACATCTTCCACCTTATTTTCCTTCCCCGAGTGGTAGTGTATAGTTCAATCATAATCCTTGAGTATTTCAAGCCGTCGTCTTTTCCTCATGTTGAGTTCTTTCTGTGAGAAAATACACTTCAAACTCTTGTGATCGGTATATATATCACATTTTTCACTATAGAGATAGTGTCTCCATATCTTCAAAGAAAATATTACAGTTTCTAACTCAAGACCATGAGTGAGATAATTTTGTTCATGAATTTTTAGTTGTCGTGATGTATAGGAAATAACTCTATCGTTCTGCATAAGGACACAACCAAGTCCTTTCTTTGAAGTATCACTATAAATAACAAACCATTCATTCCCCGATGGTTGAGTCAAGATAGGAGCATTGAATAATCTTCTCTACAGTTCTTTAAAACATTCTTCACACTCTTTTGTTCAAACAAATTTAACCGCTTTAAGTGTGAGCTTGGTTAATGGGTTAGCCAATCGGGCAAAATTCTGGACAAAACGCTGATAATAACCTGCTAAACGAATAAAACTGTGTACCTCAATTATACTCATCAGTGTTGGCCATTATTGCATTTCTCTTGTCTTATAAGGATCAAAAATGATTCTATACTTAAAGAAAATATGGTCAAGAAAAGAAATTTCCAAAATCCAGAATTCACACTTGCTAAACTTCCCATATAATTCATTTCTTCTAAGGGTTTTTAGAATAGTGCGCAAGTGATTTTCATGATCTTCATAGATTTTGGAGTAAACCAAGATATAATCAATAAATACCACTACAAATTCATCAAGATATTCCTTGAAAACTATATTCATTAGATCCATGAAAACAAAGGGTGCATTAGTCAGTCCAAGAGGCATTACTGTAAACTCGTAATGCTCGTACCTGGTTCGAAATGCTATTTTTAGAATGTCTTCCTTCTTCACACACAACTGATGATATCCATATAGAAGTTCAATCTTTGAAAAACATTTAGGTCCATGAAGTTGATCGAATAAATCATCAATGTGAGGTAGGGGATACTGATTCTTTATTGTTATAGCATTGATCTCCCTATAGTCAATGCACAACCTCATATATCCATCTTTCTTCTTAACAAAAAGAACAGGGGATCCCCATGGAGAAACACTAGGGTGAATAAATCCTTTATTACTCAATTCTTCTAGTTGTTTCTTTAGTTCCACTAATTCCACAGTGGCCATTCTATAAGGGGTCTTCGATATGGGCCTTGAACCGGGAATTAAATCAATGGAAAACTCAGTTTCTCATTCTGGAGGATGTCCGGGTAAATCCTCTGGAAACACATCAACATATTCTTGCCCAATAGGTACATCCTCTATTTGAACATTCATTTCCTCACCCATATTTATTTCATTCTCTTACACCCCAATAATTGAATTTAGTTGAGCTACTGGGGGTAGATCTAGATAAGAATCAGGTGGTGACATTTCTGCTCTAAAGATAAGGTACTCTTTATCATCATCGAAAATTGTAACCTCCTTCTTCTTATAATAAATTTTCGCATCATGGTCTGAAAGTAATCCATACCGAGGATTATATCAAATTCAATCATGGGTATGACAATGAGATAAGAAGATAAAGAACATTTATATTCCTTAATGGGGACTGATTTACAAAACTTTGTTGCAATGATACTTCCCTTAGGAGTTTTGACTGGAAACTTCCTTGTTAAATCAAATTGGAAATATCTAATGTTTTTAGAAAATTGGGAAGATATCAAACAAAGCAATGATCCAGAATAAAATAAAGTATTGAATAAATTTGAGTAAACCATTTAATTACCTGCCACTATGTCATTTAGAGCTTCAACCACAACAGTAGTGATTGCATAAGCTTGGCCTTGCTCCCTTGGCCTTTTCTGAGGTAAGTTTCCTTGGAGCTTTGGGCATTCATTTGAGTAATGACCCATTTCTCTACAATTGTAACATTTAGCATTGAAAAACTCTTTCTTTCCCTTTCAATCATGATCTTGGTGGTTTTTTTCACCACACTTGTAATAGACTCCCATTCCCTTCAGGAAAGTACCCGGGTTTTTCTTCCCACATTTACTACAGGATGGAAATTCAACTTTTCCCTTCTTCTCCTTATTTCTATTTCTAGAGCGTTTAGTAGATATCTTCTTCTCCTGCTTTTCTTTAAAGTCCTAAGAATTATAGAATTCCTTTTCTATCTTGATATCACATGAGACAATATCTTTGTACGATTAGAAGGATTGTGAGACTAATGCTCGACATAGAAATGGTTTTAACCCATCAAAGAATCGATCAATCTTACTCCTTGGGTTACATATATAATATACTGCATGTATTTCTAACCTTGTAAAGTTAGCCTCATACTTTGCAATATTCTCATCTTCCTTTTGCCTTAGACTTAGAAATTGTCTTTCCATATCTGCTCGATGGTCACGAGGAAAGTGTTTTTCTAAGAAAATCTCTTTAAACTCCCTCCATTTTATATTTGATACTTCTTCATCTTCCTTTGTGTTTGAATTAATGACCACCATTGATCTGTATCTCCCGTGAGGTGATAAACTGACATGAAAACTTTTTCCCTTTCACTACTCCCCAAAGCATTAAATATTTTCTCTAAGAAACTTATCCATTACTCAGCTACAAATGTATTTGTAGTCCCATTGAATGTTGGTGGTTGTTTCCTCATGAAGCAGCCTAACATTGATCCTCCACGTTGTGGATCAGGGTGCTCCATACGGGTAAGGTTATTATTCATAGATTGAGTGAGTTGTCCCAGTATGGTGATAAGCTGATCAACACTAGTTGAATCACCAACTACACTATAATTATCTTGAGTAGGAGGGAAATCCCTAAATAGATTACGTGCATTGATACAATTTCCATTCCTTCCAATAGGCGCCACTTCTAAACAATGACATACACTAGATTTGTTTATGAATCACAATACATAATTTCAAACTTTTAAAACACTTAACATAAATTGAAAACTTTATGGATATAATCCATAATCATAAAAATGTTTTTTGAGGAGGTATATACTCATAAATCCTTCATAATGGTTTGTAAAGAAAATGTGAATTATCCTAAGCATATCCCCTGGGAGTGTCGTAACTAAGAGTGCAGCAAGGCCCGTTTTTGTGTACCAGGATACCCCGGTTCAATCCCAAAACTACTTGTCAGGGTTTTCACTCCTAGGTACATCTATGCTAGAGTTGCCTTTACCTGCTCGTATCCAGACATGGATGTATTTCTTGGAAAACTCACAAAATATCTATATTACCAAAATTCTAGGAAGTTATTCTATACTAATCCTCAAAGTCTATCTTAGGGTAATGTTTTATAATCAGAGTTTTTCTAAATCTAGCTTATAAGGTTTGTACTAAACTTCATATGATACCAACTATAATTCCCCAAACCTAGAAGCCCAGATATGGTGCTTTATTTTAATACATTTGCAAGATCACAAGGGATCAAATCCCAAAAGACCGATCAGTTTAGTAGCCTTGGAAGTACTAGATACAAACATAAGTTTTACATTACATTATAAAATAAAAAATGACAACATTATGTCTCCTTTTAACACATTCATCTCCCTTAGACTATCCCTATAGGTCAGTCATAATAGACTTCTTCGCATCCTTGTACTTTTCCTTAGTCAATGGTAGGTTAACCCCCTCTTCTTTGGGTGCTTCCTTTTGATTTGATCAAAAGGGATCCTTAGGTTGACTTTATGATCAAAGTAAGGCCTCTAGTTTTAAGTGAGGGTAGTTGGGAGGATATTTGAGCAGGGGTTGGATGATCCAAATGACTTTGGAGGTGTGATTTTGAGTGAAGGGGAAGTACCCTTTTATAAGAGAGGTGAGTGTCACTTTAGGAAAATATTGAAATATTATTTTATCATACAATCATATTTAGTTTATAATGGATCCAAAATTAATTATTTTGAGGATAAGGTGGGGATGGATCGAAAACCTCTCAACCAATAGGTTTTAGATAGGTTTAGGTCACCATATTAACCTTATCTTTTAGATTTAACTCTTAGTTAAGTAGTTTAACTTTTACCACGTATTCTTGTATTATTAGAATAAGTGGTTAATAAACTTACTATAAAAATCCAAGAGAACCCCAAGTGGTTAATTATTGATATATATAACCGTATCTAAGTCCTTTTTTCAAACATTAGATTTTTAGGAATATTATATCAATTAATAATATAGTATTTATTTTAAAAACTCATTTATGTCAATTTTGACACTATTTGATATTTTGTTTTTGTGAAAGTCATAAAAACTTTATTACTTCTAAAAAAATTTGTTTAATAAACCCTAACATGTAATATTAACCTATAAAATTAGTGAAATTCATCAGAATTCTCAATTTACATTTATTTGGATATTTATAATATCAATTATTTTAATCTTTCATTAATAAGATAATTACTACATCATCATTGTATCATAAATAAATTTAATTATTTAATGTCTAAAAATTATAAATAAAATACCATTATGTATGAAATATTTTTATCTTTCTAATGAATATTTATAGTCGAATTTATATTATGTATAACTCTATATTAAAAATGTTTTAGTTATTAAACTTTGAATTTAACACTTTTAACTCTTCTTTAAATAAAATAATAATAAATGTCATAATCTAATCCAAGTGGACCAAAAAGATCATATTTTATTCCTAAGATTGATTTTGGTCGAAATACACTTATCCAATAGAATTAGGACATGTGTTAGGGTAATTATAATATCATTTTTTACTTTTAATTACCATATTTACTTTTAACCGTGGTAAATAAAAGTCAAAAGTTACTATACACCCAAAAATATTTTCATCTTATTGAACCACATTTTACTTACTGATGTCAACTGTGTGTTTCAGATTTTTGAAATTCAATTCAAAGAAGTGGTAAAATTATGTTTTATGCAAATTTTCAAATACGCCTAGAAGGTGGGTAAAAGACGGTAAAAAGTTCAATAAAATTTTATATATCTAATATTATTATAAAATGACTTCAATGAATTACATTGAAAATATATAGGTATTATGCATCTATTTTTACCTAAAATAAATTTAAATAAAATAATTTATTATTTAAATAAAAAATTAGGTTTTAAATAATAACGCAGTGTTTTCAGAAAAATACAAAAAATTCACCCTAAGATAATTTTGATATTTCGAATCCAAAAATGAAGTCCATTTTGAAAAATAAAATTTTTAAAATTTCAAAAAGTGGGTATTACTATTCATAATGGCCAGTTTGATTTTTCGTGGTGTGATAAAACTCCAAGTTGCGTATAGCACAAACTATTGCATTATTCAAAGAGAAACGTACCGTGGAATCTTAGGGTGTTACAAAGGATATTTACAAAGACGACCATACAATGCCTAAAAAGGATCCATTTTGATCACGAACTGATAATTATTGTTATAAAAAAACTCAACCAGCCCCAGATGATCATCCCAAGCCCCACCAAAGTCGAGAACATATGCGCGGAGCATATCCTCAAGGATCGGTATAGTTTCTTCTGTCTGGCCATATGACTGTGGATCGCAAGCCGTACTCAAACGGACCTGAGATCCCAATGCCTCCTAAAGGCCTCTCAAAAAGCAAGAAGTAAACCAAGGATCCCTATTAGAGACTATAATAGATGGAACTCCATGCAAACGAATAATTTCTTTCACATTGAGATTTCCCAACTCGTCAAATTTGGTTGTATCTCGAATGGGTATAAAGTGAGCCGACTTGGTCAGCCTGTCGATCACAACCCATATCACATTCTTCTTCCTATAGGTTCAATATAACCCAACCACAAAGTCTATAGATATTTCTTCCCACTTCCATGTAGGGACTGGAAGTGGTTGAAGGAAACCCGAAGGTTTCTGGTGCTCGGCTTTCACTTGCTGGCATATATAGGAGTGGGATACAAAATTAGCAATGTCCCATCTTATACCTAGCCACCAGAACTATCACCGCATATCATATAACATCTTCGTGGTTCCTGGGTGCACATCCCACTGGGAGTTATGGAAATCCCCCATCAGAGCCTTCCTTACCGCTGACGGCACAACGTAATAGTTCTGATAACACAGAAAACCCTCTTTGGAGAACGACCATTGGGTGTCGGTCTACTCACCATAAAGAGAGTCCCTAATGCTATGGAATTAATAATCAAGCTATTGTTCCTGAAGAATCAACTCGAGAAGAGAATATGTCAACTGAACACTGGATAAAGAAACTTTATCCCCCTTCCACTGAACTCCAACATGAAACTGGGAAAAATGAGCCATCAAACCCCACTCTTCTGAAGATTCTTCCACAGCCTATGTTGGAAGTTTCCTACTTAATGCATCTGCAATGACATTCCCTTTACCTGGGGTATAGGCAATGTCAAAGTTGAAAGATTGCAAGTACTCCACCCAACGCCTTTGGCGGATATTCAAATCTTTTTGAGAGAAGATATAAATCAAGCTCTTGTGGCCTAAATACATAGTAAACCTTTCTCTATAAAGGTAATGTCTCCAAAACTTAATTTCATGCATTACAGATGCAAGTTCAAGGTCATGGGTAGGATAGTTCTTCTCATAAGGGTTAAGCTGACGAGATCCACATGCAACAACATGATTACATTGCATAAGGACACATCCCAAACCTGAACTTGATGCATCACAGAAGACTACATAACCTTTTCTAGCCTCAGGAAGAGTTAACACCGACGCAGTAGTCAAAATACGTTTTAACTCAACAAAAGAACTCTAACATTTATCATTCCAGGAAAACTTCACTTCCTTTCGAGTCAGAGCAGTTATCGGAGAAGCTAACTTTGAGAAGTCCTTAAAAAATCAGCGATAATACCCTGCTAATCCTAAGAAGCTCCAAATCTCGAAAACATTTCGTGGTTGTTCCCAATTCATAATAGCCTTCACCTTCTCATGATAAAATGATATTCCTTGTTCTGACACCACATGCCCCAATAATTTCACTTCCTGAATCTAGAAATTGCACTTTGAAATCTTGGCATGAAGTCAGTGATTCCTTAGTAGACTCAGATTTGTTCTCAGATGATGCACATGATCCTCCTCGGACTTGGATCAGACAAGAATTTCATCCAAAAAAAACAACCACAAAGGTATCCGGATACTCATAGAAAACCTTGTTCATCAAATCCATGAAAACTGTAGGAGCATTTGTTAGGATGAATGACATAACAAGGTACTCATAATGGACATACCTACTCCAAAAAGTAGTTTTCTAAATGTCATATTCTTTTATCCTCAACTGATGGTAACTGGATCGAAGATAAATATTTGAAAACCACTTCTATCCTTTCAACTGATCAAATAAATTATTAATTCATGGTAACATATATTTTTTCTTTATCATAACTTGATTGATCTTTCGATAATCAACACATAAGTGAAGAGAACCATCATCCTTATTGGCGAAGAGAACCAGCACTACCTAAGGTGACACACTCAGGCATATAAATCCTTTCTCAAGAAGATCATATAACTGAGACTTTAGTTCTTTTAGTTCAACTGGATCTATTCGGTAAGAGGGAATAGAAACCAGTTGAGTACTAGGAATTAAGTCAATAGAAAAATCAACCTCCCTTACCGGTGGAAAACCAAAGAAGTCAGAAGGAAACACGTCATGAAACTCAGCGATGACTGAAGAAAGATCCCCACACATTGAATTCCTCTCTAGATAAAAAGAAAACACTGATATCACTTTCCCCAACTTCAGATAAGAGGGTCAGGCTCTACTCGACCTTGGGTCCCATTCTACTTGAAAGACAAGAGGCACACCACTAGGTGTAGTAAGGTATAACCGTTGAAGATAACAATTGATATGGGTTTATTGGAAATGAGCTAATCCATCCCTAATATGACATCAAGAGATTTCATATTGATAACCAAAAAACTCCAAGCAAGATCGACATATGATAAAGAGAAGACACAAGCAGGACTACGAAGACCTTGCTCTCTTTTTATACCAAGGGGTGTAGTAATATCCATTGAACAAGATAAAATCTCTATAGGTATATTAAGTAGATTAACAATATGAGTTTAAATAAACTAGTGAGATGAACCGGTATCAAATAGAGCAGTCACTAAAGATGAAGATATAGTAATGGTACCTCTCACAGTTGTAGGACTCGTGTCTACTTCCTATGGTGACTCTTCCACTGCGTGAAGAAGCTTTATTCCAAATGCCCGTGTCTAGAACCCTTTTGTACGTGAAGAATTTAATTTCCCCGTAGTTTTTGGAGGTGCTGATTATCCTGTTCCATTACATGGAGTAGATAAGTAATGGTATAATCTCTGTAAGTTCCCTAAACGTTTTCAGGAGCTACAGTTCTTGGGTGCCTCAGTGCAAACCCTCTTAGAATGTTCTGGATTTCCACACTAATAGAAAGTCAATGAACTCCCTCCTGGTGCTATAGGAGGTCTGTAATGACTATATCATTGAGAACTACCATGAGAATCATCACACTTTCGTTTTACTTTAAAGAACCAACGTTTCCACAGGGAGGAAAATGTACCCCCTTCAACCCCGACTTTCCAACCAGGTCCATCTCAACCATCATCACCCTATCCAACACATCAGCATAAGTGGGAGGCTTCAGTAAGAAAAACTGAGAACAAATATCTGATTGAAGTCCCAACTCAAATTGGCATTAATTCATCTTCTCATTAGATACAATCTTAGGAGAAAACTTCGCCAACTTAGCAAAGCGATTTGAGTACTCAGTCGCAGTTTTGTTGGTCTGATCAAGCTTGAAAAACTCCACAGCCTTAGCCAAGACCATTGATTCTGGATAGAATTGGTTAGTGAAAATAACCTTGAAGTATTTCCACTCTAAACCCTCATGTTTCCTAGCCGTCACCGTTTTTTCCCACCACCTCCTGCCCGGTCCCTCCAGTACGAAGGTGACACACTTCACCTTGATTGAATTATGTGTCTCCATGAACCCGAACAAACGTTTAATCTTTCTCAACCATTCCTCAGCATGTTGAGCTTTAGTGGAGCCTTTGAAAACTAGTGGCTTATGGCATAAGAACTATTGAGAAAGATTTCAGAGAACATCCCTATGTGGATCCATAACTGGAGCTTGAACGGGAACTGGAGGTGGTGCCAGTCCTAGAGCTTGGACAGTGCGAACAATCACCTCAACCAAACTCAGATCCACAATAGGACTCGCTTGCTGAGATTCAGCAACAACCTATTTCAAGATCCGATTTCCATGTCTTCTCAGAGGCATGATTCTACACAACATCAGCAAATAAAAACGAAACATTATATTAACACTCAAACTGAGTAACGAGGAAAACTATTCTTAATAGAAGGGATAAACAAGATTTGGATTTCACTGTACCCAAATCAAAATAGGGAAAATGCTAGAACTAATTCACAATACTTCTTTCCCTAACCACCCTGATGACTTAAGGTTCATTGTGGTGAGAGCTGGTCAGACACTCAATCGCAACTACCTCCTAAGTCCAAAAAAGATTTCACAAATGCATACTGACTTCAAGGCAATATACTTAATCTCCCTTTGATACAACTTTGTCATGAACCAGCCTGGGTACCCTCGTAACCTAATAACTGAGCCGACCCTAACACAACCCGAAGGGCATTCCCGATCCCCATGGGTCGACGACTAGCACCTGACATCATACAATATATAAGTGGGAATTATTTTTCCACAAGAATGCAGAAGAAAAAGAAAACAAGGCAGTATGAATAACAAAAGAAATTCCACTAGGAGTGAAGTACTAGAATACAACAAGGAATAGAAGGCCCAAAGCATCACAACCCAAGTATGAAAATAGGGAAACACAAAGTCCCAGAGGACACAACTCACCAAGACCGAGGGTTAACAGTTGGATCCACCTCCAAGTGATTTCCCCTTGCTCGAACCTGGAAGAAAGAAGTCTACAAACACCCGAAGGCAAGAGTAGGGTGTGAGCTCAAAATCCCAGTAGAGTCTCACCACATATTCCACAATAGTTTCCAACAATTTATTAACCAAAGGAATTCATTCAATATTAAAGATAAACAGGTTTGACATTTTAAATAATAATTAGACAAATCATGTTTGAATTTACAAAATGATGGAATATTTCTAAAACAATGGATTAAATAAAACATTTATATAAAATAGTTTATATAAATTCAGTAGGTATGTAAAGAAGTTCAAAATCACTGACATACATTTATATCTCAAATATAAATAAACAAGCGGGCAACATGGTCATCTACCAAAAGGTACAATAGTATAAACCAGCTATAGGATTACTCACTCTGTATGTGAACACAGCAGAATGTGTATACACATGTCTATATGACACTGGCCAAACGAGACTCATCACCAACCCATTGGGGATGTGACCTGCCACAAGTATGTTTTAGAACATTGTCGTAGCATAGAGTGTATCCAAATAACTCACTGACTACCTAAGTCTTGCATACACTCTTATATGATGTGCGAACTATTTTAAGACTTCTTAAAAATACGATCAATCCCATTATTCCATTTTAAAAATTTCAATTTCTTTCCATTTAAAACCAAAATAGGTTTTATTCAAAAACATGCCTTTTTCACAAGATTAAACCACCGAGTTTCTATCAAATCATTTTAAGACATTTTTTTAAATTTTTAAGTCCATTCAAAACCAATTCCACCATTTCACAATTCATTTCCACAATTAAATTAAACAATTTAATTGAAAATGTTTACATCAAAACTCCAATTTAAATTCAACAATTTAAATCATCCAATTTCCATAAACACACACCTCAATTCAATGGAATTGGGGGTTTTCCAGATTCTCATGCCAAAACCAATTCAAATCTCCCAATTCAAAGGAATTGGATTTTATTACATTAGTTGAAATAAAGTTAAGTAATTGAATTTAAATTAGTAGTTGAAATAAATCAAGCAATACAAGGATAATCAATTTTGCTTATCAGAACGAAACCACCTACCTTAAGGTTTTTGATGTCAGCGACAATGATAAACCACCATGTGTGGTTAAATATACCTCCTCACAGCCTTATTATCATAAGATTCGACACAAAAATGCTCGATGCTCATCAAGGGTTCCTAGAACCAAAATATCTATTTTATTTCACAAGGAAGTAAAATATTACATGTGATTACATTTTCTATCTCCTGGATAATCTTTGGATTATCATTTTAAACTTTCACATGTGATTACATTTTCTCTATCCAGGATAATATTGGGATTATCATTTTAAATTATCACATGTGATGATAATTTATCTCACGAGGATAAGTTTCAAAATATAAATATATTATCACATGTGATAGTATTAATCATTCATGGAAAATTTTCAGTTTATCGTTAGTTCAACGCATGCGCTCACGATTATCCATCAGAATAATTATCTTTGATAATCTCCCAATTATCATTTTAATAATATTAATAATCAACCTTTGATAGTCCCAAAATTATTATTTGATTATTATATTAATTATCCTTTGATAATATATGTAAAATAATTATTTTTGATATTTCCATGCAATTGGTCTTTGATAATTCATTTCAATTATCACTTGATAATTCTTAACAATTTTATTTTGATAAATTCACAATAACTATCTTCTGGAATATTACATACGATAATCTGATAAACAACATTTTCTAAATTTATTTAAAAATCCATTTGATAATATGGTGGGATTATCATTGATATATTCTAATAACTTCTTTTACAATTTATCAATGTATGATAATTTTATGATAATTTTTCACAAATTATCCATTTATAATTTAGAAATTATCCTTTAATAATTTATTTTGAAAGATCCATTAAAATGTGAAAAATCGGATCGAGGAATACCTTACTACCTTCAAAACAAAAAATATTATTTGATTCTGCACGTCGAGACGAAATCAACGGTACCGACGACACACAATTCCGATCAATAAAGAAAAAGTTATTGAATTTAGAAGATTTGGAGAATAATAAAAAAATAAAATAAATAAAATAAATAAAATGGAACACTCACGGTTCTTATTCAAACTCCCTCTACGCAAGGGTAAGAAAATCCAAGAAAACAACTACCAAGCTTTGGATTGTTGAATGCTTGTGTAAGAGGGTGTTTTGAGATCATCAGAGGACAAAAAGATTTACAAACAATAAGAATCAAGACCTATGGTGATTTTAGAACCCTAAAAATGCAGCACCCTCAATGCACTTATAAAACACCCGATTCCAAATGTCAATCAACCCAAAAATTTACGCAGAGTCATTAATTTCACCTAATCAATGAGTTGCAACAGAAATGGGTTGAAATGGTGGTGAAATGAAAGTTTTTGAAATCTAAAGTGACCATCAATGGTCATTCGCATGTGGTGAAGAAGGTGAGAATGTTTTGTTTTATTAAATTTGGTTTAATTATTAAATTAATAAAATTAGTTATTTAATGTAAAAATTAAATAACGCCAAACAACCATTGTGTATAAAAAGTATACCCTGCTTAGGGTAAACGCCCCATTTCGAACCCAACTACGGTCTCAGATTTCTCACACGGAACATCCTTTGGGAGATATTAATGATTTATTGTTTAAAAATTGGAATAAATAAATAACCAAAATAAAAAAGGTTATTTTTGCAGGCGATGTGTCCAATCACTCGATACTTAAAAATGTTACCCCTTCTAGATTAAACCCCCCATTTCAGACCCATTGGTGGCCTCATATTTCCTATACGTCACACCGTTTGAGAGATATTTAATTATTTTAAATAAATAATACATTAAATATTATTTAAAAACTTTATCTCACGAGAGGGGCATCCAAAAGTCTGGCGCCTTTGAATGTTATACCCATCCTAGGATAAATACCATATTTCAGACATAACAGTGGTCTCAGATTCCTCAAACAATGCATCATTTTGAAGTTATCCAAATATTTTTAATAAAAAGTGTGCAATTAGTATATTCTATTGAATACTTTTATTCCATATTCCCCGAGGCTTTTCAGCCCTATAAAACTCATACTTACTCAGTGTTTAACTCAAAAAATATTTAATTGAATATTATAGAGTATTAATTGGTTGTTTTACCATTCCACGACAGTTTTTAAAAAAATGTAACTTTTCACTGATAAACCATTTTTTTCCATTTAACATAATAATTTAACAAAATAGGGTTTACGAATACTTAAAACAGTAACAAGTTGTTACAAGTCGGGTCAGGACATTACAAAGTGCTATCAGAGGTTGTTTTTCTTTGTCTTGCTGTTTTGGATTGGTAGACATGATACTAGGGATGTGTAGGAGCTTGGTAGATAGTTGTGCTTGAGACTGATCACCCCTTGTATGGGAAATGACCAAATGGCCAGGGATGAGAATTATTTTTATACTATTTGATGTTACAGTTTATGTGATTTCACCTTGGGTGAATGATGTATTTTACTTGGCTTATGGATTTATGGAATTATGGTAAACTTTCCCTTGGACAGAATGACAAGGAAGTGACATGACATGCATCATTATAGGCACTTAAAAATTCACATTCCATGCATATGAAATACCATGTAGCTGCATTAGTTTGTTTCTTGATAAGTATTATTGTGTGCTTTGAGTGATTCCATGATTAGTTTTGTACCTTTTGAGGTAATATTTTAGCATGCATGTTTGTTTAGCATGTCTTCCTTGTGATGTAACATGCTTGGACAATATATTCTATTCTTTTGTGCTTGTTATAGTATGCTAGTTTTGATATATGAAATGGTTTCATGTGAT
This sequence comes from Viscum album, assembly GCA_963277665.1. Taxonomy (NCBI): domain Eukaryota; kingdom Viridiplantae; phylum Streptophyta; class Magnoliopsida; order Santalales; family Viscaceae; genus Viscum; species Viscum album. The sequence continues at coordinate 997,873,366 of OY728138.1, read as the reverse complement.
GATTTTTGTTGGTTTCGGTTTAGGTGGGAGCTAGTTTTCAATTTTAAGGTGTATGAGCGCCTTATGATTTGGAAAAGGGTAACCCGTATACTCAAACCATCTCTAAACCTTTTTAAAAGTTTATAGACTTTGTTGAAATGAAAAAGGTTGCTAATGTTAAATGTTACAATGTAAAGTTTTCAATTAATGAGAGCCAAATGCCAACCATAAGGTGTATGAGCACCTTATGGATTGGTAGATGGTTACCCATGTGACTGAGCCTTTGTATAACCATGGAATATTTTATAATGGTTATAAATGTGAAAGTTGTTAAGTTTTGAACTTGAATGGGTGGTTAACTTTTAAATTCTTAATTGGACCCAAGTAGGTCAATTGGGGCATGTTTTATTAGATAAACTGTTATGGTGTTTATGCTTTTTTATGGTTAAAAAACTGCTAATGAGTTGCTTTTTGAAGAATCCAGGTTGGTTTAATGGGACCCTAGAAGGTTTCCTAATCAGTTAAAAGGAATTTATGTGCTAATTTTTTTATTATGACATAATTCCAATGGTTGTTAAATGTTTGAAAAGGAAGTTGATGAGACTTACCTATTTTTTCTTTGAGCTATTAGCTAAAGTGGTTACCAAGTGCCTTGTTTTATAAAATGGTGCATGAGGTTTTGTTCAAAATTATTTCAAATGTTTCAATGTTTAAGTGAATTAATGAAATGACTTTAAATTGGAACTTGAAGTGGTGTCCTTTGTTTAGACCCTTGTATAAGGGTATTTTTAATGTTTTGATGATATTCCTTGGAATGGAGACGTGAGAATTTATCCATAGGCTATTTCTTTTTAGATTTGGATTAATGAAAAAGGATCATAAGACTAGTGAATATATTTTGCATGAACAAGAGATAGGTTCTATGCTTATGCTTTATAAGGGGCTAGCCTATGGTAGGTAGCGCTCTTGGAGCTTGATGTCTTTCTTTCCATTTCATGCTTTTGACATTTGGTGACGTTTGGGTGCCATTGTCCCTAGTAGGAAATTTGGTTTTTAAAAGGATTACCTTGTTCGGGTGGGTGGTCGTTGCATCTTAACCCTTGATATGGGAGTGATCATCAAGGAATACCCGGTTCAGCAGGTTAGACATGTCCCGGGCATGGTCAGCTGCTTAGAAAGTCATGTTAACCTCTCTTTTCTTCAGTAATCGATGACTTGATATGTCTTCATCTGAGTAAATGAATTTTTGGAATTATGTTCTTTTGAGCCAGTTTATGCATGAGCCATATGGGACTTGATTGCATAGGGCAGAAAACCTGTGGATAGTAATCAAGATGTGCCGTTTTCTCTTGTAAACTCAGGGTAGTATGTGTTGACATACGTGGTAACTGTCGAGTGTTAAATGTAAAAAATGAGCCATTTGAGTTTGGTTTAATCACGAGATTTGAAATTTTGTGTGTGTCCTTGAGTCATCTATGGAGTACAATGTCGTGATCATTTAAAAATCAAGTTCATCTCACTCTAGACTCGAGTGTTTTGACACGATGGTCGGTTTGATCTTGGTTTTTATGACCAAATGTTTTAGCATACATGATTGTGGCTCGGGGATAATCATGTTAGTTCAAGTGTACTTGTTGGTGATTTCTTGGAAGAATGAATTTAACAAGGTTGGTAGTATATGAAAACCTTTAGAAACTCCGTTAATCTTGTAGGGGTTTCAGTGGTAAAGTTTGAAAGAACACGAATGCCTCAGGTGGTATAGGCATCGGAGTTCAGTTGATGACATGTCGGAAAGTGAAGCTGGGCTTGTTGTAAAGAGTCAACCAACAGTGGTTTAACTGATCTTCTTGGAAACCTTTGGTTTATTATTAGTGTACTCTTCTGAATGAGATGAGCATGTCCTCTATCATGACGTCATCCATGATACACTAAGAGAGTGTCAGTTATATTCCGCACTAAAGTTTAAAAGCTGTAGGGATGTTTTGAGATCTCTATCCATGTTGTATGTCAGATGTGTGGTTTTTGGATGAGGTTTGGTTATTCCTAAGTGATACTTGGGTTCCCGTGTAGGAACGCCTTGGACATACATTTGGACATCTGTCGCTTCCTTTGATGTGACCGCCAGGCGAATGCCGCTCTGGGATCATTCAGTGTTCTTATGTGGGTGTTTTGGATCTGTATCAATGTCTCACTTGTAGCATGGGGAACGAGCTACCTAGGGATAGTTCCATGGACTTCAGTGGGTTGACTCTGAGGTTATCCCAGACTTGTTGTCGGGCTTGGATGTAATTCTTTGAGGGAAATGTTTCTAGTGGGATGGAACCAGTATACACCTTCGTTTGTGTTGAGTCACAACAGTTTTAAATGGAAAAGTGTTGTTCTGGTCTTGAAAATTCACCAGAAGTTAGGTGTGAGATTCAGTGGACTTGTTGTTGTGAAACACATAGGGGCTTGTTTGTTTGTAAGGCAATTCTAGTTGTGGGGAGAAAGACCTGATTGGGAATTGGTCTCTTTCTAATGTTAAAGCCTAAGGTAGGGAGAACCTTTTGCCATATGCTTAAAAAGACAATGACTTGATCATGTATTTGGTTAAGCGGGCTCTAGTAAGAGCTATTTTTATGTTTTAGTTAGAAATTAAGAATTGGGTTGAGTCTTGATGACGTGACTACCGTACGCTTAAGTGGTAATTTGAGGTGCGTTGGGAATTTGAAAATGCAATGCAACCATTTGAATAAAGCTTCACGACCCTTGTAGGTTGGGAGATGTCTTTGTTGTGTCCCAAGCCTTCTTGGGGATGAGAAGTTATATGGTGTGGAGTTTGTAAGAACCCACGTTTTTGAACAAGAAGAAATTTCATCGGAATTTGAATTTTTAGAAATTACTAGATGGGTCATTTTTAAAATGGAAATTTAGAACTTAATTCTGAGAGTTGGGATGCTTTAAAGTGATGTTTTTGGACATGGGTGAAGGCCCGAGAACTTTTCCAGGAAGCTCAAGGAGTTTCAAGAGCACCGGACCGGGAAAGACATGTTTTTAAGGACCTGTAGAGGGCACGTGTTTTTTATAAAATGTGTGGACCATAACAGTAATTGTGCAAATTCTTTCAGGCGAGGAAGAAGCATTTTGCATGGGGTGCACACGATTTGTCAAACCGTGTGCCTATCCCACATGCTTAGTGGTTTGGGTAGTAGCTAAACACTGTTCATCACATGGTTTGAGCATGGCCAGATAACAGTGCTGGTCAAACTGTGTGGGGTACCTTGGTGCCCAGTAAAGTGGTGCATGGGCATCGCATGATCTATTAAACCATGCAGCCTAAACCATGCACCGAGACCCGATTTTAAAAGTGAAATAAATTTAATTAAATGAAAAGTGTGTTAAAGAGGGATTTAGGGTTGTTTCTCCCCTCTCACTTGGGCCACACGATGCACCAGCCTCCCCTCTCCATCTCGATGCATGACGACCTCTTCATGCACCCCTCTTCGACTTTGATTTCAACCGGATTTCTACCGGTTCTTAATCTGAGTCTCCATGGTACATGTTTCTCCTCCCTCTCCTCTCCTTTTTCTTGGCCAATTTTGGCTTCTCCATCGCCCTGTGGTGTGCGGCCAAAACCCTAGCTGAGGGTTTGATTCGTTTTTCATTGTTCTTCTGATTTAGGGTTGTGCAAATGGCCTCCTGAGTTATGTTGGTTCGTGTTCCAGAAATTTCCGCCGAAGGAGGGGCAGTTTGGGTTGTTTTGGTTCAGCACCGCCATCTGAGGTAAGGGTTTAAACCCGCTATTTTGTTTCGCATCCCTAAATTGATGATATTAAGGTGTTTGTTGGTGCTAGGATTTGTTTGTAGTGTTTTTTGATCAGTTTTGGGAGGAGCTCACACATGTACTCAGGTATGTATATATGTATGTATGTATGTATGTATGTATGTATGTATGTATGTATGAGCTGTTATATCCATAGTTGTTATATCATATTTAGTTTTGGTTTGAGCTTTTCATACGTCTTCTTGTTGGCGTTGATATATGGTATGTTATTTCATGGCCCTTTAAATGTTATTAAATGATGTTTTTGATGCGAGATAAATGAGGAATCGACCATGTAGTTTTTATTAAGCAAGTAATGCCTATTATATTGCTTGTTTCCCACGTGAGTATGTTAATTATATGCCGGGTGTGATAGAATTTCAAACTTTAATAACCCCTTGGGTTGCTTGTTTAAATGTAACTTGAATGTCTTTGGCCTTAGACACCCTTAGGCATGCCTTTTTAACCCATTTCATGGGATGTCAAACATGTAATTAATTTGTATATAAATTTTTAAATTAAATGAATTGAATGGTAAGGGATGAGTGACCATGACCCTTGGACCTTATTTTATATTACTATATTATTAAACATGAATTTCCTAGTATGGATAAGCTCACGTGAGTTTAATACTACCACGCCATTTATTAGGTTATTAAGCTTGAGAAGCTTGTTATAAAGAATTTCCCATGCGAGTTAAATAATGTTAAATCCATGTAGTAGTTTAATTTACATGTGTTGCTTGTTATGATATGTATTCCCATGTGAGTAAATGGAAGGCCAAGCCTTATGAGGTTGGTCCTTGCTTGAGTCTCCCTTTTGAGGTGAGTTATACTAGATGCTCTTGGTTTTGACCTTGGCATGTCTAATGAAAATTTTAAATGGATTTAAATAATTAAATGGTAAATTTTCTTGAGTGAATTATGGACTCAGATTAAAATTCCATGGATGGGATCATGTGACTATTATGATTTTCTACCTTGATTGAACCATGGATTCAATTTAGAATCCCATGTACGGGCTCAAAGGGGTTAAATATGACTAAGCCATGGGTGAATCATGGATCCAATTGAGGATGCCATGGATGGGCTCATATAGGCTGTGATTATTCCATGAGTGAATCGTGGATCCAATTGAGTGATTCCATGGACGAGCACAATGGTTAAATATGATTAAGACTTGAGTGAATCATGGATCCAATTGAGGGATGTCATGGATGAGCTCAATGGTTAAATATGACAATATACCGAGTGAATCATGGATCCATTGAGGGATTCTGTGGACAGGATCAAGAGGCACTGAATATATGTCTTGAGTGATACTTATGGATTCCTTATAGGACCTCCTAGGATGGGATTAGTTAAAATTGACTTTATACCACACCTAGAGCAATACCAGGTTTCTAAGAGGTTCACTAGGGATGAGATTATAGGGTGTTGGTTGATATTATACCTGGAGTGATACTTGAATTTCGGCTTAGTAATGTCAAGGACAGGCTCAAGTTATAAATGTTTTAAATAAGATTAAAGCAACTTATGACGCATCTCTATGCCAAAGCATAAGCTTTGGAAGAACCCGGTTCTTACTTTTGAGGTACATGTTTCTTCTTATCTCTTTTCCTTAAGTGTTTTTGAGAAAATAAGGAAAATGGGGAAAAATCCTAAAATTTTGGAAAGTATACGCCGTTTACTTGTCCACACGTCGTGTACTTTTGGCCGTGTGGGATGAGTACACAGGGTGTGTAGCCATGTTGGTGATGACGGGTGTAGAAACCGACTACACGCCGTGTAGTGGTCCTCTACACACCGTGTAGTCATTCGGTAGGAGAATAGTAAGGCGGTGGCCAGCTATGCGACAGAACACACCGTGTACTCAAGAAGACATGCCGTGTTGTCATGTCGGCAGATGAATAGTGCCACGCTGGCGGGAAACCGCCAGAGGAACAGTTAAAAAAATGGGAAGTACACGCTGTGTACTTGGAAATACACGCCGTGTAATTTGTTTTTTGTATTAAAATGGGAAGTAGCCTCCCATGTTCACAGGGAAGGCCTAGAACTAGAGGAAGGAGCAGGAGAGGAGGCTGGAGCTTTGGAGATCCGCCGAGCGCGCGTCAGGAATCCGTTTTCTGCACCGTCGATCTCCCTGGAACCGCACAGGTGAGTTCTTCCTTCTCTTGGAGTAGTTCTTACCAATTATTTTCCATGGGGAAGTTATTTTCATTTAAGAGAGTTTTCTTTCACCTTAGATCTACCTCTTTCTAGGATGATTCGCAGAACGTCGTTCGAGTATACTGATCAGGGGTGTTTAAGGTAGGTGGCTTGGTGTTTATATTCCAACTGTTGTGCGTTTTGGTGTACCGTTGAGCCACGAACCCATGATAGGGTGTTGTGTGGCTGAGGCCATGGTTATTTTAAATACCTAGAGTTGAATAGGTAATTAATTGTAATAATAAAACTGCTGTTTGGGATCTTTGCTTGGATCCAGGACCACCCCGGGGGTGCGTTCCTCTGTTTAGCCATTTGGCCAGGATACCCGAGGGTATGCCTTTAATATAATGATTGTAGAATTGACTCGAGAGGAATTGCTTGTTTACTGCTTGTTTACATGTTGGGCTTGGCCCGATTACTTGTTTAGCCTGAGGGCAGTGTTGTGATTAGCCTGTGGGCAGTGTACTACTATGCCTGTGGAAAACTTCTTCCGTGCCTGTGGGCAATTGATTCTGTGCCTATGGGTGAAACTTCTTATGCCCGTGGGCAATATCCGTATGCCTGTGGGTAGATTCTTGTGTTTGGTTTCTCATTACCTGAGGGTAGGAGTTTACGTGTCTAAGGACATTGGATGTTTACTTAGAATATTCATTGTGGTGATATTTTAAATTAAATGATTAAATGAATAGTAAAATGACAATATAACTGGTAAGGTTGTTACTTTTGAGTACTGCTTAGTTTATTGCATTTTTACTACTGCACACTGTTGTTTCACGTTTACACACAATTGAGCACGAGCCTTTGGTGGGTGCCTACTGGGATTTATTTCTCACACCCTGTTTGGGTCATGATTTTCGGCCCAAACAGATTACGTTTCTACAGGTATAGATAAGGGAAAGGGTCCCTATATAGGTACTTGATTGCTGCTGAGGAGTAGGAGGGCATGGGACCGAGCCTAGGATCGCGATGCCGCTGGCTGTTCTATTTTTCTTTTCTGTACTTTTACTTTAGTTGTAATGTATTATATTGCAGTATAACATGTTCTGGATGTTTTTTAGAATAGTGACATGATGCATCTTCATATATATATGACGACTGGTTTCCTTTTGTTTTTATCAGTTATTCATTTTAGTTATATGTACTGTTACTGCTTCCGTTGTTGTTGTATGTTTATATTATATTCCGCTGCACTACACTTTGACAAATGAGGGCATAGTTTCCCCACTATCAGACCTGGGCCCTCGCTGCTAGTTGGCAGCCTCTGACCTTTGGGGAAATGTGCTTGAGGTCATGTGGAGAACCGGGTTCGGGTCACCCATTGAGTGGCACCCAGAACCGGGACGTTACAAAGTGGTATCAGAGGCGGTTCTTTTCTTTGACTTACTATTTGGAGCCTTAGTCAGGGATAGAATGGAAACGGTAGTTGGTAATAATCTATGCCCGGGTGTAGCTAACCTGTGTACATGGAAAATCCAGTTTACCTCATATTTTTTCAATTCTTTTGATTTTTCAAATTATACAGTTGATTTGATTTCACCATTGGGTGACGCACTTGTGGTGTGCTGTTTATATTTTATCCATGGGTTCTATTTAGTTGCAACCCAATGAGATGAGGGTATTCCATCTCATGCATCATTTAGGCACATGCTAGGAATCACATTCCATGCATAGTTCTATGCCACGTAGGTGCATTAGAAATTGCATGTTTTTGTGATAGTTGTTGTGCTAAAGAAAACATGTTGTTGTGATATCTGCTTTGATAAATACCGGCTATATGATAGGGTATTTCTGTACAAGTCTGTTGAAATAATGGACGCCAAAATTTGGTTTTTGGGGAGTATGGGCCCCCATTGACTAGAATTTGGTGGATTATTGACTGTTTATTATGTTATAACACAGATAAGATGTCAAAATTTGATTGGTGGGGAGTATGGGCCCTCACAGATCAGAATTTGACACTTAGGTCTTGCTTTTCAGTATTTTTTGGGTTCCAAAGAAGTTTCTGAGGCATACTGTTCAGAAAATCCAGTATACACGCCGTGTAGTAACTTAAACACGCCGTGTATGTCCTTCTGTTCGGGAAGAAAAGAAAACTTTTTGAGTACACGCCGTGTACCCTAAGTACACGCCGTGTAGTCTCTTCCCGTGTCACAGACCGTGTGGGTGGGGACACGGGGAAGGGAAATGCTTGGGGAAAACACGCCGTGTACCTGATGTACATGCCATGTAGTGTTGACCCGGTGTCCTCTGTGTAACTAACAACACGGGCGGAGGAAACCTTAAGACATACACGTCGTGTCCACTGTGGAACACGCCGTGTAGTATGACCTGGGGACCCGACCGTGTAACTAACAACACGGGTCGGTGTAATCCTTTCGTGTACACGCCGTGTGTATTTAGAACATGTCGTGTAGTGTGAGCCATGTGTCTAGCTGTGTAACTAACAACATGGTTCGGTGAAGCTCATCTAGTACACGCCATGTACCTCTGGGACACACCGTGTAGTCTTGTCTGAGGACAGACCGTGAGGACTTAGCCGTGTGGCTGGAAAACGGGGTGGTGTACACGCCGTGTTCGGGTGTCACACGCCATGTACTATCAAGCTGAGTAGTCGGCTATGTCACAAGTGACACAGGTAGTTGAAAAATTACACCATACACGCCGTGTAGATTATATACATGCTGTGTAGTTTTGTTCAACGGGAGCCGTGTGGATTGTCCGTGTAGAAGGACCTGGGCCGGGGAATAGAAGTTAGGTACACACCGTGTAGTCAGTATACACGCCATGTAGTCTTGTTTTTCAAATCTTGAAATGCCTTCTTCCTCCTGTTCCCTTTTTGGTCCCTTCGTTTCAGTTTTTGATAATCTTGATCTAAGGTGTGTGTTTGACCTTGTAGTGTCTTGCCACCTAGACGACCACACGTTGTTCGCCAGGAGAGCGGTGATGATTATAATCCATAGATGGTGGTCAATGGGATACCAATGGATCCTCTAGTAGAGCTAGATGCGGCGCTAACCGTTATACTGGACACAGGCATGATGCGCAGTTCCGTAAAGGCTTTATGCGGTTCATGCAGACCTTTCAGGGAGCACCGCCGGCTGCCACATCTATGGCTGAGCTAACTCATACCTTTCAGCAGCAACATCTGCCTACGTTTTCAAGGGATGGTGAACCACAGGCTGCAGAGTCTTGGCTAGGGTCGATGCAGACTATTTTCGAGCATCTTGAGACGCCTCCAGGGCAGAAGGTCAAACTCGCGACGTATATGCTGCGTGATTCCACCAAGAGGTGGTGGGATGTTACCACTCAGTCAGAGCATCACATGGACATTGTGTGGGAAGATTTTTAGTTAGTCTTCTATGACTTCTTATTTCCAGAGATGCTGAGGGCAGATAGAGCTCGAGAGTTCATGAATCTGCAGCAGGGCGCTATGTCAGTGATGGACTATTCTGTTCGTTTCACCAAGCTTTAGCGTTTTGCACCCGTTCTGGTGGGCGATGAGATGCTGAGAGCTAGACGCTTTGAGGGTGGTCTCCGATATGACATCCGAGCACTGGTGAATGTTTTCAGGTTGCCTTTAGTACATGCTATTGTGAATCAGGCACTGATTACATAGAGGAACCTGCGGGAATCTAGTGGTGTGGGCCAGGGCGGTTCAACACCAGTTTCTGGTACTATTTCTACTGGTAAGAGGAAGAGACAGATGGACTTCTATTAGGGTGGCAGTACCAGCCAGAAGAATGCTTCAGGTGGCCAGGTCATGTGCTACCAGTGTGGTAAGGAGGGACACAAGAGGCCACAATGTCCATGAGACCCAGTGGAGTGCCGAGCTTGCGGCAAGATGGGTCATCTACAACGCTTTTGTAGGGAGTTTCCACCGATGTCTAGTGAGAGGGGTTCTGTGCAGACTCCGCGTGTGGGAGCAGGACCAATGGCTTCTTACCAGTCAGGGAACTGGAATACGTCAGGGCATGCAGGCCGAAATGGTGGTCGTGTCCATGGTAGCCAGACACCAGGATCTCAGAGGTAGCAGGGCGGGACAACTCAGGGTAGCTAGGCTGTGTCGTAGGGTCGTGACATTGGGCAGGCATGTGCAGTGCAACAGACCCAGCTGAAGAAGGATTCCGGACCTTCTACAGTCATAGGTACTATTCTAGTAGATTCTATCTTATCTTCTATACTTTTTGAAATGGGTGCGACACATAGTTTCATATCTGTACCCGTATTGGAGATCCTTGGGCTCCGTGTTTCTACTTCTTCTAATATCATGATGCTAGAAACTCCATTGGGGACTAGAACGGCTGGTGTGCGTCAGTGCAAGGAGTTCCCCCTTGAGGTTAGTGGGTGTCACTTTCTTTGGGACCTCTATGTCTTAGAGATGACAGCTTATGACGTCATTCTCAGGATGGACTGGTTGGTTCCCTTTCGAGCCTTTGTAGACTGCTATTGTCGCAGGGTGAGTTCATGTCACTAGAGGGTGGAGAGTTTCTATACAAGGGTGAATGGGATGTTCAGGCAAGTTGAGCTGGACCAGAGCATCATGGGCGAGGTGGAGTCATATCCCAGATTGCGAGTTTGTATCTGGATGATCAGGGGACTTGTCAGACAGATTTCCCTCCAGTGGTTGATCATTTCAGGGATGTCTTCCCGGATGACTTTTTCAGGTCTACCTCTGGAGTGAGAGGTGGATTTCTCTATCGAGCATGTGCCAGGACCAACACCAGTGTCCATTCCTCCTTATAGGATGGCCACACCTGAGCTGCAGGAGCTCAATAGGCAGTTAGAGGAGTTACAGTCAAAGGGTTTCATCTAACCCAGTACTTCTCCTTGGGGTTCTCCGGTCCTTTTTGCGAAGAAGGCGGACGATACCCTCAGACTCTGTGTGGATTATCGGAAGTTGAACCAGTTGAAAGTCAAGAACCGATATCCCTTGCCAAGGATTGAGGATCTTTTTGATCAACTTCGTGGAGCACGAGTGTTCTCGAAGATTGACTTGAGATCAGGATATCATCAGCTGCGCGTGAGACCATCAGATGTACCGCTTACAACATTTTAGAGCAGATATGGTCTGTATGAGTACTTAGTTATGCCGTTCGGACTCACGAACGCACCATAAATTTTCATGGCTCTGATGAATCGTGTGTTCCATCCGTATCTGGATTCTTTTGTGGTAGTATTTGTGGACGACATCTTAGTGTACTCTCACACTCGACACGACCATGCCACCCATCTTGATATCGTATTGAGTACACTGAGAGAGCATCAGTTATATGCTAAGCTCTCAAAGTTCCACTTTTGGATGGACCAGATTCACTTCCTGGGTCATATCATCTCAGAGGAAGGAGTTGTAGTAGACCTAGAGAAGGTGAGAGTAGTAGTTTCCTGGGAGCATCCTAAGAACATGTTTGAGATACGGAGTTTCTTAGGGCTAGCTAGTTACTAAAGATGCTTCATCCAGGAATTCTCCTTCTTAGCAACGCCGTTGAAGGGTTTGACTAAGAAGGGTGTGAAGTTCGTTTGGTCGGAAGCTTGCGAGACAACCTTTCAGAACCTGAAAGGAAGGTTGATGTCAGTGCCAGTCCTGATACTTCCAGATCAAGGGAATAACTATACAGTTTACTGTGATGCATCAGGTATTGGACTGGGAGCAATGTTGATGCAGGACGATCGAGTTGTTGTGTACGAGTCTCGGTAGTTGAGGCCACATGAGAGGAATTACCTGACACATGATATCGAGTTGGCTGTAGTTGTGCATGCGTTGCGCTGTTGGAGACATTATCTATTGGGAGAACATTTTGTGGTTTTCACCGACCACAAAAGTCTCAAGTATATCTTTAATCAGCGTGACTTGAATTTGAGGCAGCGAAGGTGGGTTGAATACCTACAGTCCTTCGATTTTGAGCTTGCCTATACACCTGGTAAAGGTATTGCAGTAGCTGATGCACTGAGCAGGAAGACTCAGATACAGGCAGTGTAGGAGGCCAGTGATGAGTGGCAGCTTATGGCTTTGTTCTCTGAGATGCATTTGGAGGTACACGACAGTCAGGGGAAAACTTATCTTTCATCTTTAGCTGTAACTTATACCCTCATGGATAGAGTTAGGATGATATAGCTATCTGATCCATAAGGCCTAGTTCTACGGGAGTCGGTGGAAAGTGAGGACCCTCCTCCTGGTTGAACGATAGGTGATTATGAAATTCTGCGTTTCCATGGACGAGTGTGGGTTCCGGGAGATATATGCGAGGATTTGATGTGGGAGTTTCATAATTTAGCTTGGGCAGTTCATCCTGGGGTTACCAAGATGTACCGCGACTTGAGACGTCAGTACTGGTGGCCGGGTATGAAGAGAGATGTAGCTGGTTTTATTAAGAGGTGTTCCACCTGTCAACAGGTGAAGGTGGAGCATCAGAGGCTAGCTGAATTGTTACAGCAGTTACCCATCCTGGAGTGGAAATGGGATGATTTTGCGATGGACTTCGTGACTGGGTTCCCGAGGTCACCTAGAGGCAATGATGTCGTGTGGGTTATTGTGGATAGACTCACGAAGGTAGGTCACTTTTTGCCGATCAAGGAGACCTTCGGTGTTGACGAGCTCGGAAAGTTGTATATCCGAGAGATCGTACGTATTCATGGGGTTCCTCTTTCTATTATTTCAGATAGGGACACCCGTTTTACGTCTTGTTTCTGGAAGAGTTTTCAGAGGGCACTGGGTACACAGGTGCTTCTAAGCACGACTTACCACCCTCAGACAGATGGCCAGTCAGAGCGTACGATACAGGTGCTTGAGGACATGTTGCGTGCATGCGTCCTGGACTTTGGGGGCTCTTGGGAGAAGCACATACCCCTAGTCATGTTTTCCTATAACAATAGTATTCATACAATTATCGAGATGGCACCATACGAGGCTTTATATGGTAGGCCATGCTGATCACCTTTGTGCTGGTTAGAGGCAGGTGAGGCAGCTTTACTAGGACCACGTCTCGTGTGGGAGACTTCTGAGCAGGTCCAGTTGATTCAGAAGCAGATGGCTACCATGCAGTCTCGTCAGAAGTCTTATGTTGATCGCCACAGATGACCCTTGGAGTTCGTGGTCGAGGATCAGGTTTTCTTGCATGTTTCGCCGAGGTTGGGACATAGGCGGATCGGGAGATAGGGTAAAATTTCACCGAGGTATATGGGGCCATTTGAGATTTTGGAGAGAGTCGGTCCGATTGCCTATCGGTTGCAGTTACCACAGAGGTATCGCGCCATGCATGACGTCTTCCATGTATCTCGGTTATGTCCCTATCATTCAAACCCGTCTCACGTCTTTCAACCCGAGTAGGTTGAGCTTCAGGTATATGCATCCTTTGAGGAGCACCCGATTCATATTGTTGATAGGAGCACGAAGGTTCTCTGAGGCCGGTCAGTTCCTCTCGTATAGGTGCTATGGCAACATGGATGAGTGTAGGACGAAACCTGGGAGCGGGAGACTGACGTACGTGCTTAATGGCCAGAGCTGTTCTGAGCTTTATCTTCGCCACCATTGGAAGGGAAATTCGGGGATAAATTGCTCTAAGGGGGGAGTTTGTAAGAACCTGGTTATTACTTTTGAGGTACGAGTTTCTTCTTTTCTCTTTTCCTTAAGTGTTTTTGAGAAAATAAAGAAAATGGGGAAAAATCCTAAAATTTTGGAAAGTACACACCGTGTACTTGTCCACACGCCGTGTACTTTTGGCCGTGTGGGATGAGTACATAGGGTGTGTAGCCATGTCGGCGATGACAGGTGTAGAAACTGACTACACACCATGTAGTGATCCTCTACACGCCGTGTAGTCAGTCAGTAGGAGAATAGTAAGGCAGTGGCTAGTTGTGCGACAGAACATGCCGTGTACTCAAGAAGACACGTCTTGTAGTCATGTCGACAGATGAATAGTGCCACGCTGGTGGGAAACCGCCAGAGGAACAGTTAAAAAAATGGGAAGTACATGCCGTGTACTTGGAAATACATGCCGTGTACTTTGTTTTTTTCGCTTAAAATGGGAAGTAGCCTCCCCTGTTCACAGGGAAGGCTTAGAACTGGAGGAAGGAGCAGGAGAAGAGGCCAGAGCTTTGGAGATCTTCCGAGCGTGCGTCGGGAATCCGTTTTCTGCACCGTCGATCTCCCTGGAATCGCACAGGTGAGTTCTACCTTCTCCTGGAGTAGTTCTTACCAATTATTTTCTTTGGGGAAGTTATTTTCATTTAAGTGAGTTTTCTTTCACCTCATATCTACCTCGTTCCAAGGCGATTCACGGAACGTCGTTCGAGTATACTGATCAAGGGCGTTTAAGGTAGGTGGCTTAGTGTTTATATTCCAAATGTTGTGCGTTTTGGTGTACCGTTGAGCCACGCACCCATGTTGGGGTGTCGTGTGGCTAAGGCCATGGCTATTTTAAATACCTAGAGTTGAATAGGTAATTAATTGTAATAATAAAACTTCTGTTTGGGATCGTTGCTTGGATCCAGGACCACCCCGGAGGTGCATTCCTCTGTTTAGCCATTTGGTCAGGATACCCGAGGGTATGCCTTTAATATAATGATTATATAATTGCCTCGAGAGGAATTGCTTGTTTACTGCTTGTTTACATGTTGGGCTTGGCCCGGTTACTTGTTTAGACTGAGGGCAGTGTTGTGTTTAGCTTGTGGGCAGTGTACTACTATGCCTGTGGGCAACTTCTTCCGTGCCTGTGGGCAATTGATTCTGTACCTGTGAGATACACTTCTTACGCCCATGGGAAATATCCGTATGCCTGTGGGAAGATTCTTGTGTTTGGTTTCTCTTTACCCGAGGGTAGGTGTTTACGTGTCTGAGGACATTGGTTATTTACTTAGAATATTCACTATGGTGATATTTTAAATTAAATGATTAAATGAATAATAAAATGACAATATAACTGGTAAGGTTTTTACTTTTGAGTACTGTTTAGTTTATTGCATTTTTACTACTGCACACTGCTGTTTCACGTTTACACACAATTGAGCACGTGCCTTTGGTGGGTGCCTACTGGGATTTATTTCTCACACCCTGTTTGGGTCATTCTTTTCGGCCCAAACAGATTACGTTTCTACATGTGTAGATAAGGGAAAAAGTCCCTATATAGGTACTTGATTGCTGCTGAGGATTAGGAGGGCATGGGACTGAGCCTAGGCTCGTGATGCCGCTGGCTATTCTATTTTGCTTTTCTATACTTGTACTTCAGTTGTAATGTATTATATTACAGTATAACATGTTCTGGCTATTTTGTAGAATAGTGACATGCTGCATCTTCATATATATATGACAGATGGTTTCCTTTTGTTTTTATCAGTTATTCATTTTAGTTATATGTACTGTTACTTCTTTCACTGTTGTTGTATGTTTATATTATATTCTGCTGCTCTACACTTTGACAAATGAGGGCATAGTTTCCCCACTATCTGACCTGGGCCCTTGTTGCTAGTTGGCAGCCTCTGGCGTTTGGAGAAATGCGCTTGAGGTCATGTGGAAAATCGGGTTCGGGGCACCCGTTGAGTGGCACCCAGAACCGGGACGTTACAAGCTTGGATTCAGTCTAGACTTATATGGTACATATGGCATTCTTGGGAATTTTGTTGTGCTACCAGTTATACGGGGGATTCCAGGCTTGATCCGGATCTTGAGACTTATAAATTCAATGAATTGAACTATTTAACTTTTGATTAAAGGAAATGTATATTAAATGAGTATCTTCATATGAAGGATTTTACTTTTGAGTAATTCTTTACTTGTTGTGTTTCTGCTTGCACTGCTATTTTTTCTTAACACATGATGGATTGGGTTTGACATCATGGGTGCTGGAATACTGGGATTTATATCTCACACCCTACTTGGGTACCTTTGGTACATGAGTAGATCTACTTGTTTGCAGGGATTTTGACCTTAATTTTTTTGTATTTCTTGTAACTGGAAGTTGGGAGAAAATGACCGGGATGGAGCTCGGGATGCTTGTGGTGATTGACTTTGGGATTTGCTGTCTTTTTTTAATTTTTATTGAGATGAAAATCATGTTGTAGTGGTTATTGCTTTCAGATAGGTATAATCATATGGCTTGCATGCATTGTCAAACTAGCTTTGGCCATATTATATATTTAGTTGTTACAATTGTCTTATGCTACTTTGATTATTACTTTATATTTCTTCCGCTGATATTTGAGTTTTACTATCTATTTACCATTGTGAACTCTAAGATTTAGGGCATAGTCTCCCCACTGAACTACCTTTACACCCTCGCTACTAGTCGGTAGCCTCTAGCATATGGGGAGATGTTCTTGAGGCCATGTGGTGACCGGACCGGTTACCAGAATAATGGTAAGTCGGGTCGGGATGTTACAGGGTGTCACAACCATCTCCCTCCAATGATACCACAATGAGGGGAGAAATATAATGACCTGCGAGTCCCACCTCCAGTAGGCCCCAAGTTGAAGACTAGCACCGAGAGTATAAAAATCTCACGAAATGGGAGATATTACCCTTTATAACAAAATAAGACTAGGAGATAAGATGAATCATTCACAAGAAACATTGTGACATAATATAAAAAGAAACCAAAAGCATCCCACAATGCATGTATAAATAAAATAGGTACTGATAAAAGTATCCAAAAATAAATACCCAAAAATCAATGTTAAAGCAGTGACCCAACAACTATCCAAAGATCCAAGCTAGTAATGTTCAGAACGATCAATATAGTCCTCCTCAGAACCTGAAAATCAGTTTATATATGTAGGGTGAGCATACAAGTATACTAGGTAGGAAAACCAAAGTTTCTCATTGAAATTTGAAAGAACCATACTAATGCATTTGTGAGCAAGAAAAAGAACCAACAACACCTACATATTTCAACTATCTATCCCGACCTCACCAAGACACGCTCCCCAAATAATGCAATCCAAGTAATATAATATCTAAGGACCCAGCCCCCTGAATGCCCGGAGCCAGTTCCCATGAGGAATTATGTACAAAAAATTTATTACAGACATTTACAAATAATACATCATGTCTCGTTATTACAGAGGATCGCGAGGTTTAGGTTCTATGAAACCAGCTGCTTCTGAAAAAATTCTTTAGTAAAAACCCATACCTAAAATTTTTTTAAAACAAAAACATAGGGTGAGAAAAGTATGCCTAGTAAGGGGTTTGAAAACCACTTTAAAATATTCTTTCTTTACTGAAAAGGAAAATATTATTCTTGAAAATAAACTTAAACATTGGGAAATTAACTATCTTGGAATAAAGAAAAATAATAACATAACATCTAATCATGATCATATTACGCAGTTCCAATTAGGGAAAATAATTGCTTGTATAATACATGACCATTAACAACATACTGGGTAATGAATACTACTATCAAGGTAGTTCTGAGTGCACAAGACATAATCAAAGAATGCTGTAATAATGAACATAACTGGTGCACATATCATGATGGCCATATCCATATCTTTTCACATTTAATAACATAAAGCTTCTGTTAAATGGATGAAGTCCAGTACTACTGCGACATATCATGTCATTCCATTAATTCATTCTATGCATACAAGAGGATCTGAACCAGGGATATCCTACTAGTCGAAAAATCCCATGGTTGGTCAATTACTAAAACATTAAGAGGAGGGTATAATGCTAGAATGTGTCAAGGTCTCGTTCCAATACCATAATCATCTATGTCCAGAAATTTCACCTGAACCGTCTATGTCCAGGAATTTCACTTGATCCGCAACTGTTGTCAGGTCTTGTGCCGTGACACTGTTTTGTCTCATGAGACCTACTGATGCATCGAGGGGCTATAGCACCTCACCCGTCACATAATCAGTCCAATACAATCCTGTAATTTATTAGGGGCTATGTATCCAAGGCGTCCCATACCTCTTTGGATACCCATTTTAAAGTGATATTATTTGGGGTGTCCCATACCACTCCAAATAATGAGTTCTTAGATTCTTTATTATTATTTGGTGTTTTATCAATCAAATAAAAATATAAAATGAAATTTACGGAAGAAATACATGCTTTAAATATGACATTATAACATGCATCATTTCTACGTTGATAAGAGCTAAGTTTCAAATATATGAATCTATGTTATTAATTCTGGGTACATGATTCCATTAATTTTACACATAAAAAGCACATAAAATGATGGATGATTAGGGTTTGCCACATGAGGTGATAAATGATAACTACATGTAAATATAACACTTAAAGAAAATACTTGACATTAATTATTGTGATAAACATGACTTTTGAACTTGCAAATAAATTAAACCATAACTTGATTAACTACTAACATTTACCACAATAGGTTTATCATAAAATAATAAATACACAGAACATGATAACATGATCCCATAAATCCCTAATACTCTAATATATCTTAATCAAGCCAAAATACATCTTTTCAATTCATAACACAACAAGGGTGAAAGTCAATATAACTTCTTTAATTAAACAAGATCATTAGTGCAACTTACATATTGGCTTAGCGACCACCAAAATTATTAAGATCTTACATGTATCGAAGTATAAACTAAGTACTGATAATTATTAATTGAAAATAGGGTTTTGGAAAATAAACCTATAAATAAATTTTACATAACCATATATACGCAAAGTGTATATATGGGTTTGTACACAATTTAATCAAGATCCATTAAATTTCCTTAATATTATAATACCTCTGACCAATAACCATTTATTTGATTAAAACCAAAGAATATAGGGTTTATTATCCATGAAACCGTATGTTCATAACTATATAAAAATGATGGTTTTATACTATAACATAGATTCAATTAGACCCCAAAACCCAATTTTCATCTAAATTATTATTTAAATATAAGTATTCATTTCTTAAAAATCATAATTAATTTGTAATAAAATACAAAAACATATAAGTATTTAGTTATATATATACATATAAAATTTACATAATGGATTTGTAGATTAAAGTAGATTCAAAATAACTTATATAGGTACATAATCTTAGTATACAATAATGAAATAATTGGAAATATTAGAAATAGATTTGAATATGGGAATATATATATATATATATATACGTAAATACTTAAACTCCCGATTACACATATTGTATAAAATGACTTTCTTAAAAGGAAACCTTTCAAAATTAAACTTTCCATATATACCTGAGTGCATAACTCATGAAAAATCCCCTCGGTAAAAGAGAGGATTTGAGATATACATGTATGTTTCAAAATTATATATATATATATATCACAGCATGTATAACACAGGTTTTAAAACAAAACTAAAAAAAATCAAACCTTCAACCCATTTAAAGATCACCCTACCAGAACCCGAACACCTATTTTTTTTAAAGAAAGGAGAAGGACGACTGCAGTACAGGAAGGGGTATATATATATACATATATATATATATATACATATATATATATATATATATATATCTGATTATACACCATGTGTGTATAATAGGTTTTGCTTCATAAAAAATAGACTAATCCCCTTACTTCAGCTTAAAGAGGAGGAGATGCTCGGGAGACTTCAGGATAGCTTGGAGGACTTGAGATGATCGCTAAAGACTTGCAAAGATCTGGGGATTCTTCGAATTCTTGGTTCAGTATTAATATATATTACCTAGAGTATTTTAAACCAGGAGAGTGGAAAAATGAGGCCAAAGTGTCCTCAAAGTCATCCCTTTCGGTATCCGAGAGTGAGTGGAGGGCCCGGTGGTTAAAAGAGTGAAGAAAAAACGGGGAAAACATAGGGGAGTAGGCTACTGGTTCGGGGAATGCCACAAAGAAGACAATAGCGCCGCGAAGAAGGAAAACGACACGGGAGGAAGAAAACCAAAAAAGAATGGATGGACCAGATCAGGCCGATCTTGATCTAACGACCAGTGAACGCTCGAGTTTTATAAAAATGGATGGACGACTTGGATTGAGTCCAGGTTTGATCGGACGGCTCGGGAACAAAGCGGAGTTTAAAAAAAAAGTGAATAGCTGGGATTAGATCGTGTAAGATCGAACGGTTCTAAAAAACGCAGGGATATTCTGTGGTCGATTGAGGGTTGAACCCAGGATCGGTTTCGACGACCGAGATTGCACGTTGAGAGATCCAACAGCCAAGATCTCGTTTTGGCCGAAAAATCTATTCCCACATCAAAACTAACCAATATTTGGGCGTGGCTTATAAGCCTCAACGCTCCTGCCTCATGCCAATAACACAAGAACACACTCTCAGGGCCTTATACACGGGCCCCTCCCAGGCTTCGGCCCACCCTTACACCCTGCGCACCACACGCCTTATACACGGGCATGTGCGTGCGCGCTAGTACCTAGCGCGGGCTATGATCAGGATCCAGCTCTCCTCTAAGCATGCACTCGAGACACCCCTGGTCGCCACCTTGGGTGTCTAGGGGACTGGCCTTGACCTTGAGGGCTTGGCCTGAAGGTTTCCCTCGGTTGGCTGGTCCCCTTCTATTTTTTTATTAAAATTTAGATATGACATTTACATTTGAAAACAATATGTACATTTATTTAAACATATATGTTATTTAAAATAGTAAGTATCTATAAACATAAGTTAAAATAATTAATGAAAACATTAAAAATTCCTGTTAAACTATTCAAAAGTGTAATGGTTTTATAAAACTAGGGTTCATAGTTCCAAACATAAAATACTTCTAAGTTGAAAACATGGTTTCATTTGGTTAAAATATTAAATTAGGGTTTTTAAAGCATTATTAAAAATACATCTTCAAAATACTTATTTAAGGTATACTATTTCCCTACTTATAAAATACCATCTTTAGGAGTTATAACCTTTATATTATTTAAAAGGTACTTTAAATTATTAGGTTTTGAACTATATAAATAAACATTAGGGTTTGTGAAATCAACTAGGTTCATAAAAGTATTCTTTTATTTAAAACTATTGTAACACCTCAAGCTTCCACGGTGCGTTTCCCTTTGAATAATGCAATGACGTGCATTATGCGCAACTTTGAGATTCTAACACACCACAACCAATCAAACTAGCCGTTATGAATAGTAATACCTACTTTTTGAAATTTTATAAATTTTATCTTTCGAAATGGACTTAATTTTTGGATTCGTAATATTGAAATTATCTTAGGGTGAAATTTTGGTACTTTTCAGATAACTTTCATATTTTGATGAATAGTGTAAATTACTAAATTTTAATTAAAAACAACTTTTTTAATCAAAATAATTAATAGTGATAAATTATTAATTTGAGTGGTTTTAAAGTATATTTAGAATATATTTTTACCATTTAATACAATGTTGGTCATTGGATGAGATTTCACATTTAAACCAGACATAAACAAGTGTCAATCTTTTGATAGTTATTATCTCTTTAAAACACGCTATTTGTTTTGACGACGGAAATTAATTTTTAAATTAATTAATGCAACTGATATGTTTTGAATTTGGTAAAATAGACATCATTTTTGAATTCATAATATCAAATATATCTTAGGCCTAATTTTTGGTATTTTTCTGGAAACTTTCATTTTTTGATGAATAGTGAAACCACTAATGGTAGTTAAAAAACTGAATTTTTCATAAAACTTAATTTTACCGCTTTTGTGAGTGGAATTTTGAAAATCCGAGAGACACAGTTAATATCAAGGAGTAAAATGTGGTTCATTGAGATGAAAATAATTTTTGGTGAATAGTAACTTTTTACTTTTATTTACCACGGTTAAAAGTAAATAGGGTAATTAAGGGTAAAAATGATATTAATATTACCATAACACATGTTCTAATTCTATTGGAAAAGTGTATCTCGTCCAAAAACAACCTTAGGAATAAAATATTATCATTTAGGTCCACTTGGATTAGATTAGGACATTTATTATTATTTAATTCAAAGAAGAGTAAAAAGAGTTAAAATCAAAGTTTATTTACTAAAAAAAATTTAATATTGGGTTACAAATAAGATAAATTCGATTATAAATATTCATTAGAAAGCTAAAAAGATTTTCTAGATAATAATATTTTATTTATAATTTTTAGACATTAAATAATTTAATTTATTTATGATACAATGATGATGCAGTAATTACCATAATAGTGAAAAATTAAAATAATTGATATTATAAATACCCAAATAAATATAATTGGAGACTTTTATTGAATTACACTAATTTTCTAGGTTAATATGACATATTAGGATTGATTTAATTGACTTTTTTGAAGTAATCATTCTTTTATGAGTTTCACAAAAATCCATTATTGAATAGTGTCAAAATTGACATAAAAGAGTTTTTAAAACAAATATTATATTATTAATTGATATTAAATTATGAAAAATCTAAGGTTCGGCCAAGAGACTTATATCATGATATGTGTATCATTAATGGACCACTTTGGGGTCTCTTGGATGTATATAGTAAGTTTATTAACCATATAATATAAAAATACAAAGAGACATTGTAAAAGTGAAACTAATTAACCAAGAGTTAATACTTAAAGATAATGTTAATATAATGACCCAAACCTGTCTAAATTCTATTGTTTGAGTGTTTTTAGACCTATACCCACCTTAACCTTTAAATAATCCACTTTGTATCCATTAGAAAACGAATATGAATTTATTATAAATTAATATTTCTAGCTTTTCCAAAGGTGCCCCTCACCCCTCTTATAAAAGGGCACTCCCCCTTCTCATTACTTCACACCTTCAAAGCCTTTTGGTTCGGCCAACCCCTGCCCAAATACTATCTCAACTTCCCTCAATACAACCTAGAGGCCTTAGTTTGATCAGAAATCCAACCTAATGAGCCCTTTTGATCAAATCAAAAGGAAGAACCCGAAGAAGAGGTAATGTTTTTACCACCCTTTTTCAAATTCTTTTCTTCTTCAACTTCTTCTTTCTTTGTTATTCCCATTCTAAAATAATTAATCCAGTATCTCATATATACTATAATATTATTATAAATATGGTACAACCATATTTATTATTCTATCCATCCTTTGAATGACATGTCACCATACGTGCGTACGTACGGCTTACCGTCTCCACGTCGTGGTGTAATTGTCATTCAATAAATTATTATTTGGATGGGTATAATAATGATTTTTAATTCATGTAAATAATAAATATAACATGATAATTATTCTTTATATATGATATACCATCCAATTATATATTATTTTAACATCAAAAGAATGATATTGTCGCTCGTGCGTACGTACGGACTACCGTCTCCACGAAAGCGATGAGATTCATTCTCCATCATATCCATTCAAGTATAATTATCATTTTATGATTTAAAAATAATGTTTAAGGACTTGATATAATTCTGGATAGGAATAAGATACAACCCATCCATAACAAACACGACTTACGTAACAAAGAATATAAAGGAAAACGAGTAAGTTAACACCCAAAATGCCGATAATACTAAGATATTATTAACAAATCAATGTTAAAAGATCATATATGATATCATATTAATGTAAAATATTCTTTTATAATTCAATAAAAATTATTTCACCATTATATAGGAGGTTAACCTACCGTCGACCAATGAAAAAGTACAAAGTAAGGGGTTTCTTATCTCACTTTTAATTCCGTGAGAATTCCATTGTTCACCACTTATTTATTGCATGTGGTGTGTGTACTACCCATGATTGTATTCACTGTGTAATATACTTTAATTTATGGATATTTACATCATCATTGTATTATCCTTCTTTCATGGGTGTATGTTTCGTAAGTTACCAAATCGATAAGGGAATTTGAAATTTCAATTTCCACTCATTCGACTTTACGCATACTTTATTGATTATTTTACTCCAAGATTATGTGTGGAATCACTATTCATTTGATTATGTCATAACTTCCACTCCCCTTTCTGTGTATATACTTTTTATACACATAATCACTCCATTGATAAATTCTCAAGTCATCGATATGAACTTGATAAGAGTAATTTTTACTCAATCTCGATTTATTGAGATAAACATCCAATTCATTGGTGTTGTTTTTACAAGAATATGTGTGAATGTTATTTGATTGTTGTACACTGAATATCCAATAATATTTAGTTTATTTATATTTTTCACACATAATTATGACGTTGATTTATCCTTAACCTAAGGATACGACCTTTATGAGAGATTTCATCTCAATTTACATTCCATTGAGACTTATTTGTTGTTATACACCAAATCAGTTTTATGTGGTGTATATAATGTACTTTGACATAGTATATCATGAATCCATTTATTCTCATGATATTACAATGTTTTTATTACCTCAATTATTTGTATTCAAGTGTCTCTCTTTTGGTTATAAACTCTAACTAAAATTCAATTTTTAAATGTTTTAAAGACTTATTCTTCTAAATCTTGCTCATTAATGTCCATGTTTTAAAAATGGTTTTAAGGATTTATTTATACGGACATTAAAGATTTAAAATTAAAACTCCTTTTAAATGTTTCAAAGTGGTATGTGACACTTTGATTCAAAAATCTATTTTTAAATGGCTTCTTGACAAATAGTGTAACTTTTAAATGATTTCAAGAAAAAGGGGGATATTTCTCTCAAATAGTTTTGAGGATTATTTTCATCTATGTAAATATCCTTCATTATTCTTTATTGAGGTTAATATGATACAATAAAATCTTCCATATTGTATTGAATGAGTTATTTTTGACTGTGAATGTGCTATTTGTATACCATTCATGGATTGTGGATAAAGTATTGACATTTCGTATGCTAGTTTTAATACGAATGTTTATGTTATGTTTAAAACTTTTCATATGAGGAATGCATTGGACTTAGTAAGTGACGGGTGGAGCCCGCTATAGCTCCTCGATGCATCGGTAGGTCTCATGATACAAACTAGTGTCTTGGCACAAGGCCTTGGAAAAATCTTATTTGTAGTCTTGGCACGAGGCCTTGGCTATGTGGTTATGATAGTCTGGCATTATGCATTCCATCATTATGAAAGTGGTTATTGATATTGCATGTGATTGTTAGACTAGTAGAATATCCATGTGAATAAGTAAATGACATTATTTCATTTTATCTTTTCCATATTATTCTGAAGTTCAAGTTTAAAAGGCTTTTGTTTTAGTTATAAATTGCTTTAAGTGTTTATGCTTATCTATGAAAGCTTCTGCTATATTGTTATCCTTACTAAGCATCTGATCTCACCCCTTTCAATGTTTTATTTTTCCCAGGATGTGAAGAAATAATTTATGAATGACCTGCAGGGATAGTATGAGGGGATATGAAGACAAGATGTTGTTGTAGTTTTTTTACCTTATGATGTAATGTAAGACTTATGAATATATCTAGTGTTTCCAAGACTACTAAAATAATCGGTATTTCGAGACTTGATCCTTTGTGATCATGCCAATGTTATGTAATAATGCACCGACTCTGGGTATCTAGGGTCGAGGCATTACAACTATGACATTTAAAGACATAACATAAAATAAAATTATAAAATAATTATAAAAGCCAAGTTTTTATAAAGAAGATAAACTTCATTACTTTTAACAATAAAAACCCTTTTAACCACCGGTCAAGGAATTCAAAGAACCAACGACTACATAAAAGGTAACAGTCAAATTGGTGTCATATAAAACCTGGTCTCAGGGTGTCTTAAACTCAAGGTGGGTGATTGAAGAAGAAGAAGGATAAGATGGTTCAAGTCATTCCTTTGGTGCTTAGTGCGGCTGCGGTGGCTTTGACCATTCTTATGTTTGTTTTAATGGATGATAAAGACCCCTATCGTCTTCTCGGGGTTCTCGTTGTTTTGAGTGGTCTTCCTGTAATCTTAATAGGGTTTTTAATTGGTATCTTTGGTTAGTGAGATTTCCTTGTAAACTCATAATGTTGTAATACACTTCGGTATTAAGTTCTTAAATAAGGAGTTCTGTGTTTTATCTTTTATATTTTGTTTGGTTAAAAGAAGAAAACTTTAATGGCATTAAACACACAATTTCTATTTATAAGGTTTGGAAATATTTGTGGTGTAACATAATATAACACGAGTCACATCAAAGAAGGGTAACACGAACCACTTTCCTACTGGTATGTTGCTCTCACACCTCAATGTTGTACATCCTGGCACTCTCATCTCTTATGTATACCAAACCTCCCACAAGCATAATCACATTACATCATGCCCACATACACCTAGGCTCGCCTCTCCACAAGCACAACCACATCGGGATCTCATCCCACTTCTACTCGGGAACGTCTAAGGGCTACAACAGACTGCCGAGAACACGATGCTCAACCTTCACCTGCTGACACACTAGGCACCTTGCCACAAACTCCGACACTTTCCACTTCACTCCAGACCACTAAAACCGTTCCCTCAAGCCTCGATACATTTTAGAAACTCCTGGATGCACCTCCAGGGGTGAGCGATGGAACTCACAGAGAACTCCCTCACACATTGAAACTGGAAAAAATAGCTTCCCACATACCAAAATCTAATTCTGACTATCCTCCTACCATCCCTTAGGAGCATCACCCTAGATAGCATGATCACACATCAATTTAGTCTCTGAATCTCCCCACTAAACCTCCTCCACCTTCCGCACCAAGGAAGAACGCAATGTCATCTGAAACAGACAGCCTCTACCACTATCCACCCCAGTATCTAGGCACAAAGCTTCCAACTCCTCCATTGCCTTCCAAGCATCCATGGATTCCCAAACTACCTCCTTCTACAACTTCATGCTTAAAGAATCAGCCACCACGTTCCCCTTTACTAAGGTGTAAGATCTCTCAACGTCTTAGTCCTGGAGATACTCCATCCACCTTCACTGCCACAAGTTCAGATCCTACTGAGAGATGATATACCTCAAGATCTTGTGATCTGTGAAGACTAAAAAGCACTCCCTGATGAGGTAATGTCACCACAACTTCAGTGTGAATATGACTACTACAAGCTTTAGATCATGGGTGGTGTAGTTACGTTCATGTGGACATAACTTCCTAGACCCATAAGAGATCAGTTTCCATTTCTGCATCAGCACACATCCCAATCCTAGACCATAAGCATCACAGAACACCTCAAACGTTACCCCTTCCTCTGGAGACTTAAGAACTAGATCACTGACCATATTCCCCTTTAGGTACTTGAAATATTCCTGACACTGCTCACTCAACACGAAGGCCTAGTCTTTTCTGGTCAAAGCTTTCAACGGATCCACAACTCGAGAGAATTTGGGTACAAACCTTTGGTAATATCTCACTAGACCCAGGAAGCTACGAACCTCCCTTGTTGAGAAATCTCATGTCCAAGGAATTGCACATCTCGCATATAGAACTTTCACTTGGATTACTTCTGATAGAGCTGGTGGTGCCGGAGGACCTCCAAGACTGTCCTAAGGTGCTCATCATTCTCCTCCTATGACTTTGAGTAAATCAGAATATCATCGATGAACACGATGAAGAACCAGTCCAAGAACTTGTGGAAGATAGAGTTTATGAGCCCCATGAACATGGCTGGTGCATTCATAGCAGTTAAGGGAATGACCACGAACTCAAAATGCCCATACCTACACTTGAAAGAAATATTTGGGATGTCACCCTCATTTAACCTCAACTGGTGATATCCAGACCACAGATCAATCTTGGAGAACCAACATTCTCCCCTTAACTGGTCAAAAAGATCTTCTATTCTCGGGTGAGGGTAACAATTCTTGACTATTACCTGATTCAGTCTTCGGTAGTCTATGCACAGCCTCAGGACACCATCTGCCTTCTTCACAAACAATACTAGAGCTCCCCGCGATGACACAATCGGCTGGATAAAACCCCTCTTTATCAGGTCATCAAACTAAATCCTCAACTCCCACAACTCAGAAGGCTCCATCCGATAGGGATTAATCAAAATCAGACGGGCATCAAGTTTCAAGTCTATTCTAAATTCAACGTCATGTTGAGGGGGTAGATTCACAACCTCTTTGGGGAAAAAATCTAGGAAATCCACAAAAACTCCCAAAACCTCTTCCATCTTAGCACCCATCGACCCCTCTGATAGCTTGGCTAACACAAAAAGAAGAGGCTCCACACGCCGGCTTCCCTCCTAACGACTACGCTCACCAAAAAAAGCTACACACTATACATCCATATCCGAAAACATGACTCTCCTCCGGAAGTAGTCGATAACAGTATGAATAAAGAACAACCAATCTACATCAAGGATGAAATCATGTGGATGAATCTGTAGCAGAAGAAGATCCTCACTGGACTGATGCAGCCCCAACATCAGTCTACATCACTAAAAAACATCAAACATACTGCTTTGACCTCTAACTGACATACTCAACACTGGGGGCACATAAAGTATATCTACATATAGTCTCAATAAACGAGCTAGAATGGGTGTAACAAAGGAGTGAAAAGCTTATAAATCAAACAAAACACATGCAAGAGTACTAAACAGACTGATCTTATCTCAAACAACCTCCACCCCCATTGAAACAGCTGCCTCAGTGGCCTGCAACTGCCTATGCCCATCTCCTCTACCCCTACACTCCTGACTGCCTCCCCGACCATGCCCTGGTCAAGGTCCCTTAGGAGAACCCTGAGATTAGCCTCCTTCAGCACCGTCTACCCTCAGTGGAGCGGGAACCCACTGCCCCTACTACTAGAAAGGTCTGACCGACAACTGTTGCTGCTGAGGTGGGTGATGAACCTACCCACCCCACCGTACTAAGATTGAACTGGGGACTGGCTCCAAATATGTTCAAAAACTCCACAGACAAAGCACCTCGGTCTGGGGCTCATGGGGAAAGTGCGAGGACCAGGAGATCAGAACTGGAACTGCTGAGACCAACTTCCCATTGGCTGAAACCTGGAAGACCCTGACATTGGAGACCTGTTGTTGACTGCATTCTCCTTTGATGAACTCGGCTGGCTCCCCTCTCACGGTGCACCTCCCTACGAGTGCATCCTCTCCACTACTTCAGACTTCTTCTGAAATTCTAAGTATATCGATAGGGTAAATAGAGTGACGATATACTGAAGAGAAGGAAAGAGTTCCTCCTCCAAGCATCTCACCTGCGAATCCTCATCCAGAAAGAGATATGAAGCAAAGCATAGGATATCCTTGAACTTGATCCCCAGTTCCCTCATCAACATACTCCCCATACTAGAGGGAGATCAACTCCTTCCCCTTCTCGGCCTTCATCATCGAGGAAAGAAACTCTGCCCGGAACTCCTTCTCAAAGTTAGCCCATTAGACATCGATCTCCTTCTTCTCCCCGAGGTATACCGTCCACCATGGACGCACCACCCCTCAGATCTGGATCACTTCTAGAGGAACCCAATACTCTCTTAGAGCACGAATCAAGTTAAAGGTGATTGTAAACCCCTCAAGCCATCCCTCTGTCTCTAAGTCTAAAACACTACCTTTATACTTTCCCAGGGTCGGCTGCTGGAAGGCACAAATGGTCTTTTGCCACAAGTCATCATACTTTTATCGATCGGCCCTCCGATGATCAACCAAGTCAACCTGTTGGGACTCAACTGCTCATACCACATGTGATTGACGTCTGGGTGTCATATCTAAAAAGGTAAACAAGGAACTCCTAAACTCGGGTAGTATGAAAATTTCTTTTATGATTTATTTTAAATATTTATTTAAATTAAATTCCCAAAACTTTCAAGATACACTAGAAAAAAAGTCATTATAATGCATATACCTTTCCTTGGGTCTCTACCCTGCAATAGGTGTAGCCTCACTTGGTCGTTCAGTAGGTCCAGAATCCTTGCATCAGATCACAGGGCCCCCTAAAATCCCATGTCCTAGCCAGTCTTCCCATACCTATTTCACGCACCAATATTTCCTAATACCGTTTCCCTAACATCCCATGCAATACTCACTATTACTAACTCTGAAATCCATCCTATATCTTAACCATAACCTTTGATACGATTCTACCATGACCCGCCTTCTTCAAGATGAAGGAAGTGATAACAAAGTGCCACACCCTTCTTCAAGATGAAGGAGAGATAATGACCCCTGAGTCCCACCTTCAATAGGCCCCAGAGTGGCGATTATCATCCATGGTATAGAATCTCACACAAAATGGAAGGGATTAACTTTTTAATGAAAAAAAGATCAGGATATAAGTTGATAAAAATCCCAAACAACACAAAAAATTTATATAAAGGAAAACAAAATCCAACCCATACAGGATTTAATTGTAAACTGTGAAAAAAGTACAACCAGAGCACAAAAAAAGTACCAAAAGAAAGAGACTAAGAATCACCACAACAACTATCCTAACGCCTGAGCTAGTAAAGTCCATCACGGTCCTCAAAGTCCTCCTAGAAACCTGAAAACAATTTTATATCGTAGGGTGAGCATACAAGTATACTCAGTAGGAAAACTAAAGCCACCCATGTATAAGTGGGATAAGAATACTAATTCCCCTATGAAAACAGCAGAAACCAACAACACCTAAAAAGGAAATCTAAACAGCCTGGCCTCACCAAGGAATACTTCCCAAATAACACAAGTCAAGGAAGATAATAATATAAGTACATCGACATTCGGGAACCCCTCACCACTTTCAAAGTGGTTAACTGCTCATTCCTAATGACTAATGTCTTGATTCTACCACTCTTCCAAAAATGTAGTCCCACTGCCAAAACCTGCCCGCACACACCTGATCCTTAAACCACACACAAATCCCACTTGAAGACACTTGATCCACAACCATACCACACATCCCGCCCATTGACACCTGGGCCACAATAACCACACCTCTCACCCGAAGACACCTGGACCTCATCCCGAAGACACTTGGGAAAACAATCATGGACCAAAAACACCTAGGAACCTCACCCACACCACAACCTATCCAAAGGATCTTGGAATATGGTAAACCTCAAGTCATTATAGCCTTATCGGATATACTCAAGTGATATTAACCTGGAAGAGGGTGCGAGGAAGAAAGTTAGTAACCAGCTATCCATCCTCCCATTTGGATGTGGGGAAAGACACCCTCCCCCGTGAAATGGGGGTGTTCAACACATAGTGCTCAACATGGGTTGGTTGCATATAGAAATCACAAGGAACTAAAAGTTTATACATATAGGTAAATGAACACTCAGCCCAACCTATGAGTTTCCAAACAAGCAACCATCCCACAAAAACCACTTTTGTTGCTACCCCTACATGCACGTATCACCACGAATGACAGTCACTTCCGTAAGTGGAAGTATACCCCCAATAAATCCATTTAACCAAATTTCATTCTTCATTTATCAATTATTCATTTATTCATTCCATCCCAACATGGGAAACTAATAAGCACAACATCTGCAACTATTTTTAGAAGGATAAAGGCCACTAAATACTGCTAAGGAAAACAAGGAAGTAGGGGCCAAGGTAAGGAAATCCATTTTAACACCCATTCATAAAACAAAAGAGAATGACCAACCTGCAGTCCCACTACACAACCCCTTTTTCCTAGACACCCATTCAACCAATTCCAACTATCATTCTTCAAAGTTATAATGCTCAATCATCCTCTCACAACTAGAACCAACATCCCCACTGCACAACAACACCACACCCAACACACCCATAAACACGAAGTGACAACACAACCCAGTCCTACAACACCACTTCCCAACCACTACCCAGAAGTTGTCCCACTACACAAAAAGTCCATACATTCTACAATCAATCAATCTCTCAACCTGAGATTCCGTCACACCTTCTATACCACCCCATACAAATCCCACATCAAAACACCACCAAACAAAATCCCCACTACACAAACATACTCTTCCACATTCACAAGACCAAACCCTCTGTCCACCCCTAGTACCCACAACCGTTCCTCCCACAATAGAACCACACAACCCACTCAAGGCTCGAACCCAATAAAACACAGCACACAATCACACCATCAAACCGAGCTTATTCAGATTTAGCCAACAATGATTCTTTAATTTCAATTTAAATAATAGGGGTGATCACAGAATATGTTTGATCTAGGGGAATCCATTTGTTTAACCAAGTATACATGATTAATCAAATTTCATGTTACAACCATTTATCAAAGAATCGCCACAAAAAATAAAAAACAACACCAGTGTGCAAGCAAATCCCACTAATGACCATGATTTTTAGAAGCCATACAACCACAACAGATCACATCCTCAACAAAGATAATGATTAAAAAAAACAACACAACATAAAAATCTCCCATATTCCCCATTTATTACTTATCATTATCTTTGTTAAATTTGGATTTATCCATTATCACAAAGAAACATTACTACACCCACCCCGCATGACATACAAACAAAGAGAGGTAGAAGAATACCTACTTGAAACAATAGGAGACCAAAACTCCTCTTTGTTCTGAAATAGGGGATCACACGAACAATAGGAAACTCCAAGAAAACTAAGAAAGAGTGGGCTCTAGCACAGGTGTACGACTCGTCTAGAGAGGATGGCTTTAGTCGCACCAAGAGAAAAGATAAGGGAGGACATCAACTTTTAGAAAAATCCAAATTCTATATCAATGGAAGGAAGCAGTTTCAAAGGCCTTTAATGTGGGATCATGGTCAAGTTCACACAATTTGAATATCTCAAATTCCCTGGAGAATTAGGATATTAAAGATATACTTAATATCCTTTGAAACACCCTTAAAAATTCCCAAACAAGGCTTTAAACTTTGTTTACGTCAAATAAAACATAAGAGGGGTGAAACTAGAAAAAACTTGGGAAACTGAAAATTTGGAAAAGGGTGAGACACCATTTTGTGTGCCACCATTTTGGTGGGCCACTGTTACGGTGTGCCACAATTTCGGCGTGACACCATTTCGGTGTGATACCATCACGATGACACCATTTTGGTGAAACCGTTTGGTGAAACTATATTTTTGAAAAACTCTTGAAACAAACTATTGTGATCCCCAAGAACACCAAAAGCACTGGATTTTCACAAAGAAATGACCTGGGTAAATCTGGGTCATTACATTAGATACATCTCAAACTATTATCATCCCTAAGAATTTAAAACCAAACTCATAAAAAGAGGGGTCCGAACAACCACCCTGTAAGATACCTCTCAGGGACAGACCACCCTGCGTTGTTCAAAAACTGGAGATAAAACCTAGACATCCAAGAACACCTCACTGACCTATAATGACCTAAAAAACTACACAAACATCAGAGGAACACTGTCAAAACACATGGATTAGGGATATCCTTCCTCTATGTCAAGACACCATCTGCTTTGGGTGGCACTAACTTTCCCACTTGATTTCAATCGTATCCGCATTAATGCATCTTGATCAGGGATCAGATACTTCCCTCCCTATAGTTAGGAATTTTCACACACATTAAGATAACAAGGAAACAACTCATCTCACAACAAAAGAGGTCAATCATTACATCATTAGAAAATCACAAAGCAAAAAAAGAGAAGAAAAACTCAGAACAACTCCCGATACTGGGCACGCATTTGTGCCTCTCACTCCCAAGTATTCTCCTTGAGGCCACCGTGCCTCCATAACACAAGAACCAAGGGAATGGTCTATCCATGAATCACCTTCCCATCATGATGTACTCGATATCCAACTCTCCCCAGTCAATGACGTGGAAGTCATCGTGTAGATACCAATGAAGCTGAGAGATATGGAAGACATCATGGATCCTCTTCAACCGCGGTGGCAACACCAACTAATAATCCACCTCTCCAACTCATCCCAACACCTAAAAAGATCCCATAAACCTGGGATAAATCTTGCTCCCTCTACCAAACTTCCACTTCCCACGTTGAGGGTAAACCTTCAAGAATACATGGTCCCCAACCTCGAACTCCAAATGCCTCATCCTATGATCAGAATACGACTTCTGTCAGTCCTGTACTGCCTTCATCCTCTCACGGAAAAGTTACACCTTCTCTATCGTACTCTGCACCACGTCCGGACCAATAATAGCTACCTCCCCAACTTTCCTCCAACACAAGGGTCAATGACATGACCTTTCATATAGAGATTAAATGGGAGCCATACCAATGGATGGGTGATAACTATTATTGTAAGAAAAATTTACCAAGGTAAAATGTCACACCTGAGACCTACTAAAGTCCAGAACACATGTCCGTAACATGTCCTCCAACGTCTAGATGGTCCTCTCTGTCTGTCCATCCATCTGGGGGTGGAAAGCAATGCTGAGGCATAATTGAGTGCTAAAGGAATGATGAAATACTCTCCAAAATCATGACGTAAAATGTGTACCCCGATCCTAGAAAATGGAACTTGGAACTCCATACAGTCGTCACACCTCCTATACCACCCCATACACAAATCCCACAACAAAACACTACCAAACAGTAGCCCCACTGCACAAACATACTCTTCCCTATTCACAGGACCAACCCCTCTGTCCACCCCTGGTACCCACAACCGTGCCTCCCATAATATCACCACACAACCCACTCAAGGATCAAACCCAATAAAACACAGCACACAACCACACCATCAAGTCGAGCATATTTAGATTTAGCCAATATGGGTTCTTTATTTTCACTTTAAATAATATGGGTGATCACAAAATAGGTTTGATCCCGGGGCATACATTTGTTTAACCAAGTATACATGACTAATCAAATTTCATGTTACAACCATTTATCAAAGCAACACCACACAAAATATAGAACACCACTAGTGCGCAAGTAAAGACCACCAATGACCATGATTTTTAGAAGACATACAGACACAACATATCACATCCTCAACAAAGATAATGATTAAAACAAATAACACAACATCAACATCTCCCCCGTCCACCATTTATTACTTCTCATTATCTTTGTTAAATTTGGATTTATCCATTCTCACAAAGAAACATTACTAAACCCACCCCACATGATACACAAACAAAGAGAGGCAGAATAATCCACACTTGAAACAACAGGTGACCAAAACTCCTCTTTTCACCAAAATAGGTGATCGTGTGAGTAGTAGGAAACTCTAAGAAAACTGAACAGGAGGATTATCTAGTACAAGTTCATGAATATTCTAGAGAGGAAGGCTTTAGGTGCACCAAGAGAAAATAGAAGGGAGTACCTAGACTTTTAGAAAAATATAGATCCTATATCAATGAAGGGAAAAAGTTCCAAAGGCCATTAACATGGGATCGTGGTCAAGATCATGCAGTTTCAATATCTCAAAGTCATTTGAGAGTTAGGATATTAAAGGCATACTTAATATCTTTTGAAACACCGTTAAAAATTCCCAAACAAGGATTTAAACTCAGTTTACGTCAAAAATGTAAGAGGGGTGAAACTGGAAAAAACTCGGGAAACTAGAAATTTGGAAAAGGGAAAGACACCATTTGGTGTGCCACTATTATGGTGCCACCATTTTTTTGTTCCACCATTTCAGTGTCACCATTTAGGTTTCATCGTTTTAGTGCCACCGTTTCAGTGTGTCATCATTTCAGTGCCACTGTTATAGTTCCACCGTTATGATGCCACCGTTTCGGTGTGCCACCGTTATGGTGCCACCATTTCAGTGTGCCATCGTTTCAGTGTGCCATCGTCACAGTGCCACTGTTTTGGTGAAACTGTTTGGTGAAACTAGAATTTTGGTAAACTCCTGAAACAAACCACTACGATCCCTAAGAACACCACAAGGACTAGATTTTCACAAAAGAATAGCCCAAGGAAATCTAGGTCATTACACCTATCCATCCTTTCTGACTCTTTAGAAGGATCTTGAATCTTCATAAGATCCATGCCATCCAACACTGGTAAATACCCCTTCTTTTACTTCTCCATGCTAAACCACTTTAGCACTTTACCAATATATGTATTTTGACTCAGTCCAAAAAACCTCTTAGATCTATCTCTATAGATATTAATACCTAGTATGTAGGCAACTTCATACATTTCTTTCATTGAGAAACATTTACCAAGACACGTCTTCAAAAAATGAAGTATAGAGATATCATTTCCAATAAGTAGTTTTTCACCTACATACAATATCAGAAAAACTACTATACTCCCACTAACCCACTTATATACACATGAATCATTTGCATTTTTTATGAAACCAAACTCTTTGATTGCATCATCAAACTAGATTTTCTAACACTGATAATCTTGTTTCAGTCCATAAATTGACCATTCAATTTTCAAACCTTAGAAAACTCATTTGGAACTTCAAAACCTTTAGTCTCAATTGTATACATGTCCTCGACTAAATTCCTATTAAGGAAAGTTGTTTTGACATCCATTTGATATATCTTATAATCATAATGAGGTGCTATGACTATAAAATTCTGAATGGACTTTATCATCATAACTTGTGAAAAGTTTCTTCATAGTCAATACCATGAATTTGTCTATAACCTTTTTCCACCATGTAGACTTTATAGGTATACAATCTATTATTCATGTAATTTTTCTTATTGAAAACACATTTCACCCTATGGGTATTACACCTTCAGGTGAATCCACCAAGTTCCAAACTTGATTAGTGTACATCAAGTCCATCTTATATTCCATGGGTTTTAACCATTTATTGAAATCAGAACACTCAATGGATTCTTGGTGAGTGGTAGTTTCATCACTTATGAACAATACCTCATAACCATTTTCTATGTAAGATCCACATTTCACCATCTATTGATGAATCATATCAGACCTTCAAGGTTTCAGTGTAACTTGAGTCAGTTCTTTTAAAACCCTTTGCAGAACCAACTCAAATTCCATCTCATTAACACTTCATGTTTGTTGGTCTTTGTCATGACCCGTCCCCCAGGGCCCATGCTGTGAATCTCCCAAGCCCGCCTCCTAAAGGACAAGGGTTGGAAACTAGCACCGAAGGTGTCAAACTACAAGTGGGAGGCATTTGACTGAGTACCTGTATACATGCACATACAACCACGTCCTAAGAAAACTGGAAAAGAGAACATTCATTATACTAAAAAACCACTGAGTGTAAAGGTACAAATGAAAGTAAATGGGCTGGAATAAAAATCCAAAAACAGAAAAATACAACAAGAGGAAGTAAAAGATCGATGGAAAGCACCGTCTGCTGAAAAACCCACCTGATAGGTAAGTACAGAGTAGCTGTCGGAAGCCGTAGAAGCACATCCTTCCTGCCTGATCTCACTAGGCACCACCTAGCCCTGGGCCACCAAGTCATCCGCCAAGTCGTCGGTCATCTGCACCAGACACAACACATGCAGGAAAGGCCTGTGTAGGGGTGAGTAACAAAATACTCAGTAGGGACCCTAAACCAACAAGGAAAAACCACAAACCAATCCACAAGAAAACCACAAAGCATGATCATGAAGCAAAATAGATCCCACCAGGTATAATATAAATTACAAGAAACAAGACTATTAGTCGTAAAAATGAACACCTTGTAATATTTAGGTACTAATCCCAGATGAGTACCGTGGGTCTTCTAGGTCACATAGAGCCATTAGGATCTGATTCACACAGGGTCACTAGGAGATGATCCAAACAGGGTTGCTAGTCTTTGGGTCTCAGCTAGATGCATGATTCCCGCATGAAGCGTGCTTGATTCTAGGAGAATATACTCCTCAATCCAATAGTTTTATTTAAAATTCCATGAAATTATTCTTATATCATTCAAAAAAGCGACCTCATCACGAGGGTTCCAATGCCGTAAACGGATCATCAATTGGACGCCCGGTTTGAAAGTTATTGTTGTTTTAGTAAATAGGGGTCAGTTGTGTTCGGGCCTGGTCCGACCTAACCATCCTGGTCCATGGGTACCACATGAACTAGCCCGGTTTGACTGACCCAACCTAGCCTAATTCATCTGACCCAACCCGAACCGGTTCGGGCCTGGGCTGGCCCTGTCCGGCCTGGCCAGTGGGCCAGGACCATTGGGCCTTGCTGGACCCAGCTCGGTTCAGCTGGGGGTCCAGCCCGCTAGGTCACCCGACGACCTGGTCCCATCCATCCCAATCCGAAACCGGTGAGCCAGTTTGTTCCCATCCCATAACCGGAGGCCCAGTTTGTTCCCATCCCGCAACCGGCGAGACAGTTTGTTCCCAACCCGATTCGGCCGGATCAGACATATCCAGCTCAGATGCTAGGAGGGTGTTCGGTTTGGTGGCCCACAACCAGGCCTACAAGGTGGGATGGTTCAGTTGCACATGGCTGACAAGATCCAAAGGCCTCACCTAGCCCCGCACACGGTCGCTGGACCGCATGCCTGTGAGGAGCCGTGACCCGCATGGCATGGGCCGCTCCACCTAACATGGCCGGTTGGCCGCGTCTCATCCCCACTAGTCGTTGACCATATACCGGTAGCTCTTTCCGCACTGCCACAGCCTGAGCCGGCTGCTCCGTCTCCCCCAGCGCACCGCCACCTACCCACGGTCACCGGTAGAGCCTTCCACGAACCACCTAATCCGCTCCAGTGGTCCGTTCTTTGCACTGTCCACATCTCTGGACTCCATGGGAGTTAACCCTGTTGATCCTGTATCTCTACCAGGAACTCCACAAACGTCTCCCCATCATCAATGTCCAAATCACCCCAGTCGATGAATTTCAATGGATCATGTACGTATCTCCTTAGCTGTGACATGTGGAAAACATCATGCACCTGGTACATCTGGGGGGGAAGAGCTGGGTGGTACGCCACCTCGCCAACTCTTCTCAGAATCTAAAAGGGTTCAATGAACCTCAGAGATAACATGTCTCCCCAACCAAATCTCTACAATCCTCATCAGGGTGAGACCTAAAGGAACACATGGCCCCCCCTCGAACTCCAAGGGCCTCTGTATTTGGTCATCATAAGATTTATGCCTACTCTTTGTAGTCCTCATCCGTTCCTGGGTGATATGAACCTTCTCAATGGTATCCCGTACTAACTATGGACCCATGAGTGCTGACTCTCCTGGGTCTGTCCAGTATAGAGGTGATTTTCAAGGCCTCCTGTACAAATCCTTGAATGGTGCCATTCCATTGGTGGAGTGATAGATGTTGTTGTATGAAAACTCCACCAGTGGCATGTGGTCCTCCCAACTACAACAAAAATCAAGAACGCAAGCATGAAGCATATCCTCTAAGTTCTGTATGGTCCGCTCTATCTGACCATAAGTCTATGGATGAAAGGATATGCTCAATCGCAGTTGAGTCCCAAACGCCTCCTGTAATCCCTTCCACATCTAGGATGTAAAGTGAGCATCACAGTCTGAGACGATCGTCGAAGGCACCCTGTGAAGCCGCATTATCTCATGGACATAGAGGCATCCTGAGCCCTCTACCGAGCCCTGCTCCTGGATGGGTTGTAAGTTAGCTGACTTGGTGAGTCAGTCAACGATCACCCAGATAGAATCACGACTTTTGGACGTGCATGGTAATCCCATCACAAAGTCCATTGAGATACCATCCCACTTCCACTCAGGTACCTCAAGTAGTTGTGCCAAGCCTACTGGAACCTGATGCTCAACCTTCACTTGCTGACGAGTGAGGCACCATGAAACAAACTCAACCATCGTTTTCTTCATCCCTAACCACTAGTATTGACGTCAGAGATCCTGGTACATCTTCACCACTCCAAGTTGTACCTCCAAGGGGGAGGTATGGAACTCCATCAAAATATCCTCTCGCAATGCCACTGGTACTATTTTTCACCCTCTAAAAAGGATGATGTGCTCCCCACCTATAGAAAATCCATCAGGAGCCTTTCCTAAGGATAACTAAGCACGTTGGGCCTCACAATCAACATCTA
Source organism: Viscum album (assembly GCA_963277665.1). Classification (NCBI taxonomy): domain Eukaryota; kingdom Viridiplantae; phylum Streptophyta; class Magnoliopsida; order Santalales; family Viscaceae; genus Viscum; species Viscum album. The sequence continues at coordinate 997,833,599 of OY728138.1, read as the reverse complement.
CAAGCTATGCCTTCCAAAATCACTGTAATAGTGGGAGAGTAACAACCATTGACTAAAGGTAAGATGATCCATCATCATCCATGAAGGATATCTACATTGCGGCTAGCTTCTCCATCACCTCACTCAACAGTTGAAAATCAGATCTCCTACAGAGCACATCTGCCACCACGTTCCCCTTCCCAGGAGTATAGACTATCTCAAAGACATAGTCCAGTAGGAACTCCATCCATTATTGTTGTCTCAAGTTTAGGTCCTTTTGGGAGAAGATATACTTGAGACTCTTTTGGTCGGAGTAGACAGTAAACTGTTCACACATCAAGTAGTTTTGCCACATCTTTAGAGAAAAGACCACTACTACTAACACCAGGTCCTAGGTCGCACAGTTCTTCTCATCCTACCTCAACTTCCATTAACCATAGGTGATCACTAATCACTCCTGCATCAAGACACAACCCAGTCCGGCCCCTGATGCATTGCAGAAAACTACATACCCAATTCCCTCCTCTGGTAGTCACTTTGTCATGACCCGTCCCCCAAGGCCCATGCTGTGACTCCCCCAAGCTTGACTCCCAAAGGCCAGGGGTTGGTAACCAGTGCCAAAGGCGTCAAATTTCAAGTGGGAGGAATTTTACTGAGTAACTATACACATGCACATACAACCACATCCCAAGAAAACTGGAAAAGAGACCTTGCATGCTACTAAACAACCACTGAGTGTAAAGGTACAACTGAAAGTAAATGAGCCAGAATACAAACCCAAAAGAAAGAAAACCACAACAAGATCAAGTACAAGATTGATGGAAAGCCTTACTCTGAAAACCCCACCTGATAGTTAAGTACATAGTCGCTTTTGGAAGTTGTAGAGGCATGTCCTGCCTGCCAGATCTCACTGGGCACCGCCTGGCCTTGGGCCACCAAGTCCTTCGCCAAGTCGTTGGTTGTATTCACTAGACACAACACATGCAGGTGAAGCCTGTGCAGGGTTGAGTAACAAAATAATCATTAGGGACCAAAAAACAATAAGTAAATACCACAAAGAAATCCATAAGAAAACCACAAAGGATGATCATGAAGTAAGACAGCTCAGATTATGTATAATCTAAAGTATATCAGTCATAACACTGAACACCTTGGACTATTGAGGTACTAATCCCAGATGAGTACTGTGGGTCTGGTGGGTCACATAGAGCCACTAGAAGTCGATCCACACAGGGTTGCTAGGAGCTAATCCTCACAGGGTCGTTAGGAGATGATCCACACAGAGTCATTGGAAGCTGATCCACACAGGGTCACTAGGTGCTGATCCACACTAGGCTGCTGGGATCTGATCCAAAAAGGTTCACTCGGAGCTGATCCACACAAGGTCGCTAGTATTCGGGTCTCATCCAGCTGTAGGATTCCCACATGAAGTGTGCTTGATTCCAGGAGAATCTAATACTCAAGTGAATCGTCATATTTCAACTTCTATAAAAGTATTCTTAGAGCATTACAAAAGAACCACCTCTTTGCGAGGTTTCCAACTCCAAAAATATATCATCAATCAGATGCAATGTTTGAAAGTTATTGGTGTTTTAGTAAACATGGGTCGGTTGTGTCTGGGCTCAGTCGGACCAACCCGACCAACCCAGCCCATGGGTCCTGCATGACCCGACCCGGTTTGACCGACCCGACCTAACCCGGTTTGGGTTTGGGTCAGCCTGGTCCAGCTTGGCCAGCGGGCCAGGCCCATTGGGCCTTGCTAGACCTGACCCAGCCTGCAACAACTGGGCTGGTTTGTTCCCAGCCCAGGCCGCCTGGCGGCCCGATGTTATTTTGCAGGCCCAACACGCAGAAGCGGGCCGACATTGATTGTAGCTTGGGCCGTGTAGTGGCCTGGCTTGGGCACCCCTGTCTGGCCTGGTTCAGTCAAATTGAACATCTTCACCCCAAATGCCAAGAGGGTGTCTGGTTCGGTGCTCCACGGCCCGACCCGCAAGGCGGGCCGGTTCGGCTGCATGCAGCCAACAAGAGCTGGCTGCCCCACTTGGTCCCGCATGTAGTCGCTGGACCACATGCCAGTGGGGAGCTACAGACCATGAAACCAATCCACCTAACATAGCCAGTTGGTCGCGTCCCATCTCCACAAGCCATCGGCCCACTACCAGCGGATCTTTCCGCACCGCTGTGACCTGAGCAGGCTGTGGCGTCTCCCCCGACGCGTCGACAGAGCCTTCCACGAACCACTAGGTCCGCTTTAGTGGTCCGTTCTTTGCGCCTTCTATGACTCTAGCCTCCATGGGATTCCACCTTTCCTGCTAAGGGCTCGAAACCTCCTTGCTGCCATTTCGAAGGTGTGGCCATGAAGAATGCACAAGACGAAGGGGCTCGGGCCTTGTTCGTGTAGGCCCACACTCTCCGCGTTAGAGTTTCAAAGTAGGAGTCAATAGGGGGGAAAGGTTTTGGGATTCCAACAAATTAATTTACCACACAATTAAAAACCCCAAGTTCAAACATCTCTCCCACAAGAACATACAATCCATGGATCAACTTGTTCGTGGGTTGATCCGCATTCGTTGTTTAGAAATAAGAACGAGATACTGTAATTCAAAAACAATAGACCCCTACCTGAGTAACTCGTTCATTGGCGATGATCCATTCGAAGGGTGGAAGAAGAATTCATCCACCATTCATCACTCTATAATTCATTGTTTGGCGGTCGTTGGTGGTCATTGGCATTAATCGTCATCACCCACCAGAGCTTCAGAGCAAAACCAGGATTGTGCCAACAATCCTACGTTGTTTGCTCGACCATTAAAGGATGAAACATGAAACAATGTTTCAGTTACATTCTGTTACAAAGTCATTAGGTTGTTTCATTTATGAAACAACATTTTCATTTTCATTCTGTTATACATCGTTTTGCAACAACGGTTTGAAAATTCAGAAAAATAAAATAAAACAAGTTTATTTTATTTTTAACTTTTTCATTAAAAATTTTGAAAAATAATTTTTTCCCCTTGTCTCACGTAGGTTGATGTTCGGTCTATTTTAGGTGAATCTCTCCATTATGAGTTCAACGATGCCCTCAAATTTTTTATTTGAGCACTGGTTTAAAATTTAGAAAAACTCACTCACATGTTTATTTAAATGAACTAAAAAAAGTTCAAAACTCTATTCCGGGCTCACCGGGCCTCGAAATCAGGTGCCGTCAGAGCGCCTAATCTCGAAATAATTCCATATAATTTAAAAATATATATATATAGAATTTATGGGACATTAAATTCTTAAAATAATTCAAGTTCAACTTTCCTCCCACTGACTACTCGATCCATGTGTTGTATTTCTAGGAAAACACCAATGATCCACAAAAACTTTGTATTCAATAGGGTTGTAGAAATGATATCCATTTTTTTCCTTGGGATAACCAATAAATAAGTATTTTTTTTGATTTAGGGCCTTTATTTTTAGAAGTAAATGTGTTTCACAACCACATATCCCCATAATAGACAAGCTTAGACATTTCTAATACCATATCTTATATGGTGTCTTTATAATTGCTTTCGATGGAATGCAATTTATTAATAATGAAATAGTTTCCAGAACATAACCCTATAATGAAATATGAAGGTCACATCATCGATTGAACCATGTTCAACAAGGTACAATTCCTCCTTTTATACACACCATTCCATTATGATTTTCTAGGGGGAGTGTATTGTGAAATAATTTCACAATTGAAGGTACCGGGCATGCAGAAAAATCCATAAAACTTGAGATTTTAAAATTTTTCCACTGATGATCAACATGAAAACATCATCATCGGTGAAGTGATGCCTGATATGAGCTTTATGATCACATGTGAAGAGTTTTAAGCACAAAAATAAAATCATAACTACCTGGTTCAATCTGAAATTGTGCGTTTGTTCACCATTCGTCGTAAGCAATGACTGCTCGAATAATCCAAAGTCAAATTCCTCTAGATCGTCCAAACGTGCTTCAGAAATATGCAAAAGCACCGATCGTGAAAACTTGGGTGTTATCACAGAGATCCAATGACGCATTCAATGCTTCAAAAATCACCACATCACCTTACTTATGATGCACAAGAGAAAGCTCAATCCGATCACTTGGATTGAGAGATTCTCTCTAGAATGAAGGAGAGAGAAGATAGAGAGGATCTCACCATTGAGCAGTGAATAGCATTTTGAGAGAGCCTCTCCTCTATTTATAGTGTGTTATGCACTTACTTGGATTACCTCCCCAACCCCCGAATATTTTTACACACTATATAAATGATATCATGACTACTATACTAAGCCATAAATACAACCAAGGACAAACCCAACAAAATCTACCTTACCACAATTTAATTATCATGGTTTTTTCTCTGCATTAGAGTACGTGATCAAATGAAACACATTGATAATGATCTCAATTTAGGAGACCAGTACACATGTTCATAGATAGGAATTTACAATGACACTTGAAACATTTGGTGTTTCTATTAGCAGATTTGTCCTCATGATCTCACTACTAGAGATAACCAAGTGCAAACTTCATGAGAAGAAGTATCAATGATTATGATCCCCCACCCAATAGTCAAGATATCAACAGTGTCCATTCATTGTGATGTATCTATACTATAGAAAATATATTTAAGATTTATGTCATAGTCTCTCGAGGTTCTCATTATAGCCTAAGATTTACTATAACCATTTTCACAAGACAATTAATCTATGAAGATTACCGTCAAATAGTGGATGAAGAAATATCTACACTATAATTTTAAGTAAACATCATGCATATCTCAGTGTATACATGATATATTAATAAAAAATACTACATAGTTGGGTCTAGGGAATCCACTATTACAACACTCCCACTTACACTAGAACCAACTTGCTAACCAACCTTGTTAGCTCTCACTTGATTTAGATCATGTTTCTACTAAGTCACGACTTTAGTTGTTGGGTCTTCCACGTTTCCGTCGCACAACAATTATGCTATATGCGACCTCATCTCCTTGTGTAAAACTTATCAAGGGACGGTATCCTCGAGTGTATCCCTTTTTTCCAATATCATAATTTGACATCTTGTCTAGTAAGAGTATCAAAATTTACATCATGATAATACTTTACTTAATAGGTGTGATTTCAAGAACTGGAAAAAATCATTGTGTTTAACTACTTCTTAGATTCCTCAGAAGTTGCAACATACTCAGTATTTGCAGGTATGACTACCATTGGCTTTTATGATCTTGTCTCTCTCATTATCTTAGTCTAACTATGATATTAGATCACATAGACCTAAGTAAGACTAGTTTGTGTCCCCTACAAAACTAGCATCGTTTTCTTCTCCACTTACTAGGAACATATCCTGTATACATTCTCAAGTTAAATGGATAGATCTAACTACTCTCTTTTCAATTATCTGAGATATATCTAATATTTTCCTACTATAAAGTATATATTGGAAAAATAAATTATTGTACATATCATGACATATGTGATTGATCAATTTCTAAAGTGTATGAAATTAAACTTTTCACGTTAATATCCTCCTCTGTCCCATAAATATCTACCTAGAGATATATATGTCATGTGGCACTGGTAAAAATTACCTCATGAATTTTTCCATCTTGTATTTTTCTATACCATGTCACTATATGTATGATTGAGTAGGTCTAAACAACCGTCAAATCTACCTCCGTAGATCCTGTTCCCTAGAACTTTGGTTTCTAATTTAAGTCGATCACTGGAGTATATCTTTTATCCTAGTCTTAACTAATTATAATACAAATATCTATTTTTCATATGTTACCGAACATATTTCACATTGAAAACAAAGGCATCCCACTAAACTCTGGTAGACACATGCCAAGAATTAATTCCAAATGAATATTCTACGATCTAGTTTCTTACTTCAATCCTAAACTGGATTTTAATAACTCACAACCTTTATTAAAATTCTATGATGTGACCATCCCTTTCTAGTTGTGTCGTATAGAAACCTTCCACGATTGGTGGTCATGACATCCAATACTTAATAAGATGATCATAAATATTAACTATGACAAGTAAAATTTTAATGGATTTAAGCTTAAAAAATTGGTATAACCAATCGAGCCTTATTGATACCCCGCTTGTACCATCCATGTATCATATCACTTGAATACCCACCGAAATATTCAAAATTATAACCCATTTTGTATTTTGATACATGAAATCCATTATTTATTTTTAATCAGTCTTTCCAATCTTAGCTTATTGAAATAATCTGCTTGTAAGAAATATTATTCACAATGAATAATTTATAACAGACCATGGTAAATTCAAAACCATCGCCATGTTTTTAACCTTCCTACACAGTATGTTTCTCTAGAACATTCTTGTTCCATATTCACTTGTGGAACTCATTCCTATGCCAACTATATGTGCATCTCTGACATTGACTAAACCCAAGTCAATCTAGCTCCCACTATCTCTAATAGAGATATGCACCCTTATATTGAAATATAGTCTATAACTTGACTATATTATTTCTATCATAGGGATTTAAGTAATATCCTAAGAAACTTTTAGGATTATTAGATTAGATGCACAACGTGTTTGTACTTTATGCAAGTTTATTTGTATCCTCAACAAACTATTTGCATCTAAACACATGCCTTATGACATAATGGATTTCCATAATACTAAAACTCATATGATATCCATTTTTCATTATAGTTGGTATATGGTTATGGGATATCACCGTTATTTGCAAAACACATCTTGAAATATAATGGAAGTTTTTTTAAGTTGCAATATTGATACTCCTTACCTCATAACTCTGATGTATAAAATGTGCATTTAGGAATTTTCCCAAACTAAATTTTATTGATAAATGTTATAATGTAATACTTCTTCATCAATCCTCCTAACTAACATCTATGTCATTATGTAGATAAAGTAATATGTGTTTAGGAATTACTCCATGCTACATTATATTGATTAATAAATGTTTGGTTAAGATATACTTTCGCACGCTAGACTGAAGAAACTCATATAATCTAACCATGCATATATCATACTTCACTTTCATATTACTTAACCACTTAAAGGAATCTAATGAAGTATATATACCACTAGATTACCCTTGGAATAGTTCACAATCTCTCGTTGAACTAATTTCATAAGCTTTACAACTTACCTTTATTTATAAATTTCCTTTTGTCCAAAACTAAGTATATACGTCGATAATACCTATGGTGTTTAGCTCCGCTGAGTTTAAATACCAGGTATATTCTTGCCGTCCACTTTAGTTTTGTTTGAAAAAGATTTATCTAACCAAAACTGGGTAAATAAGTATTACATTTTATATTCATCATGTATTACCCACAATTCATATATTACTAAAATATTGGTTGAATATTAAACACCACAAAAAAATACATTTCTAAACATATAATAAGGTATCCTAGTGTCCAAGGACACATGCGATTAATATTTTGGTTATACTCAATAATATTTTTACAAGAATCATTCACTTGGCCATATAGAAGTTGTGTACTTCTCACCGCTGACCTAGGCACAACCTTTTCTCAACTGCTTGGAGAATACACCTTCTAGTAACGTTTCTATACTTAGTTACTAGATTTAAATAAATATATGTGATTAAAATATTGTATTTAATAACCATGAAGTAAAACTGAAACATTACCTTTTTTTTGGAAATGTTGGGAGTTGCAACTATAGAAATGCTTTGCAGATGAAGAAAAGACAGAAGAAAAAAATCACACAGGACACAAAGATTTATGTGGTTTGGAAAATGATCCCTATGTCTATGGAGGGTATAAATATCACTATAGTTGAGAGTAAAATTATAAGGAGTTTCAGGGTTCTTAAGCACACATAAAACCCTAGCTCGAAATAGGTTAATAAAGAGGATGAAAAACTATTACATCTGTTGAAATAGTGGGTGCCCTAGATCCAACTATTCAATGTTTTTGATTACCATATCATGTATATAGTTAGATATACATGATGTCATCTTTCCATTATAGTGTAGACTTTTCTGCGTCCACTATTGAAATGGTAATTTCCAAAGGTTAATTATCATATCAAGAGGTTATAGTAGATCCCAAACTATAATGAGAACCTCGAGATAATATGAAATTAATCTTAAATATATGTTCTATGGTCTAGATACATCTTACTAATTGGACACAATATATGTTTGAATATCAAGTTCTGGGGGCTCATAAGAATTGAGACTTCTTCTCATGAAGCTCACACTTAGTGATCTCTAGTAGTGAGATCATGAGGACTGACCCGCCAATAGGAACACCACATGTTCTGGGTGTCATTGGATGTTCCTATCTACAATCATGTGTAATGGTCTCCTGATTTGATATCATTACGAATGTATGTCATTTTATTGTGTACTTTGATGCAAGATGAAAACCATGGAAGTGAAGTCATGGTGAGGTAGTTTATGTTGGGTGCGTCATTGGTGGCATAACATTGGTTGAATGATCAAGAAATGATTTGTCGCTTCTAGGTTAAAGAAGTAATATATCTCAGGCCATGTTGATATGGATGGTAGTGCCTTTATGAGACCATGGCCATGGCAGTCGAGGGTAAATCCATCCAGTTGAATCAACAAACAATAAAGCAATAAAAAGGGTGATGACACATGAGTGCGTCCTTCTTTATGAGATATTACAGACAAAGAGATTATATTACATAGTGTGTGTTCGTAGGTTGGTTGTCGCTGCTATGACAATGTTTATCTCTTCAAGGGCCATGATGGGTTTTTAGATACTGCTCTTGGTCAGTGAATACTATTCACTACTATCGAGATAAGGGCCTAGAGGGTCACACACAATAGTGTATTCAAGAATCTGACCTATTCAATTGAATATGAGTTTTGTACATGGTGGACCCCACCACTGGGGTTTGGGATGTGTCCAAGGAAAAATGATCACCAATTTAATAAATAAATTCACATTATTCAAGTTTAGAATAATGAGTATTGAATTTATTTATTAAATTTATTTACTAGTCTTAAGTAAATACATGAAAAATATTAATTAAAAAATATTAAATTATTCAAGGTTCTATTAATATTTATGGGAGTGATGAGTTGAGTTAATGAATCAATTATTATAGCATAATATATTTGAATATATTACAAGTGAGTGATAATAATATTTATAACTCAGATAAGTAGTCATAATATGTCGTTAATAGCGCTTTGATTATTCGGGGCCCGGTTTTGCATTTTCAGGTAATTAAATGACACTATAAATATAAGAAGAGAGGATATTGACAAACACTATTCATGGTGTTTTTCTCTCTTCTCATCTCTCACATGATCTAGAGAGAGAGGATCTGGATCCAATGAGAATGAATCAAGCACTCTCTCAGGCAATGTTAGTGAAGTGATGCAGTGATCATTGGAGCATCGAAGGCATCGTCGCAATTCTGCGCTAGCACCCAGATTACGATGAATGGTGCTCTTTCAGATTCCTTGAAACATGTGTGGATGATCTAGAGGAATTCAAATTTGAATTCTTCAAGCAGTGATCACCAATGATGAGCAGACATCATGCGTGGATTCAGATTAAACAAGGTATTTTTATAGTTTATTTTTGTGCTTAAAACCCTTCACGCGTGGTCCTATGCTTTGACTAGGCTGCTCTTCACCGACGTCGACAAGTTTACGTCGATCTTCAGAGGAAAATTTTAAAATCCCACCTATTTGGGGCTTCTGCTACATGCTCAGTTCCAAAAAGTGGTATCAAAGGGACGCATGTTGATTTTAAGCCAAATATAAATTAAATTTTCATTAAATTTAAAGAAGGATGTCAATACAGTTCCAACACCATAGACAGAATCAGATTTGGACATCGAATGGCCAGTCTGCGGTCATCTGATGTTTTGAATACGGATTTGAGACAAAATTTCAGCGATGTTTTGTATTTCGACCGTTAATTTCCTGGTCGAAATACTCACCACAAAATAGTTTAGCATTGATATTATTTTCTTAAAAGTAATTGTATTATTATTATAATAATTTATTTATTTTTATTATAATAATAATATTAATTTTATTTTGATAATAATATTAATTACATTATAATAATAATATTATTAAAACAATAATATTATTTTTCTAAAGCCTATGCATTAGGCTTGAGAAAAACAAAAAAAGGGGTGTGGGAGACCTGCAAAGCAGGTCTTCAGTCAATTATAAAAAGAAAGGCAAAGGGGAAAGTTAGGTGGTGCCTAGGAAAGAACAAAAAAATTGGTGTTAGGGTTAGGGGGTTGAGTGGCCCCTTGGGTCTTCTCCCTCCCCACGTCATGCGGCTCATCAGACAACATCAGAGGTGATGACGACCACCCCTCCCTCCATCCCTCCTCTACACCCAACTCTGCTCTAGACCATCCTGAGTAGCTACCTACTCCCACACTAAGCAGGCACCGCCTAGCCTTTGGCCTCATCTCCTCCTACCGCGGAGCCCTGTGCGGCCACCCTGGACCAGGACGGCATCCCAGCCTCCCTCCTTCCCCATGCTATATTTGGCTCACTGCCCCTTGTAGTGGTGGATCCCTACCATGCCACTTCACCACCCCAGCTCGGCCGGCTCACCACCCCGTGCCCTGTCGTTCCACCTCCTCCCTCGGCCAGCAGAGGGCCGCCTCCATCTCTACCGGTAGCAGGCACCGCGGCGCCTTCCCAGTTGCCCCTCCTCCATCCCGGAAGGCCACCAGGCCGGTGACACCACGGTTCGGATTCTCCCCTACTTTATTACCATAGGATTTCCCTCACTCCGACCACATGATGCGCCAACCAACCCTCTGAATCTCCCTCCTAGACCCCCGCCGCTACTCAATCCGGGCTACCACCTCCCACAATGGACCACCACACCGGCGCCACCCCAAGATGCACTGAGTTCTTGCCATCACAGTTACCCCAATAGATCCTAGATAGCCCGCTTCTCCATGGATCTACCTCATTCTGGACACCTCCCGATCCTCCTATTGGGCAGGTAAATAGAACTGGCCCGAAATAGGTCCGGGCGGGTCTGCCCAGCTCAGAACGGGCTTGGGCCGATAGGTCTGGCCTAAAACGCCTTACATAGGGTTGGAAAAGCCTAGGATTGGCCTGAACAGGTTCTCCCTGACCCACACAGGCCCTGCCCAAAGTTTTAAGGGCCCAGGTGTTTTAATTTAATCAAAATTAATTAAAATAATTAATTTAATTTCAGTTTAGAATTAAATTAATTAATCATTAATTTTGGTTATTAAAATTTTAATGCAACATAATTAATTTAATTTGAAGTTTAATTAAATTAATTAATTTATTTAAATTTTAGTTTTAAAATTAAATTAATTAATCAAGACTGAACAACATTAAATTGAATTAAAAACAAGAGTGAATTTTTTAATTCAATTAAATGACCTCAAGTTTATTTTTAATGCAAGTTTAATTTTTATTCTGAATTTATTTAATATAAACGAGTTTAATACGTATACTGATCATGAGCTGGAGACCGACCAATGAATGTCTAGTGCCTTTTATTTAATTATTTATTTATTGTGATGGTTTTGTAATAATTAGTTTAATTAAATAAAAGGACAATCTGTGTGTCATCTCAAGTGTCATTATTTGTATAAGGGCCTACACGCCCATTGTCAGAGTTGTATTTTATACCCCGAGACCCCTTCACCTACGTACGAGTACAATTGTATACTGATGAGATAAGGTATGACGCATTTCGCACCATGTGACAGTGACACACCAGACATGAGTTGGTTGCATTGGATAGCCAGACGTTGTTGTTCAAGTTGCAAGTCACGCGACTAAAGGTACTTACCCCTAAGGTTTCGATTGGTCCGTTATTCACTCAATAGATCAGATAATAGTATTGGATCATGATCAAGTCTTTCATTTTATTTCTGCGTGGTTTATTATTTTGTGAATGTGTAGTTATAGCATGATCACATGGAATAATAATAAACAAGCATGCAAGATAAAATGAACTTGTGACGTGATGAAATTTCTATTTCTAGCATGGTCAGATGTGAGTGAGATCACATAGTACATGCTTATAAAAATAGAAAATTATTTCTTTCATCACAGTAAAAATAATAAAACCCTCAAAGATATATTAAGTCAAAGCAGCCTTCTGTTATTCAAATTTGGACAAAACCAGCTATTTGAGGTGTCAGTCATGCCATAGGTAAGGGTGCCTCTTACTACTGGGGATTCCTTATAATAATAATGGGTTTACTTAACTAAAATTGCAGCAAATAAATAGCCATAACTAGCTTTTTGTAATTTTAGAGGCAAGCGTTGAGTAAATCAAGTTCCGATTTTAAGAAGATGGGACTTCACTCAATAGATCAAGGAATCGCAAGTTAAAGCAGTTGACCATCCAAAAGCCTACCTCGAACCCTCCAAGTAGTGACGTAGCCATAGCTTGTAGACTACGAGAGGTGGTTCCAGGATCCTTGGCACTAGAATACTCAAGCGACATAGTATTATGATTCTAGCATAGAGGGTTCCTAGAATCTAATAAAATAGTGGGAGATATTAAATGATTTAAGTAATTAATCAAAATATCTAAACCTGTAATCCAGATAAAATTCTCTCATCTGTTAAAATTATTTCTTGTAGAAAATGGAAAGTTATCCCACAAGTTTAAACTACGATAAATATTGGTCAAAGTTTATGTACACACTGACACGAGTATCCATGAATAGTATAGGTGCGTGCGTATAGTACTATGATATATGAAACTCAGTGTCACAGTATCCCCAATACTGTTAAATACCTCAAGAAGTGAGGGTGAAACTACTGACAAGAGACTAATGTACAAAGCATATTATGGTTATATCATTATGATTTCATCGAAGTCCGGTGTTATTTGCGGTCGCTACACCAGGACATGTATGATATAACATGAAGTCTCATCTCCGAGATGTTCGCAAGGAGAAAGCGAAGTAATGATATAAATAATGGGATGCTACACCGGTACATGTAAAGTGAAAGATTGATCATGTTCTTTAAATGGATCCCTTTAACATATCATTTTCACCCCTTTACTCATGTTTTGTTTTAAGTTATAAAACAAACAAGTGTTGAGTAAATTCTTCATTACCTATCCAAGTAAGGTTCACCAAGTGGATAAGAATAAAAGAAGGTTAAGTTTTAATTATTATGGCCAATAAATTCAAATACAATGAGGAAAGTTCAAAGGCATTTAATTACAATGGAACATTCGTGAAATCCTTCAATTAATGAGGTATTAACAAATGTTATTTGTATTTCATATTATAAAACAAGACAATGGAAGTTTAAAAGCGATAAACTTATTTAAAGAAGCAAGTTACTGCTTCTACATCAGGCATATTCATCAATGTAATGTTTCTTTTTTACTAATTGGGTATATAATACTATATGATTTTTACATATGTGTATTTAAATACAGTTACCAAGTAAGTATAGAAACATTACTAGAAGTCAGGTGTATTCTCCAAGTGGCTACGAAAGGGTGAAGCCTAGGCCAGTGGTGAGAAGTACATGACTTCTTTAATTTCCAAGTGAAATATTCTTGTTGAAATATTATTGATTATAACCACAAAAATTAATCTCATGTGTCCTTGGATTCAAGGAGAAATTATTTTAGGTTTTGGAATGAATTTTGTTTTTGGTAAACTCAATCACTAGTTTAGTAATACATGAATCATAGACAATTAGTGATGAATATAAATGTAATACTTATATCCAGTTGTGACATGATAATTCTTTGTCAAGTAATAATAAAAGTGGACATCATCAATATACCAAGTATGGTATTTAGGCTCAACATAGCTAAATACTTTTGGTATTATCAACGTCTTTAGTTTGGAAAAAGGAGCCTTTAGAAATAAAGGCATGTCACAAAGCTTTTGGAAATAGTTCAACAAGTAAGCATGAACTATTCCAAGTATAAGCTAGAGGTATATATATACTTCATAAGATTCCTTTAAGTAATTAAGGAACAATAAAGTGAAGTATATACATGTTCATAAGATATGAGTTGCTTTGGGTTGGGATACTAAAGAATATCTTGACCAAGCATTCATCAATCATGATAATGCAGCGTGGAGTAATTCCTAAATGCACATTACCTTATCGACATCATGACATTGATGTTAATGAGGATGATTGATGATGAAGTCTTACATTTAAACATTGATCAAAAAGCATGTAGCGTGGAGCAATTTCTAAACGCATATGTTATACATCAAAATTTTGATGTAAGTGATATCAATGTTGCAACCAGTAGAAACCTTCACTATATTTTATGAAATGCTTTGCAAATAACAGTGTAATACCATAATCATATGCCAACTAAAATGAAAAATGGACATCATACGAGTCATAGTATGATGATAAATCCATTATGTCATAGGGACATGTGTTTAGAGGAAAAGAATTTGTTAGGACATAAACAAACTTGCATCAAGACAAACACATTGTGAATTTAGTGTAATAATCCTAACGATTGTTTAGGATATTACATAAATCCCTAAGATATAAAAATTATAGTCAAGTGATAGACTACATTCTATAAGAGGGTGCACATCTCTATTAGAGATAGTGGGAGATATATTGACTTGTGTTTAGTCAATGCTCAAGATGCACAAATAGTTGTCATTGGAACTAGTTCCACAAGTTCATGTGGAACAAATTATGTTCCAGAGACACATACTATGTAGGAAGGATAAAACCATTGTGATGGTTTTTATATTCACCATGGTCGGTGATCTATTATTCAATGTGAATAATATTTCTTACAAGTAAGCAGTGTATAGAAATTAGCTAAAATTGATAAGACCAACTAAAATTCAATTAATGGATTCCATGTATCAATGTTCAAAGGGGCTTATTATTTTGAATACTGCGGTGGGTATTCAAGTTAATTGATACATGGGTGGTACAATCACATTACTAATAATGCTTGATAGGTTTAACCAAGTCGTTATGCCTAAATCCGTTAGAATTTTACTTATCATAGCTAATATCTATGATCAAATTATTTAGCATTGGATGTCATGACCACCAATCGTGGATGGTGTCTATACAACACAACCAGAAAGGGATGACCACGTCAAAAAATGCTAATAAAGGTTGCAAGTTACTGAAATATGGTTTTAGATTAAAGTAAGCAACATGATCATCGATCATACATTTGCAACAAATGTTTTCCATGTGTTTACCAGAGGTTAGTGGGAGCATCAAGGTTTTCCAAGAAAAGTATGTTTAGAAACATATGGAAAGCAGACATTGGTCTCATAGTTAGTTAAGACCAAAATGAAATTTTTTCTCTAGTGATTGACTTAAAGTAGCAACCTAAGTTCTAGGGAATAGGATATTCTGAGGTAGATCTACAGGTTTCTTGGTCCTAGTCAATCGTAAGTGACATTATATTGAAAAAAATAAAAGTTGGAACAATTCAATAGATGAATTGTTGACCATGTCACAGGGCATAATTTCTCCATGTTGACAAGTCTGGGACATGGGAAGAGAAACATGTTGAGTTGAAATCCATACATCGAAGCGATGGATCAATTACGTATGCCATAATATGTACAAGAACCAATATTTCCAAGGTATATTTTATAATAGGCAAATATTAGTTATATCTGGGAGCATTGTAGGGGATCTAGTCAGAACTATCTAATTTTACTTCGACAAGTAAAAAAGATATATATACCTGGTAAATGGAAAATAAATATACTAGTTTTCCCAGATACAAACTAGTATTTCATAGATCAAAGAGATCTACTATTGCAGTTAGGCTAAAGACGATGAGTGAGTCAAGCTCATATAAGCCTGTGGTAGCTACACATACAAAGACTGAGTATGTTGTAGCTTCTAAGGGAGTTAAGAAGCAGATAAATGCAACAATTTGTTCCAATTCTTAGAATCGAACCTGGTGAGAAAAGTATTATCATAATGTAAATTATGATATTTTTACTATACAAGATGTCAAGTTATGACATTGGACAAAAGGGATATACTCAGGATACCATCTCTTGAGAAGATTTACTCAACAAGATGAGGTCGCAATAGTAGAATTGCCACGCAATAGAACTGTGGAAGGCCCAGTAGCTAAAGCCATTACTCAGCAGAAACATGATGGTCATCATGTGAGTAGTTAACAAGTTTAGTTAGCAAGTTGGATCTAGTGCAAGTGGGAGTGTTGAAATAGTCAGTTCCCTATACCCAACTATTCAGTGCTTTTGATTACCATATAATGTATACAATTATCTATACATGATGTCATATTACCATTATAGTTTAGAATTTTCCACGTCCACTATTGAAATGGTAATGCCCAAAGGTTAATTGTCGTATCAAGAGGTTATAGCTGATCCCAGGTTATAATGAGAACCTCGAGATACTATGAAATTAATCTTAAATATATGTTCTATGGTCTAGATACATCTTACTGATTGGACATAGTATATGTTTGATTATCATGTGTTGGGGGGTTATAAGCATTGAGACTTCTTCTCATGAAGTTCATACTTGGTGATCTCTAGTATTAAGATCATGAGGACTGACCCACCAATAGGAACACCACTTGTTTCAGGTGTCATTGGATGTTCATATCTATGATCATGTGTAATGGTCTATTGACATGAGATCATTACCAATGTATGTCATTTTATTGCATACTTTGATGCAAGACGAAAAACATGGCAATGAAGTCGTGGTGAGGTAGTTTGTGTTGGGTGCATCATTGGTGGCATGACATTGATTGAATGGTCAAGAAAGGATTTTTCACTTCTACGTTAAGGAAGTAATATATCTCAGACCATGTTGATATGGATGGTAGTACCTTTATAAGACTATGTCCATGGAAGTCGAGGGTAAATCCATATAGTTGAATCAATAAACAATAAAGCAAGAAAAAGGGCGATGACACATGAGTGCATCCTACTTTATGAGATATCACAAACAAGGAGATTATATTACATAGTGCATGTTCATAGGTTGGTTGTCACTACTGTGATGATCCTTATCTCTTTAGGGGCCATTATGGGTTGCTAGATCCCGCTCTTGGTTTTTGAATACTATTCACTACTATCGAAATAAGGGCCTAGAGGGTCACACACAATAGCGTATTCAAGAATATGACCTATTCAGTTGAATAAGAGTTTTGGACATGGTGGGTCTCACCACTGGGGTTTGGGATGTGTCCAAGGAAAAATGATCACCAATGCAATAAATAAATTCATATTATTCAAGTTTAAAATAATGAGTGTTGAATTTATTTATTAAATGTATTTACAAGTTTTAAGTAAATACATGAAATATATTAATTGACGAATATTAAATTATTCAAGGTTCAATTAATATTTATGGGAGCGACGAGTCGAGTTAATGAATAAATTATTATCGCGTAATATATTTTAATATATTACAAGTGAGTGATAATAATATTTATGACTCAGATAAGTAGTCATAATATGTTGTTAATAGTGCATTGATTATTTGGGGTCTGATTTGGTATTTTTGGGTAATTAAATGACACTATAAATATAAGAAGAGAGGAGATTGAAAAACACTATTCATGGAGCTTATCTCTTTTCTCCTCTCTCCCATGATCTAGAGAGAGAGGCTCTGGATCTAAGGAGCATGGATCAAGCACTCTCTCAGGCTTCGCTATCGAAGCAATGCAGTGATCATTGGAGCATTAAAGGAGTCATAGAAATTCCGCACTAGCACCCAGATTACAATGAATAGCGCTCCCGCAGATTCCTTGAAGTGTTTTTAGATGATCTAGAGGAATTCGACTTCTAATTCTTTGAGCAGTGATCACCAACAATGAACAAACGTCGTGTGATTCTTCAGATTAAACCAGGTATTTTTATGGTTTATTTTTGTGCTTAAATCGATTCACGCATGGTCCTCGGCTTTTACCGGGCTTCTCTTCACCAACGTTGACAAGTTTACATCAATTTTCGGTGGAAAATTTTAAAATCCCACCTGTTTGGGGCTTCCACTGCATGCCCGGTTCCAACACCATCAACTGCACAAATAGTCTTCTATGTTGTAGTAAAAGGTGGATGGATGTCCACATCACTATAATACCGCGACCACCCAAGTCCATGGTGCTATAGTGGCTGGAAGTTAGAAGTCCACATAGCTACAGTAGTCATACCAAAGGTACGTACTATTATAGTTCCCTGTTAGTGTTGAGAGGTCAACTCTATTACAATTGGTCAGAGTTGGTACAATGCCCCAAAAATCAGGTTGGGGGCCTTCAGCCCTTGGACCCCCGGAGCAGGGGCATGTTTCCCCCTACAACCCCCAATGATCTCATCGAATAGCTCGATCCGCAGAGTTTTGGATTGGTGTGCAGTATGGGCCACAAGCATTCGGCTTAACATCATCCAAAGAGGATCCGACTATACCAATCCAACAAACTCAGCTGATGAATATTCATTGAAGAAGAAGTGAGTACTTGATTATTCAATTTAGTTTATTACATTTAACTTCTATATAATTTATTTCATGTTATGAAATGAAAATAACCTCCTGTTAATACATATTTCATTGAAGGACGTTGAGAATGTGCCCTTGGAGTGCCACTTTGCATTGTAATTTTCACCCCATCTTTCAATTTTTTCCATAAAAGTTAATGATTATTTTTTCTTTAAGTTCTTATTTTACTTCACAAACTTTACCTGTATTGGTAATATAGCATTTACTCAATATTTATTCTGTAACCTAAAACAAGACTTGAGTAAATGGGTGAAAATGATATGAGAAATGGATCCATTGAAAGATCATAATCCACCTTTCAATTTATAAACCTCCAATGTAATCATTACCTTATTCATATCTTGATTCACTTTCTCCTTGCAAACTTCTCGGTGATGAGACTTCATGTTATATCACCCACATCCTGATGTAATGACCGCAACTAGCATTGAACATTGATTATATCATTATGAAATAACCATCATATTCTATATACACGAGTCTCCTGGAATCATTTTTACACCATCACTTGTTGAGGTAGCTTAACAGGTATTGGGAAACCAACACCTTGAATTTCCTATATTGTAGTATTGTGTGCAAGCGCCTGTACTACACTTGGAAACTCGTGCTACTTTGGACATTTACTTTGTCCAATATTCATTGCAATATATGTTGTGGTATTGATTACCATTTTATAGTACAGTGAGTTCCTAACATTTGATAAAATATTGGGAGACATTTAATGATTTAATAATTTAATTAATCAATAATGAATAAATCGATAATCAAGATAAAAGTAAAAATCTACTAGAATTTTATTTTTGTAGAGAATGGAAGGATACCTGAACCTCCCCTAATAGTCTACAATCCATGGCTATGCCACTACTCGGAGGGTTCAAGGTAGGGGTTTGACTGGCCAACGACATTAACTCGTGGTTTCTTGATTTGTTGAGTGAAGTCCCGACTTCTAAAATCATAATTTAATTTACTCAATGCTTGCCTCTAAAATTAAAACAAGCTAGCTTTGACTTCTTCTTTGGTGAAACTTTAGTTAAGTCAACCCACCACTCCCATAAGAACTCCCCGATAGTAAGAGGCACCCTCAACTTTGGCTGAAAAGCACCACAAACACCCAGTTTTATTCAAATTCGTATGATGGAAGATGATTATGACTTAGTATTTCCTTGAGTGATATATTTTTTAAATGTTGAAATGAAATCATTTTTTTATTTCATAAGTACACACTATGTGATCACACTCACAACTGATCATGCAATAAATAGAAAAAAAACCATCACGTCACATGTTCATTTTATCTACGCATGCTTGTTTATTATTCTATGCGATCATGCTTAAACTACACATACATAAAATAATAAACCATGAAAAAATGATGATGTGATCATGAGTCGATACTAATGGTTGATCCATTGAGTGAACAATGAATCAACCTATACCCTAGGGGTAATACCTTGAGGTGCGTCATTTGTGACTCGAGTTGCAACGCTTTCCCATCCAATGCATCAAGCTCCTATCTAGTGTTTTGTCATAACTTAGCGTGGAGTGCTTCACTACTCATCCTCATCATTATATAACAATACTCGCATGCAGACGACGAGGTATTGGGAGTATAAAATAAAACTGAGAAAATAGACACGCAAGCCCTTATACATATAATGAGACAAACAACTCATAGATTTCCATATAATAAAATAATTATTACAAACCACCATTGAAATAATTAAATAAATAAATAAATATGCATCATACATACATTGGTCGATCTATGACTCATGATCAGTCAATACACATTAAACCCGCTTATTAAATTAAATTTAGAAATAAAAATTAAACTTTCATGAAATTATTTTTTTTGAGGGAATTTTATTGAATTAAAAATACACTCTTATTTTTAATTCAACAAATTTCATCGTTCAGTCCCATTAATTAATTTAATTTAGCAGTTAAATTAAATTAATTTAACCTGTATAATTAAAATTAAATTTTTAAATAAAAAATTAATATTTAATTTAGCAGTTAAATTAAATTAATTTAATTAGATTTTGATTAAATAAAATTACTCGGACTCTAAAAACCGCGGGCAGGGCCTGTGCAGGTTGGGCCGAACCCGTTCAGGCCCATTCCAAGCGGTGCAGACCCCATGCAGTGGTTTTATGGGGTAGACAGGTCCGCCCAGACCCATTCTCGGTCAGACCGACCCACCGATCCCATTTCTAGGTGAATTTGGTATGTGTAGAGGGTACTAGGGAGTACTGGGGTTCAACCTCTCAACGAAAAATGGTTCGGACTGCGGTGGAACTCGTAGCAGTGAAGGGTGGGATGTATCACAAGTGTCTTCATGTGAAGGAGGTGTGGAGGGGTAGTCTCCTGCGTCAGTGGTGGGGTGTGGCCATGTAGGACTACCAACCGGTTCGGCCTAGGCGATGAGGTGGGTGTGGTGCTGTGCCGCTTGAACCCGCTGAGAGGGAGATCGAGGCTTGGCCTGGCCACAGGGTTATCCAACGCGGGAGGGCGGTGGAGGAGGCTATCACAGAACATGCGAAGAGCTTGGGAGGTTCAAAAATAGGTGAGAGGGGTGGCCGGCTAAGGGAGGCTGCAATACTTGAGGAGGACGGCATCGCCGGTTCTTCCTCTGGGTGAAGCACCTAGGCATGGTGGCTTCCAAACATTCGGCTGACAATCATTTTAAAAGTTTTTTAATATACTTTTGACACTATTTCTTTAATCTCTTGTTGACCATTGCAGGCCATGCCCGCCACCCATTGTTTGTCTTGTTATTAAAATAGCTGAAAATTACTGTTCTGGATATTGGAACTCCCGCCGGTGTCCACATTTACTAGAAGTTTTCAAATCGGACTGACTTAAGGTATTTGATCATATAAATAAATATATGTGATCATCGATTGAATACCCATAAAACTACCGGTTTTAAATCAAATCTAAAACATTGGATGACCGTAGACTGGTCATCCGGTGTCAGATTAAAACACGATATGCGATTTTTAGACCCAAACAAAGACCTCTATTAATTTTAATGAAAATTTAGTTTTTTCTTGGGTTTAATTCTTCACGCATTGCTTTGATACCAATTGAAGGTACCGAACGCATAACATAAACCCTAAAACTTGGTATTTTAAAAAATTTCCATCGACTATCGACATTACAACATCACCATTAGTGAAGTGCTTCTCGGTATGAGCTTGAGGATCATGTGTGAAGAGTTTTAAGTGCAAAAATAAAACTATAAATACCCGATTTGATCCAAAGTCACACATTCATTCATTTTTCTTCTTCGATGATCACTGTACGAAGAATCCATATTTGAATCCCTCTAAATTGTCCACACATGATTTATAAATCTACAGGAGCGCTGATCATCGAAATAAGGGTGCTAGTGCAGAGATCCAACGACGCCTTCAACGCTCAAACGATCACCACATCGCCTTACTTGCGATGCAAGAGAGAAAATTCAACCCGTTCACATGGATCGAGAGCTTATCTCTTTAGAACGTGATAGAGAGAAGAAAATATGCTCTCACTATTGAGCAGTGAATAGTATTTAGCAAGATCCTATCCTCTATTTATAGTGTGTTATGCACCTACCTAGAATTACCTCTCCGACCGCTGAATATTTTTACACACTATATAAAAGATATTATGACTACTATAATGAGCCATAAATACCATTTATATTATTATCACTTCCTCATAATATAATAAATATATTACTTGATATATCCCGGGCCATTAAGTTAACTCGTTGTTCCTGAAAATATTAAATAAACCTCAAATATTTTGAACTAATATTTGTTCAAATAATATATTTCATAATAAATAAATTCAATACTAATTATTCTTAACTTGAATAAAATGAATTTATTTATTCTTTTGGTGATTGTATAACCTTGGACATATCACGAACCCTAGTGATGGGGCCCACCATTTCCTATATACCTAGACAAGAACTGCATGATATAATATATTTGTCTTTAATTATCTCATAAAGCAGGGCACACACCCGTATCATCGCCCTTTCTTTCTTTATTATTTGTTGATATAACCAGATGGATTTACCTTCAGCTTCCATATCCATAGTCTTATGAATGTACTACCATCCTGATCAACTAGGCTCGAGATACATTACTTTTTTAACCTGGAAGTGACAAATCCTTTCTTGACCATTCAACCAATACCATACCACCAATGACACACCCAACCCAAGCTACCTCGCCATGATTTCATTGTCATGGTTTTTCCTTACAGCAATGTATGCGATCAAATGACACGCATTGATAATGATTTCATGTCAGGAGACCAATACACATGTCCGTAGATAGGAACTACCAATGAAATTCAAAACATGTGGTGTTCCTATTGGCGGTTCTATCCTCATGATCTCACTACTAGAGATCGCCAAGTGCAAAATTCACGAGAATAAGTATCAATGTTTATGAGCCCCCAACACCTGATAGTCAGACATCAACTGCATCCATTCAGTATGATGTATCTCAACCATAGGAAATATATTTAAGATTAATGTCTTATAGCCTGAGATCTGCTATAAACTTCTGATACGACAATTAATCTATGGACATTACCATTAAATAGTGTATGCAAAAATATCTACACTATAATGGTAAGTAAACATCATGCACATCTCATTGTATATATGATATGGTAATCAAAATTACTACATAGTTGGGTTTAGGGCACCCACTATTACAACAAAAAATTCTCAAATGAGTTATGAAATCCTGGCTTAAGTATTCACCACCCCAATCTAATTGAATAATCTTAATAGTATTCCATTCTTGATTTTCTACTTCATGTTGAAACTCTTTGAACTTTTTAAAAGTTTCATACTTGTGTTTGATTAGAAACACACAACCATACCGACTAAAGTCATCAGTAAAAGCAATGTAGTACCTAAAACCACAATTTGGTTGTATACTTATTGGTCCACATACATCGTTATGTTTGAGATCCAGTAGTCCACTAGAACAATAAACCTTTCTCCTAAAAGGTGTTTTTTATTTTTCCCAATAAACAAGATTCACATGTATGAAATGATTCATAATCAAATGAGTCCAATAATCCATCTCCATAGAGCCTTTGAATGCGTTTCTAGTTTATATGTCGGAGGCAGAAAAACCAAGCTAGGTGAGATTAGAATCAACTCCTACCTTCATATTCTGAATGTTATAAGTTGGATTATCTATATTTAGATTGTATAAATTGTTTCAGAAACACCAAGAGTCACACGAAAAAGGGTTGTAGATAAATAAAAGATAGAACAAAATAAGAAGAATAAGAATAAGAAGAACATAGACACAGCGATTTATGTGGCTTGGGAATAATCCCTATGTTCACAGAGAGGAAAAAATATCACTATAATCGAGAGCACAAATTACAGGGAGAATATCCATGATTTCACAACACATAAACCATAGCTTGAAATGAGCTAATAAAGTGAAAAAAAATATTCCACCAACCGAATAGAAAGTCCACTGTGGTACAATGAACAATGGCTGGAATTCCGCACTGCTATAGTGTTACGACCACCTAAGTTCAAGATGTTATAGTGTCTAGTGGCAAGAAGTCTATGGAGCTAGAATACTATTGTCTCAAAAGTCTGAGATGCTATAGTAGTTGTGCCAAAGCTCGCACTGCTATAGTGGCCTACTAGTGTCGCTCGGTTAGCTCTGCTATAGCTGATCAGAGTTTCTAAAGTCCCCAAAAAATTTGGTCTAGGGAACCTTTGGCCCTTGGACCCCCCGAAGAAGGGGTGCTTTTCCCCCACAACCCCCCAATGATCCCACAATAGAGCTCAACCCGTGAGAGTTATGTCTTGGTGGACAATATGGGCCACAAGCATTCATCCCAATATCATCCAAATGATATTAGTCTACACCAATCCAACATAAACCATTCATAATATTCTCGATTCCATAAAAAATTTTCATTTCTATATATAGAACAACTTTTATCCATAATAGAAAATGAAAATCCTTTCTTTTCCAAGAAATATTGTAACACCCTGACCCCTCTAGGCTGGAGCGTGTGCATTACTTGTGACACTAGCATGGTTAGAAGAAATGAAAATCCTGAAGGAATGATCAATTTAGTAGTCTTGAAGAAACACTACTACAAAAACGGGCAAGGGAAGCGCCCCCTTATATCAGCACTAAGCAAAACCACTGATAAAGGTTACCCTGTATCAGCACTAAAATAGCACTAATAAAAAGACCCTTTATCAGCGCTAGAAAAGCGCTGATAAAGACTCCCTGTATCAATGCTAAAATTTTAGCACTGATACAGTAAGGATTTATCAACGCTTTTTTAGCGCTGATAAGGGTATTATTATCAGCGCTAAAAAAGCGCTGATAAAAAACACCTTTATCAGTACTAAAATGTTAGTACTGATAAAGGTAGTCTTTATCAGCACTTTTTTAGCACTGATAAAACCTCAGTGCATTTTTTTATAAAGTCGGTCGCACAGTGCCCTCGTTTTATCGCGACCTAAAGCTCTCACGGTACTGGAACTCTGCGACTCCCCTCTGCCGCCCACTGAGATCACGTTGCTGGACCTCCGCCGCCCTCACTACTCATTGCCAGACCTCCGCCGCCCACTGAGTTCGCATTGCCGGACCTCCACCGCCCTCGAGCTTCAGTTTGTCGGACCTCCGCCGCCCGCAACGCTTTCAAGCTTCGGTTTGCAGGACCTCCTTTAAGGCATGTTTTCCAAATCTTTTTTCAATATTGTTCTCCTCTCCCATTTGTATATCATTTTTTTAACATGCTTTTTTATTCTATGGGTGAGTATTATGGATTGACCGATTGAAGAAAATGGACCATACTTGATGGAAAATGATGTAAAGGGGATGATTCACATGTGTTTACTAATTTTCATTATATTTCTCAAGAACATGGTGCTTGTTTACTTTTATTGTTGAAAATCATCATTGTTTTTTGGTGGGGTTGTTTGAGAAGTTTTTTATTAGTTTGGTTGTGATAGATTCCTCACATGAAAAATGTGATCCACCTTGTGTAATGAGCCCAAATATCCAATTCAAATGGGAATTATTCAATGGAAACCATACATATTAGGCCATACTCTAAATGAAAACATTCCCACACATAGAAGACCATATTCACTTAGTGGTCCATACTCCTACTAGTTTAAAAAACCCTATACCACATAGAGTCATATTTTTTGTGAATCCAAAATACACTCATTAGGCTACATCCCCTTTTAGTTAGACCAAAAATGTCTTATCACACATATTTACCATACTAACTTTCACTTGGTATCATTTGAAAAATCATCTATACAACTTGATGTTAAACTATATCAATTATTTATTATTAGAAGTACATTTCACATGGTTGTGATAAATACCCTCGGTGCATTCACTAACCCATGACATGTTGGAGGATGGTTTTAGGGGGTCACTAGACTATAATCTACTAACCAATAGAGGGGTCTAAATGGGTATAGGCCATGAAATAGTGTTATCAAAGAATTTTATTAGGAGATATGATGGGGTTTGATGTTAGGAACATTTGAGGATTTCAATGGTTTGGTTTAGAAAGTATTTCATTTGAATTCATTGGTATGTTTTGGGTGTACCTTTCCTTAGGTTTCAAATTATGCTCTTAGTGGTTTTTCATGGTTAGTGGTTGTAGTCTCTTATTTGGGTGAAGGGATGTGTTCTTAGTATATTTCCATCTTATGATGTTCTTCATGGTTAGTGGTTGTAGTCTCTTATTTGGAGATGTATGATGTTCTTGGTGAGGGCCACTATCTAGCTAGTGGTGTCGTTGTATATGAGAAAGCATCGATGTAGTTGGAGATGTATGATGTTCTTCATTTGAGTAGACTCATTCAGATTCCAAGTGGGTGTTTCTATAATATATCTTATTTTTGGGATTCATGTGTTTCATGAATTCATATTTTATCCATTTGAAGTTGGTTAGACATGTTTTGATCATTTTGAAGCACAAAATAACCCTATTACTGAAAATAATATATTGAATGGATGGTATCTTGTTGTGAATTAACCTTTTTCATTGAAATAAATTAGGTTTCCTTATAGACAACATGAAAGACACTAACCTATTCTCAAATACCATGTTTTTCCATCTTGTTTGGGGTATTTTGATTCACTCCCCCCTTTTGGTTTCCATTTCTTCTTGGCATGATCATCAGGAACAGTTTCACTTCCACCAGCAGTGAGTATTTAGGCATGATGAATAAATACTAATGGTTAGGCTCTATTAATCTCCATTTTTATAAGGAAGTGGTTCTCTTCTACTGTATTTGGAATTCTTGTTTTGTGTACTTGAACCATAAATACTAATATTTTAGATTCTAATAGGATGGAGATGAATAAAGATTGGATGGATGCTAATCGTTTAAAAATAGAGTACGAGAACGGAGTGAAAAAGTTCATCAAGTTTGCAAAGGATCACACAAAGGATCCTTCTCAAATCCTTTCTCTGTGTTTACGTTGTTGTTATTCTAGACTACTTACTCCAGAGGAGTTGGAAGAACATTTGATATGTCATGGAATAGATCGGAGTTATAAATGTTGGAATAAACACGGAGAAAAAGCGAATGTAGCTACTGGCTGGGATAAAACTGTGTTTTATGGATCATCAGATATGAATACAAATATGGATAATGAAGAAGACCGTATAGCGGATGTGATTACATATGTCAATGATGATGAAGATCGTATTGAGGAAATGACAAAGACAATTCAAGATAAACTCCGTGATTGCCCAAAATTGTTTGAGAAGTTAAAGAGTTGTGCAAAGACGCCATTGTATGCTGCTTGCACTAGGTATACAACATTTTCAGTTGTACTGAAGTTGTATAAATTGAAAGTAGGAAACGGATGGAGTGATGTCAGTTTTACGAAACTACTTGCTCTCTTGAATGACATTCTCCCGGAAGATAATGAGCTCCCAAGCCGGACATATGAAGATAGACGAATGCTACGCTCGATGGGAATGATTTCTGAAAGAATACATACTTGCCCGAAAGACTGTATATTGTTTCGAAAAGAGAACAAATCACTTACAGAATTCCCAAAGTGTGTTGCTTCTCGACACGAGAAAGATAAATCCAATCCTACGAAATTTGTATGGTAATTTCCAATCATTCCAAGGTTTAGGCGTCTATATGGAAGTGAAGAAACTTCAAGACAATTGTCATGGCATGCAGATAAAAGAAATAAAGATGGGTTATTACGTCATCCGGCCGACTCTCCTCAATGGAAGAAAATTGATCATGAGTATCTTGAATTTGGAAAAGATCCGAGAAACCTTCGTCTTGCGTTATCTACATATGGAGTGAATCCTTTTGGTTTTCAAACCAGCACTCATAGTACATGGCCTGTTATGTTGGTAAATTATAACTTGCCACCCTGGTTATGCATGAAGCGGAAATTCATCATGTTATCTATGCTAATATCAGGACCAAAACAACCAGGTAACGATATTGATGTTTATCTGGCTCCTTTGATCAAGGATTTGAAGTTATTGTGGGACTCAAGTGTAATGTTGTATGATGCTTATAAAATTGAATACTTCACGTTGAGAGCGATGTTGTATGGGACAATAAATGATTTCCCTGCTTATGGAAATTTTTCAGGCTATAACATTAAAGGAACTCAAGGGTGTCCCATGTGAAAGGAAGATATAGAATCAATTAGGTTGAAACATTCATCAAAATGTGTGTTTCTTGGACATCGTAGATTTCTACCTCATCGGCATAAGTACCGATCTTGGACGACATCATTCAATGGAAGTTCAGAAAAACGCCCAACACCGTCTGCACAAACAAGTGATCAGCTGTTTGAGAAAGTAAAAGATATGAACACTATTTTTGTTAAACCATTTTCGAAAAACCTTACAAAAATCAGTTGGAAAAAGAGATCAGTTTTTTTTGAATTACCATACTGGAATTGTTTGTACGTCAGACATTTTCTTGATGTGATGCATGTGGAAAAAAATGTATGTGACAGTGTTATAGGAACGTTTCTAAATTCCCTTGGAAAAACAAAATATGGAATTAAGGCAAGGTTGGACATGGTTGACATGAGAATATGAGAAGAGTTGGCTCCCATGAAGGGTGAAAATCAAATGTTTCTTCCTCCAGCTGCTTATACTCTTTCTAGGGAGGAGAGATATCAGTTTTGCAACTTCTTCAATGATGTAAAGGTTCCAGAGGGGTACTCATCAAATATCAAGAACATTGTGTCAATGAATGATTTGAAGTTAAAAGGTTTAAAATCACATGATTTCCATGTTTTGATGCAAGATCTAATTCCTATAGCTTTACATTGCATTTTTCCCAAGAATGTTCATCATACGTTAACCAAACATTGTTTCTTTTTCAAAGATATATGTAGCAAAGTTTTAGACCCGGGGAAATTGCCAGCTATGGAAAAAGAAATTTTCATCATATTATGTGAATTAGAAATGTTCTTCCCACCAATATTCTTTGATATGATGGTTCATTTGATGATTCACTTGGTGAGAGAGATTTGAATTTGTGGTCCTGTGCACTATAGATGGATGTATCCTGTTGAACAGTATATGAAGATTTTGAAAGGGTATGTCAAAAATAAAAGTCGGCCAGAGGGTTGTATAGTGGAGCGATATATTGTTGAGGAAGCCATTGAATTTTGTACTGAATACCTATCTGATGTGGAAAGCATTGGTCTCCCAAAATCTCATCACACTGGACGCATTGAGGGTGAGGGAATTTCTAGAAGAGAAGTTGTGAGAATCAGTATTACAGATCGGGAGCAGACTCATCTTTATGTTTTTCATAACAGTTGGGAGGTTGCTCCATATATTAAAACTCACAAAGAAATTCTTAGGCAGTTGAATCCATCAAGGGATGAAAAATGGTTATCAGATACACATAATCACTAGTTTATAGGATGGTTTCAGGACCATATTTTTAAGCAGTTGGATGAAAATACGAATTAAATTTCAGAATGTCTTCGATGGCTAGCCGCTGGACCAAGTGTGTATGTATGATCTTACAGTGGTTATGTAATTAATGGTTATATATTCTATACAGATGAACATGATGAAGATAATACCATGCAAAATAGTGGAATTACACTAGTGGTTGAAGCGATGCATGTTTCTGGTAGTAAGGACATAAATCCAATTTATGAAAATATGTCATACTTTGGCATTATCAAACTAATATGTGAGTTGGATTATACGACATTCCAATTGCCGATTTTTCAATGCAAATGTATTGATAAAAACAGTGGTGTTAAAATAGATGAATGGGGATTTGTTAAAGTTGATTTTAGTAAAGAAGGGTACAAAGATGAATAGTTTATAATGGCATCACAAGCGGTACAAGTTTTTTATGTTCCAGATCCCGCAAACTGAAAGTGGTCGATTGTTCTGTTATCATCCAAAACTACTGAAGGTTCTGATGAAAATTCAGTTGAGGAAGATCCTTTTATTTGTACGTCGCAATCATTTAGAAGTGGTCCCAATGCAGATGATGTTTTGTATGTTAGAGGATACCATAATGAAGAGATTTAGATAGTCGATAGAGGTGTCAAATCACTTCAACCTTTGAAAAAAAGAAAGAGAGTTCAGTAAATAGGTTATATTTTGTTTGTAATATAGATCTTGTTATCTCATGTTATTATCTTATCATTACTGAATTTATGTAATCTGAATTAACTGTTCAACCACTTTTGCAGATAATGACTTCTGCACATTCTGATGATCCTAACCTAGAGGCTGAACAAGTCTCTCAAGCAGCTACTGCTGCGGCTGCTACTGCTCCTACAGCTCATGCTGCTGCTGCTGTTGCTCCTGCTGCTCCTACAGCTCATGCTGCTACTGCTGTTGCCCCTGCTGTAGCTCCGGTTTCTCCTGCTACTCCTCCTACTACGGCTCCTACTGCTGCTGCTCCTCCTACTGCTCCTACTACTGCGGCTCCTGCTGCTCTTAGTGTTGAGGTCCAACAACCATCAACACATGTTGTTGATACCATTCTATATGAACATATAGATGATGTTGATATCGATGAAATGGTCGGGAATGAAGGACCAGCGTCGCAGAAATCACAAGTGCGTCGTAGTTTGACGGTGTTAGCCAAAATTCTTAAGGCGAAAAGCAAAGGAATCAAATTTGAAGTCGGATGGAATGCACGAGGCCAACATGTGAATCCCAACAATGATATGTTTAGTAGCTACATTAGAGTTGTCACTCGGAAACGCGTGCCGATTGACATAGATTCATGGCACCATGTTGTGTCCAGGCTGAAGGCTGTGATCTGGGAAGAAATTATGGTAACATTATGAATTTATTTCTTTAATTTACTAGCAAATAAAATAATGAAACAATGTCTTACTCTTCTCAATCTCTTTTAGAGTACATTTATAGTAGACGATTCACACAGGGATTATGTACTAAGGCTTATAGGAAAGATTCATCGAGGTTTTCACACTATTTTAACAAGATTTCTCCTCAAAGATTCTAAAGGTAAAATAAACCCGCACCCACCCATTGTCTACGCTCACCTGATATCCCAAGAAGAATGGGATGCATTTATTGTCCGTCGTGGGGATGAGAAGTTTCAGGTACATTGTGAGTGATAATACGTTGTTTGAGGATACCTGTATTCATCACTTTGATTGTCAATATTTCATTTATGAAACAAAAACTCTGTAATGAAAATAAGGAACGTTCTTCAAAACCAACATACCCCTATCGTAAAGCAAGGATGGGGTACGATTTATTTGAAAAGAAAATGGTACGTATTTTAAATTTATAATAATATTGTTAGGTGCCAATAAACAACATCATAATTATTTTTCTATGTTTATATGTAGATTGATGAGTCTAAAACCAAATGAACTTCCATCCCACGTCATGTGCTATGGAAGGAGGCACGTGTGAACAAATATGGGAAGTTAGCAGATGAGAACACACAGAAAGTGTGGGAAATATGTGTAAGTATGACACGACGATAAAATAATTTGTTTAAAATTGCCATTACATAAAAATAATTAGTTATTTTCCTATATCTGACAGTCATAGGAATCAGCTACTCCAGTAGCTGATACAGACCTATTATCGACAGCTTTGAAGCAACCAGAAAAATACGGTCGTGTTAGAGGTGCAGGGTTTGGGGTGACACCCCGAGTATATTTTGAGAAGAAGAAAAAAATTGGATGATACAGATGAAAAATTGGAACAAATGAGCGAAAAAATAGCAACCCTTGAAGAACAATTGCAATGGCAGGGAGAGTTGCTAGCAAATTTTATGGGTGGGAAGCAAAGGGAAGCCACAACTCAAGAACAACCGCCACATGAACATCCCTCCCCACCCCCACCAGCTTTGAGGCGATCCATTCGCCTCAAAGAACTGTATTAGCCATGGTAATCAATATTCTAATAATTGTTCCCATGAAATATGAATCAGAAAAACACTGATAACTTTTCTATACTCATCTTCTACAGGGTGATAATGATTGTGATTTATATCTGTCAACACCCACCTATCACCTTGTAGCGAGGGCTACAATGTTCAATATCCCAGATGCCACACTGCATAATAGACCACTTCCGAAAGATCATCTAAAAGTGACGATTAATGTAGCTCATGAGCCAAAGGCAGAGCTACCTATTCCACTTGATGACGATGATATTCATACGGTTGAAAAGGCTATTAGGACATTCATTTCATGTACATCACAACTTGTAAGAGTACATGCGGACAAAGAGGAATTTATTTCCTTTTCTTTTCAATCTAAACCCTTAACAATTATTGAAAAAAGGGTCTAAACCAATGATTTTTGTTATAGATGGAGAAAGGGAAGGGGGTGACAAATGTCGGCTCAAAACCATCTAAAGGATCGACCAACCAATCCCAAGGAGCTACTGAAAGCACAATAACACCACCTGTTCTCTTTCCACATTTACTAGCATTGAAGACTCATGTGGATACGAATCTAAAAGATGGTAATAGTCATATAGTGGTTTTCGAAGAGAATATATATGGAGAGGAAAGTCAAGATTTCGTAGCTGCTGAAAATGTAAATGAAATCCTTGAAAACGGTTGGCTAGGCGTCACAGTTATAAATGTATATATGAGGTTTGTTTCCATGAATTGATTTTCCAAAAGCTGATCTAGCATGAAAATTATGACTAAATGCATTTTATATTGTTGACAGACGCATTTATGAAAAACAATTGAAGTAATTTTCCCATGAGCCAAGATTTGGACTGGTTAGTCCTCATATCACATCAACACACCTAACAAAAATAGAGCCATAAAAAAGGAATGAAATAGTGAACAACTTGGTGAAAACATTTTAACGCAAGATTACAGATGAAAAACTTTTCCTAATACCAACCATGCAGGGGCAATACTCTACGATTAAAGCATATCAATTATATTTTCACTTCTTTTATTACTTATTCCTTTTTGTGTTTTTAGGAAACATTGATTGCTAATTGCGGTCAACTTGGATACTCCGAAGATTTATTTTCTGGATTCAAAGCAAGGATATCCATCATACCGACCACACAAGATGGAGTTTGTGAATCTGTAAGACACTACATCTTACATTTTAGTTCTAAACATCAAGTAATATAATTTATATTATCTTTTACTGATAGGGCGGTGTATCATTATCGTCTAAAAAAAGGAATGAGGCCAGGGGCTAAGCATAAGGAGGCGAGAAAGTACTACGTCTGGACAAATATCAGGGTATATATAATAAAATTTTACTATCCAAACACATCTCAACACAAGTTACTTATTCTCCTAATGATCAATTTTTTTGCAGTGTCCAAAAAAAACAAACGATAATGATTGCAGTTATTATGTTTGTAAATTTATGAAAGAGATCGTTTTTCATCAGAAAACTAGCATCCCTAAAGAGGTATTTTTAAAAACAACAAATAGTTCGTTTAAGTTATTTATTTTTTATTTTGCAGTACTACTATGACTGCCGAAAAGACTCATACTCACAAGACGATATAGATGTGTTCAGAAACGAGTGGGCCGCATACCTGATGGAATATTGTACACAAATACAATGAAGATCTAACTTGGGGACATGTACAATTTGTGGTCATTTTTGAGAGGGGTTAAGAAGATCAAAAGACGAAACATTTTTGTATGTAAATGTTTATAAGAAAATTGAAATTGTTTTTAAATAAAACAGCCTTTATCCAATGAGTCATTTTCCCATTTTAACAGATGATATGCACCAGCAACATGAAAGAATGATGAACCACTCAAAGGGTCTCTATTTTGTTTAAAATAGACAAGATTTTAAGTGAAAACAACAACTGACCTACATAAATCCAACCAAACGCATTCGGATTTTATTGATCTTTTATAAGAACGATCCAAGGGTCCTTGGTGATGTGTACGAGTCAACCCCACCTCAATTCAAGGCACGGTGTGACCGCTAGCACTCAAAGGGTCTCTATTTTGTTTAAAATGGACAATATTTTAAGTGAAAACAACAACTGACCTACGGAAATCCGACCAAACGCATTCGTATTGCATTGATCATTTATAAGAACAATCCAAGGGTACTTGGTGATGTGTACGAGTCAACCCCGCCTCAATCCGAGGCACGGTGTAGCCGCTACCACTCAAATGGTCTCTATTTTGTTTAAAATGGACAAGATTTTAAGTGAAAACAACAAATGACCTACGGAAATCCGACCAAACGCATTCGGATTGCATTGATATTTTATAAAAACGATCCAAGGGTCCTTAGTGACGTGTACGAGTCAACCCCGCCTCAATCCGAGGCACGGTGTGGCTGCTAGCACTCAAAGGGTCTCTATTTTGTTTAAAATGGACAAGATTTTAAGTGAAAACAACAACTGACCTACAGAAATCTGACCAAACGCATTCGGATTGCATTGATCTTTTATAAGAATGATCCAAGGGTCCTTGGTGACGTGTACGATAGTTGACCTTCTTATAGAAGAGTTTCTAGAAGAGTATAAGAGACATGAAGCAATGAAGATCATTAGAGTGTTGGAGCAAATGTGGTTGCTACAAATAATGTGGCAATCAGCTTGGGAAACACGGACTAAGTTATAACTTGCAGGTATTGTACTTTATTTTTTTCTGGAGGGTTTCAGTGTAAATTCATTTTGGAATGATCATTTCCATTCATTGTCTTTTTGGTTTTTTTGACAGCCGAGGGGAAAGGGTGGGGTCTGCAGACATTGGAGGATATGTCAAAGGGTGATTTTGTGTGTGAATATGTTGGATAAATGGACTCTTTTCCCTTCAAGCTCCCCAAACCCCGATGGTGATCGGGGTTCGGGGAGCTTGAAGGGAAAAGAGGCCATTTGGTTAGATGTTAGATAATATGGAAATGTTGCAAAAATATAGGATGTAATTTCCCATAAAGTCACCCTTCGACATATCCTCCAATGTCTGCAGACCCCACCCTTTCCCCTCGGCTGTCAAAGAAACCTAAAAGACAGTGAATAACAATGATCATTCTAAAATGCATTTACACTGAAAAGCTCCAGAAAAAAATAAAGTACAATATCTGCAAGTTGTAACTTAGGCCGCATTGCACAAGCTGATTTCCACATTGTTTGTAGCAACCACATTTTCTCCAACACTCTAATGATCTTCATTGCTTCATGTCTCTTATACTCTTCCATAAAATCTTCTCTAAGAAGGTCAACTATCGTGTATGCATACTCACCTTCAAATTCATGGGTGAAAGTATAAGGCACAGATGAAGATAAACAATTTCTAAAACAAGTTGACCAACATGCATCATCCTCAATGGAAGTAAGATAGAAATTCACATGGACGTTCTTAAAGATATTATTTTGATGTATATAGTGAAAAGGTGGTGGATTTTCACTGTTGATGTTGTTCTTCTACGATACTTTCACCTTCTCTTCTCCTCTCACTATGTCTTGGACATCATGCAATAGCCTTATATCATGTGGGGTAAATTGAGGTTGCTGAGAAACTATGGAACCACATGATCTTTCATGTCCAGTGGCCTCAGGATTGTTTTTCTAATCAAGCTGCCTCTGATCATTAGTTGCGTGTGAAGGTGGTGCGGCAGCCTCCATGATAGATTAGAAGTTGACCAATCAATTTGATGAACAAGATGGGATGCTAAATCTGACATTAAGAGCATCCAATACAGGAAATTGTTCCAATGATTTGGCAAGTGAGGCTACATTTAAAGATATTTCCTGTGCTTCATCAAGTGAGTCAGTTCCTAGTTCCAAAAAGCATTCACAAACATCACTCATCAGTTTCCTCAAGGATAAACTTGGGTTCATGGCTTTGTATGATCAATGAGA
This sequence comes from Viscum album, assembly GCA_963277665.1. NCBI lineage: Eukaryota > Viridiplantae > Streptophyta > Magnoliopsida > Santalales > Viscaceae > Viscum > Viscum album. The sequence goes on along the minus strand of OY728138.1, from coordinate 997,797,701 downwards.
TCTATCCTCTACTGCTTTTACAACCTATGTGGTGCATGTTTCAAATTCCTCCAGGAAAAAGGAACAAATGTGGTGAGTTGTAAGCCACATCTATTTTATGTTTTGAAATGTTAATTATGTTTTGAAAATGGGTTCAATATTTGAGGAAAAGTTAAATTGTCCTTGATTCATGTATGGATGATGGATTCACATCCATTCCAAGTGGTTTTGATGGAAAGTATGGATGATAACATTGGTTGGTGTTCTCATGGATGTCTAAGCACGGTAAGTTAGAAAACATGTTGGGTATGTTGTGGAGTCTTAGTTGGGGTTCTAGTGGTTATTTCCCGATGATGGAGGTGTTAAACATCAGATGGTGGTGTTTGTGAGCTAAAGCGTATAGTGGGGAGCACCATAGAAATTAAGTGGTCGGTTGATGACATGATCGGCGTTTTGAATTATATAGTCTTGGGTAAAATCCATCTTGGTGTTTAGATCAGTTGAGTACATTGAGATGAAGGTTGTGGTTGGGTTGTGTTATGGGTGTTTGGGGAAATGTAAGTATTTAATGGTACCTTTACGTTTTTCATAATGAATAATTAGTAGATCACATTCGGATTACATTGATATTTTATAAGAACGATACAAGGGTCCTTGGTGACGTGTACGAGTCAACCCCGCCTCAATCCGAGGCACGGTGTGGCCGCTAGCACTCAAAGGGTCTCTATTTTGTTTAAAATGGACAAGATTTTAAGTGAAAACAACAACTGACCTACAGAAATCCGACCAAAAACATTCGGATTGAATTTATCTTTTATAAGAACGATCCAAGGGTCCTTGGTGACGTGTACGAGTCAACCCCTCCTCAATCTGAGGCATGGTGTGGCCGCTAGCACTCAAAGGGTCTCTATTTTGTTTAAAATGGACAAGATTTTAAGTGAAAACAACAACAGACCTATGGAAATCTGACCAAAAGCATTCAGATTGCATTTATCTTTTATAAGAACGATCCAAGGGTCCTTGGTGACGTGAATGAGTCAACCCCGCCTCAATCCGAGGCACGGTGTGGCCGCTAGCACTCAAAGGGTCCCTATTTTGCTTAAAATGGACAAGATTTTAAGTGAAAACAACAACTGACCTACGCAAATCTGACCAAACGCATCCAGATTACATTGATCTTTTATAAGAACGATCCAAGAGTCCTTGGTGACGTGTAAGAGTCAACTCCGCCTCAATCCGAGGCACGATGTGGCCGCTAGCACTCAAAGGGTCTCTATTTTGTTTAAAATGGACAGAATTTTAAGTGAAAACAACAACTGACCTACGGAAATCTGACCAAATGCATTCGGATTGCATTGATCTTTTATAAGAATGATCCAAGGGTCATCATTGACATGTACGAGTCAACCCCTCCTCAATCGGAGGCACGGTGTGGCCTCTAGCACTCAAATGGTCTCTATTTTGTTTAAAATGGACAAGATTTTAAGTGAAAACAACAACTGACCTATGGAAATCTGACCAAAAGCATTCAGATTGCATTGATCATTTATAAGAACGATCCAAGGGTCCTTGGTGACGTTTACGAGTCAACCCTGCCTCAATCCGAGGCACGGTGTGACCACTATCACTCAAAGGGTCTCTATTTTGTTTAAAGTGGGCACAATTTTAATTGAAAACAACAACTAACCTATGAAAATCTGACCAAACGCATTCAGATTGCATTGATCTTTTATAAAAACGATCCAAGAGTCCTTGGAGACGTTTACGAGTCAACCCCGTCTCAATCTGAGGCATGGTGTGGCCTCTATCACTCAAAGGGTCTCTATTTTGTTTGAAATGGACAAGATTTTAAGCGAAAACAACAACTGACCTATGGAAATCTAACCAAACACATTCGGATTGCATTTATCTTTTATAAGAACAATAAAAGGGTCCTTGGTGATGTGTAAGAGTCAACTCCGCCTCAATCTGAGGTATGGTGTGACCGCTAGCACTCAAAGGGTCTCTATTTTGTTTAAAATGGACAATATTTTAAGTGAAAACAACAACTGACCTACGGAAATCCGACCAAACACATTCCGATTGCATTGATCTTTTATAAGAACGATCCAAGGGTCCTTGGTGACATGTACGAGTCAACCCCGCCTCAATCTGAGGCACTTTGTGGCCGCTATCACTCAAAGGGTCTCTATTTTGTTTAAAGTGGACACGAGTTTAATTGAAAACAACAACTGACCTAAGGAAATCTAACCAAACGCATTCGGATTGCATTTATATTTTATAAGAATTATCCAAGGGTCCTTGGTGATGTGTAAGAGTCAACCCCGCCTCAATCCAAAGCACGGTGTGGCCGATATAACTCAAAGGGTCTCTATTTTGTTTAAAATGGATAAGATTTTAAGGGAAAACAACAACTGACCTACAGAAATCCAACCAAACACATTTGGATCGCAATTATCTTTTATAAGAACAATCCAAGGGTCCTTGGTGACGTGTACGAGTCAACCCCACCTCAATATGAGGCACAGTGTGGCCACTAGCACTCAAAGGGTCTCTGTTTTGTTTAAAGTGGACAAGATTTTAAGTGAAAACAACAACTGACCTATGGAAATCTGACCAAACGCATTCATATTGCATTGATATTTTATAAGAATGATCCAAGGGTCCTTGGTGACGTGTAAGCATCAACTTCGCCTCAATCTGAGGCACGGTGTGTCCGATAGCACTCAAAGGGTCTCTATTTTGTTTAAAATGGACAAGATTTTAAGTGAAAACAACAACTGACCTACGGAAATCCAACCAAAAGCATTCGGATTGCATTGATCTTTTATAAGAAAGAGAAAAGGGTCCTTGGTGACGTTTAAGAGTCAACCTCGCCTCAATCCGAGGCACGTTGTGTCCGCTAGCACTCAAAGGGTCTCTATTTTGTTTAAAATGGACAAGATTTTAAGTGAAAAAAACAACTGACCTATGGAAATATGACCAAATGCATTCCAATTGCATTGATCTTTTATAAGAACGATACAAGGGTACTTGGTGACATTTACGAGTCAACCCTTCCTCAATATAAGGCACGGTGTGGCCACTATCACTCAAAGGGTCTCTATTTTGTTTAAAGTGGACACGATTTTAATTGAAAACAACAACTGACCTACGAAAATCCAATCAAACGCATTCGGATTGCATTGATATTTTATAATAACGATCCAAGGGTCCTTGGTGAAGTTTATGAGTAAACCTTTCCTCAATCCGAGGCATGGTGTGGCTGTTATCACTCAAAGGGTCTCTATTTTGTTTAAAATGGACAAGATTTTAAGGGAAAACAACAACTGAACTATGGAAATCCAACCAAACGCATTCGGATTGCATTGATATTTTATAAGAATGATCCAAGGGTCCTTGGTGACGTTTAAGAGTCAACCCCACCTCAATCCGAGGTAGGGTGTGGCCGCTAGCACTCAAAAAGTCTCTATTTTGTTTAAAGTGGACAAGATTTTAAGTGAAAAAAACAACTGACCTACGGAAATCCGACCAAACACATTTGGATTGCATTGATATTTTATAAAAACGATCTAAGGGTATTTGGTGACGTGTAAGCATCAACCCCGCCTCAATCCGAGACTTGGTGTGTCCGCTAGCACTCAAAGGGTCTCTATTTTGTTTAAAATGGACAGGATTTTAAGTGAAAACAACAACTGACCTACGTAAATCTGACCAAACGCATTCAGATTGCATTAATCTTTTATAAGAATGATCCAAGGGTCCTTGGTGACGTGTATGAGTCAACCCTTCCTCAATAAAAGGCATGGTGTGGCCGTTATCACTCAAAGGGTCTCCATTTTGTTTAAAATGGACATGATTTTAAGTGAAAACAACAACTGACCTACGGAAATCTGACCAAACACATTCAGATTGCATTGATCTTTTAAATGGGGGGTCATGGCATGTGATCTATCAGGGGCCTCATATATATCAAGTCATGGTTGGCCTGGTATACTAGGGTGATCATGTGTTTGGGTCTATGATACTTATGCACTTATATCTGGATGAAAATACTCCCATTTGGGAGGGTGGATATGCTTATGGGTCTTATTACTTAAATGAGAATACTCTCATAGGGGAGGGATGAGATGTATATAGGTATTATTCCCCAAATGAGAATACAACCATAGGAGTGGGATGATATTCTTATCGGAAATATTCACTAAATGAAAATAATCCCATAGGGGAGGGCTGAGATGATTATATAGATTATGCCTCAAATGAGAATACACCCATATTGGAGGGTTGATATGCTTCTAGGGATTATTATTTGGATGATAATACTCCCATATGGTAAAGAATATATACTTCTTAGTATTATTCCCTAAATAAGGGTACTCCCATAGTATAGGGATGAGATCCTTGTAGGTCTTATGCCTCAGAATTGGAAGAACACATATGGGTGGTCTGAGATACTGTTGAGTGTATTCCCTGGATGAGAAAACTCCCATAAGTGGATTTCCAGGATGGAGTATAAATAAAAATCACATATTGGAGGTCAATGATAATTATGTATATAGTGGGGAGACCATGGTATATTATATGTTTTGTGTGGTTCCTATGATGTACTCAGAGAAACCCTAACATTGGATGAAGTAGGTATGGTTGATCAAGATTTAATACTTGAGAATCAATGTGTCTTGATGTAGATGGGGTAGGACTTGGTAAAACTATATTTTTATAATTTCGACATGATCCTTGTGAAATTCTTGGTAAAAGTTCAGCACTTGGAAAATTAATTTGGGTTTAATCATGGTCATGGATTTGAGGATCAATGATGATTTTTTATTAGTTTTATTCTAGTTCTTTCTCAACTAGGTTGTGCATATTGCCTGATCATGCACTTACAATAGCCTATTGTAGGTTTAATATTGGGGGTTTATTAATGAGATTCATCCCCCCCCCAAGTATGTGCACCTCAGTGTGTGTACAAACCTTATAACTTCTTTGAGGTTGAGAACATGATGCATAGTGGATAGAGAAAAGTACAAAGATTTATGTATTGATAAAACACACCCATGTGGAGCCTTAGGATTGAACTGGAAAGCCCCCCGGACACCCCCTACATGTTGGAATCATGGTCTTCTATGCATGATTTGGAGTGTGGTTTGTGTTTGTTGTCAATCATCAATGGAAGTTCGGATCGTGTACCAGCAAAGAGATCATACCGTTCAAGCAGACAACAGTTTTGAAGGTGGTGCCGTTTTCCAATGTTTGCCAAATTTTTGGGGTCCAAAATTTGGAGGTTGGTGAGCATCGCGAAAAGTGGATTTCCAGAAAGATCATAATTTAATATGGAAAAGGCATGAGTTTCAGGAAGATGGGATGCATGGACTGTATTTCACGAAGACCAGAAGAATGGAGGCGGTGAGTCTTCACGAGTACGTCAAGATTCGCGAATGGCAGAGACTGGAGAGCTTTGTGGCGATAAAGGGCTTTGCGAGGGAGCTTCGTGGCAAAGGCGCGAAGGTATGTTGATGGTGATTCTTCGTGACTATGTCAAGCTTTGCGAATGGCAAAGTACCATGGTGCTTCGTGATTTGAACAGAATTCCGGCGGAATATTTGGAGCTTCACGATTTGAGATGAAGTGGCATTGACTTCACGCGAAAGGGTCGAGGGTCGGTGGAATCGCATATAAATAGAGGCTGACCCCCTCAAGAGAAGTAGAGAGAATTTCAGAGAAAGTCCTTTGCTCTCGATTCGCAAAGGTCTCTCGCGAAGGCAGTGTGCTTCGCGAAAGAGGAGCTTCGCGGCGGCTATTCTAGCTTCGCGAAAGATGTGCGCCCCGCGTTGGCTCAGTGAGCTTCGCGAAGAGGCAGGAGCTTCGTGATAGCCAAGCATTGCGAAGGATGGAGCATCGCGAGAGTGCTTCGCGATTGAGCTTCGCGATTGAGCTTTGCGAAATGGCAGGGGCTCCGTGAAGGCTTGTTTGAGCTTTGCAATATTGGGAGCCTCGCGAAGTAGGGTACTTTGCGAAGGAATTTTCCAAAGGTTGTTTTCCCTGTGGATAAGGGAAAAGGGGGTATTCATCAGTGGTTGGATTTTGGATCTTAACAGAGCATTAAAAAAAATAGGACTCTAATGCAAGCAAAGTCTCATGCTGAACAGGAGACAATGAACTTTGTGACTATCAATTGAAGAGACCTTCACGTCTATAAACTGAGTGTGACTTCACCAAGGGTAGTGAGCCAGGGGGAGTGAACGGGAGTGACCTGAGGGAAGCAATGAGCTATCTTAGAACCCTTGTAAAGGCAGTGAGCCTGGGACAGAGTGACTGTGCCCGAAAAATTGTAATCTCCAGCTAGTGAAGCTTAGTGGTTTTTGGTACGACCGACAACTTGTCGGCGTATGCTCCTTGGACGTAGCCCTTAGTGGTGAACCAAGTAAAAAGGGATATGTCTTCTCTGTGTATGTGCATGTTTGCTTTTTGATCTTTTTCATCTTACAGGTTCAACATGTTCCTACCAACGTGGGAACAAGATCCACAACTTTAACAAGAAAAAGTTGTCACCCTGATTCACCCCTCCCCTCTCAGGGTGTCCCGGGGTCCTTCAAGTGGTATCAGAGCGTAAAGGTTGCTGGTGTTGAATCTGACCTTTTTTTCTTCATGGAAAACGCGGTCAATGTTAGGGGAGTCCCTCCCTTCGATGGAAGAAATTTCCAGATCTGGAAGAACAGAATGAGATCTCATCTGAGATCTCTTGGAATGGAAGTTCTCTTTTCTACTGTGCAAGGAATACAAGTCACTGATCCAACAGGCCTTGCTATGACTGAAATAGACAGGAAACTTCTTGATGTAGATGCTAAAGCACAGAATGCACTCACTGCAGCCCTTTCTGATCAGATCTACATAAAGGTGATGAACTGCACCTCAGCAAAATCCATGTGGGATAAACTTGAGAATATTTATGAAGGTGATAGAAAAGTGAAGGAGGTGAAACTACAAGTGCTGCACAATCGGTTTGATGATCTGAAGATGCATCCAGACGAGAATGCAGACTCTTTATTCAATCGAATTAATGAAGTGGTTGGAGATATTCGGGGTCTAGGCGAAGAAATCAAAGACATTGATATTGTAAAGAAAATATTGAGAAGACTTCCACCTCTTTATAATGCGAAGGTGTCAGCCCTTGAGGAAAGAGATCTTTCCAAACTTTCTCTAGATGATCTACTGAGCAGTTTGGTAGCATATGAAATGAGAGTCAAACCTGAAGATGCTACAACTTGGGTGAGAAAGGAAATGGAATTCAAGGCCATGGATAAACTAAAAATCTCAAAGGATAGTAGCGGTGAAGATGACGAAGAAAAAGAAATTCTTTCTCTCATTGCAAAGAAGTTCCAGAAGGGGAAAGGGAAATTCAAAGGGAAGTTACCTCTCGCGTGTTTCCGTTGTGGAAAAGTTGGGCACATTGCCTCTCAGTGTTTAAAAATGATCAATGATGAAGATAGTGAGGATGAAAACTTCAAGAAGCCTCAGAAAAGGTTCTTCAAAAAGGTAGAATTCAAATATGGTAAGAAAATGCAAAGGAAGAGTTTTGTCTGTGAAGAGGAAGAAGATGATAATGAATTCTGTGATGAAGAAGAACCAGAATTCAAAACTAGGAACCATTCTTCTATGATGGACACTGTTGAAAAGCCAGAAGATACTGAAGGAGAAAAGCAACTGAGAACTTGTGTAGATCCTGAGATGCAACTTAAGGATGTGGTTAGTAAGCTCAAGATTAAATTTAAGAGCTGCAATAAGTGGAAATCAATTGTAAAAGAATCAACTGAATACGTTGATCAACTTGAAGCTGAAATTGAACGACTGGAAGAATTTTTGAAGGTATAGTCTAAAATAATTGAAAGTAATGATGATGTAGTAGATCTAAAGCTGAGAATTGAAGAGCAGGCAAAGGTCATCAATGAACTCACCTCCAGACTGGATGAAAAATCCAAGACTGCTGATGGTCTTGAGGAGGAAGTAGTTACTCTAAGGAGTAAACTGGAGACTGAATCAGTTCCAAAAGAATTGAGGAAGAAAATACAGTTTGGAAGATTCTCAGATGCAGAATTACTAGCAAGAGACAAGTGTGATTCAGATGGGGTTGAAAAAATCTTGAGTGATCAAAGACCCGCTTGCATGGGAAAGAGTGGAATTGGCTGTGAGGCTGAGACATCAACTGATGGAAGTGAAAAGATCCAAAAGAAAGATAAGATGAAAGTTGAACATGTTGAAACGTTGCCTAGAGTGCTGAAAAAGGAACCCTTAATCCAAACTAAAATGGGACCTAAAAAGTATCCTCAAACATTCAGAAATGACAGACAGTCTTACTATTCTCCCAAGGAAGAAGGTTTGAGGAGAAATTCAACTGATAAGACATTTCCTCTCATGAAGTGTCAGTTCTGTGGCTATCTGGGCCATACCATGTCATATTGTGAAGAGGCAAGAAGCTATCTGAATGGAGAAGATATAGAAGCTCAAAAAAGGAGAACAATTTCATATCCTAATTCTTATAGAAGAAATAATTTATATGGATATTGTTTTTGTTGTTCTAACTTTGGTCATAAGGCCGCTAATTGCAGGAAGAGAAGGGACATGGACACCTCATACCGAAGTTCAAGACAAGTCAAGTCTCGTCAGCAAGACAGTGTTGCTCTTTCAAACAGGTTTTCACCTCTCAAAGAATACTTTGACTATGAAGAACCTGGGTATGTGGAAGAGATAATTGAAAGACCATCAGTTCTTTATACTCGATCTAATTTCTCATGGAAGGAAAGGAAGAAGATTGAGAAATCCAACCTTGCAGAGGTGGCCCTCAAAGCTACAAAGAACAACAGTACCTGGATTCTGGATAGCGGTTGTTCATCTCATATGACAGGTAATGCCGACCTACTAACGAATATCATAAGTAATGTCGATGGTACAGTAAGATTTGGTAATGATGGGGCTCTGAAAATCAAAGGGAGTGGAAGTACCGAATTAGCTAACGGAGAACTAAAGAAGACTGAAGTCCTTTACGTAGATGGCCTACGTCATAATCTCCTCAGCGTGAGTCAACTCTGTGACTCAGGACTTATAGTCACATTTAATCAGAAAGGCTGCACTATCAAGGGAAAGACTGGAAATTCACTTATGAAGGGATGCAGAACAGAGGGCAACTTGTATCAGGTTGATAGTGAAGAAAATGTATGTTACACGACTGTTGAAGAAGAAAACAATTTGTGGCATCGGAGACTGGGACACATCAATCAACAAGACATGGAGAAAATATCAAAATTGAGAATTGTCATGGACATTCCCAACCTAAAGCATGAGCGTGAAAAAACTTGTGATGCTTGTATTCGTGGGAAGCTGGTCTGCAGTTCATATCGGCCAAAGAAGAAAAGAGCGTCACACCTTCTTGATCTGATTCATACAGATGTTTGTGGGCCAATAAATATTGCCGGAACTCATGGAGAAAGGTACTTTGTCCTTTTCATAGATGATTACAGTAGAATGGCATGTGTGATGGTCATTCACAGGAAACGACAAGTCCTTGACTGCATGAAAACATATCGGCGAATCGCCGAAAATGATACTGGACTAACAATCAAAGTGTTGCGATCTGACAATGGAGGAGAATACACATCCATTGAATTTGAAAATTATCTGGAGAAGCATGGGATACAACACGAGGTAGCTGATATGAGAACTCCACAAAAAAATGGAGTTGTTGAATGTAGGAATCGATAGGTGAACAACATGGCACGGACTATGCTGATTGAGAGTCGTATTCCACGACATTACTGGAAAGAGGCTGTTCAAGCTGCAGTGTACATTCAGAATCGAACAGGACTTTATATGGGTGAGACGAAGACACCATATGAATTTTTTCATGGACGGAATCCTTCTCTAAAATACTTTCGTGTCTTTGGAAGTAAGTTCTTCATCAGGAACAAAGAAGGAAATCAAGGGAAATATGGCGACAATGCAGATGAAGGAATTTTCCTCGGTTACTCAATGAACAGCAAAGCCTACAAATGTTTCAACAAGAATTTGGGAAGGATTGTGGAAAGCAATGATGTTAAGATAATTGAAGATAAAACCACAAATGCTTTAAGGACGTCATATCCTGATGTGATAGAAAGTCAGGAAGAATGTGAACGTGAAGAAAATACAAATGCAGAAATAGAGGAAGCTATTCAAAACACTCAGCAATCACATCATGATGTTGAATCAGAAGAAGAATCTGAAGAAGAAACTATGGCTGAAGAGAATACTACTGAACCTTGCAGGAGAAATCGAAGAGCTGAGATTGATCCATCCAACATAATTGGGGACAGGAGTGCACCCACTCAAACAAGAAGGATGAGGAATACCACACAATCTGCATTTCTATCAGTTGTAGAGCCATCCTCATTTGAAGAATCTGCAAAAGATAAATCTTGGGTGAAATCCATGAATGATGAATTGGATCAGATTGACAAGAATCAGACATGGGATCTTGTCCAGAGATCCGAAGGTCACAATGTGATTGGTACCAAATGGATCATAAAAAATAAGTTTGATGAGCATGGAAGTGTTATCAGAAACAAGGCACGACTAGTATGTAAAGGATACTCCCAGATTGAAGGTATTGATGTTGAATAAACCTTTTCTCCAGTTGCTAGACTGGAGTCAATCAGGCTTTTCCTTTCCATGGCACTCCAAAGAGGATATAAAGTATATCAAATGGACGTCAAGACAACATTCTTGAATGGTGTACTCGAAGAAGAAGTCTACATTGAACAACCAGTGGGCTTTGTTTTGGGTACTGATGAAACAAAGGTCTGCAAACTAAAGAAAGCTCTATATGGTTTGAAGCAGGCACCACAGGCATGGTACTCATGGTTGGACTCATATCTCAAGAAGTTGGAATTCAAAAGAGTAGGAGTTGATCACAATATCTATGTGAAGAATTCTCCAAAAGATCAATTCATGGTTCTTGTCTACGTTGATGATATCATATTTGGTGGCAGCAGGCAGAAATCAGTGGATGAATTTTCCAACCACATGAAATCAAAATTTGAAATGTCTATGATTGGGGAGCTCACATATTTCTTGGGGCTGCAAGTGATTCAAAAGAAGGAATACACATTCATTTCTCAGGAAAAATATGCAAGAGAGCTGCTGAAGAAGTTCAATATGCAAGACTCCAAACCAATGTCAACTCCGATTGCAGTTGGAACTAAACTTGGAAAGCATGAGGATGGGAACTCTGTTGATCCCACCATGTATAGGAGGATCATTGGAAGCATACTGTACCTGACAGCGACAAGGCCAGATATTATCTTTGCAACATGCCTTGCGGCCCACTTTCAGAGTAATCCAAAGGAGGAACATATGGCAGCAGTAAAAAGAATCATGAGATACATTCAAGGTACACATAACTTCGGGTTATTTTTTGCAGCAGGCAGGGACAGTGAATTATCATCATTTTCTGATGCTGACTGGGCTGGTGATGTAGTAGACAGAAAGTCCCCTAGTGGTGAAGCTTTCTATATTGGGCAGAAATGTGTTGGCTGGTTGAGCAAGAAACAAGAAAGTACTTCTCTTAGTACTGCTGAAGCTGAGTATATCTCCGCCACAAAGGCATGTACTCAAATGCTATGAATGAAGCAGCAATTAACTGACATTGGCGATGAGGTGACACAACCAATGGTGATTTACTGTGACAATAAGAGCGCAATTGATCTTACGAAAAATCCTGTTCAGCATTCTCATACAAAACACATTGAAATCAGGTATCAATTTATCAAAGAGAAAGTTGAGCAAAGCGTGATTAGATTGGATCATGTGGGAACAGATGAGCAAGTGGCTGATATCCTGACAAAGCCACTGTCAGCGGCTGTGTTTGAGAAGCATCGGTTGAACCTCGGTGTTCGACCACCTCCCAGTGCATAAGGAGGTTATGGAATTCCCCTCTCCCCGTTTGTTATACATGTTTTAATCTGTTTATGGATATGATGCAGGTCTATGGGGGAGATACTATCCAGGGGGAGTATGGTTTGAGCTGAACGTAAAAAAGTTTACTGGTCTTTGGATTTGTTGTCAATGGGGGAGAAAGGAGAAGGAATAAATTCAAGTGACTTCTGTGATGAGAAGAATGAGAAGGAAAACAGTGGAACCCAATTCAAGCCTCCTCTCTTGTTTTCTACATGGAGCATTGCTCACGTAGACTTAGAGTGTTGGCCGGGTTGATTCCTGCGTTTTTTCGTAGACTTAGAGTGTTGGCCGGGTTGATTCCTGTGTTTTTTGGCTTTCACATTGATGGAGATCTATTGAATTTTTCTTCTGATTGACAACAAACCCAAAGGGGGAGATTGTTGGAACCATGGTCTTCTATGCATGATTTGGAGTGTGGTTTGTGTTTGTTGTCAATCATCAATGGAAGTTCGGATCGTGTACCAGAAAAGAGATCATACCGTTCAAGCAGACAACAGTTTTGAAGGTGGTGCCGTTTTCCAGTGTTTGCCAAATTTTTGGGGTCCAAAATTTGGAGGTTGGTGAGCATCACGAAAAGTGGATTTCCAGAAAGATCATAATTTAATATGGCAAAGGCATGAGTTTCGCGAAGATGGGATGCATGGACTGTATTTCGCGAAGACCAGAAGAATGGAGGCGGTGAGTCTTCGTGAGTACGTCAAGCTTCATGAACGGCAGAGACTGGAGAGCTTCGCGGCGATGAAGGGCTTTGCGAGGGAGCTTCGCGGCGAAGGCACGAAGGTATGTTGATGGTGATTCTTCGCGACTACGTCAAGCTTCGCGAATGGAAAAGTCCCGCGGTGCTTCGCGATTTGAACAGAATTCTGGCAGAATCTTTGGATCTTCGCGATTTGAGATGACATGGCATTGACTTCGCGCGGAAGGGTCGAGGGTTGGTGGAATCGCCTATAAATAGAGGGCGACCCCCTCAAGAGAAGTATAGAGAATTTCAGATAAATTCCTTTGCTCTCGGTTCGCAAAGGTCTCTCACGAAGGCAGTGTACTTCGCGAAAGAGGAGCTTCGCGGCGGCTATTCTAGCTCCGCGAAGGACGTGCGCCCCGCGTTGGCTCAGAGAGCTTCGTGAAGAGGCAGGAGCTTCGCGATAGCCAAGCATTGCGAAGGCTAGAGCATCGCGAGAGTGCTTCGTGATTGAGCTTCGCGATTGAGCTTCGCGAAATGGCAGGGGCTCCGCGAAGGCTTGTTTGAGCTTTGCAATATTGGGAGCCTCGCGAAGTAGGGTACTTTGCGAAGGCCTTTTCCAAAGGTTGTTTGCCCTGTGGACAAGGGAAAAGGGGGTATTCATCAGTGGTTGGATTTTGAATCTTAACAGAGCATTAAAAAAAAACAGGACTCTGATGCAAGCAAAATCTCATGCTGAACAGGAGACAATGAACTTCGTGACTATCAATTGAAGAGACCTTCACGTCTATAAACTGAGTGTGACTTCACCAAGGGTAGTGAGCCAGGGGGAGTGAACGGGAGTGACCCGAGTGAAGCAGTGAGCTATCTCAGAACCCTTGTAAAGGCAGTGAGCCTGGGACAGAGTGACTATGCCCGAACAATTTTAATCACCAGCTAGTGAAGCTTAGTGGTTTTTGGTACGGCCGACAACTTGTCGGCATATGCTCCTTGGACGTAGCCCTTAGTGGTGAACCAAGTAAAAAGGGCTATGTCTTCTCTATGTATGTGCATGTTTTCTTTTTGATCTTTTTCATCTTACAGGTTCAACAAGTTCCTACCAATGTGGGAACCAGATCCACAACTTTAAGAAGAAAAATTTGTCACCCTGATTCACCCCTCCCCTCTCAGGGTGTCCCGGGGTCCTTCACTACACCCCCTTGGACAGCCACCCCAAACCCTTGAACAGCCACCCCAAACCCTTGAACAGCCCCCAAACCCCCTGAATTCTGAATTGATTTCTTTAAGTACTTGATTAACTTATAAATTATGTATTAATGGTGTACGTGTATAATTGTTGTATGGGTATACTTAGTCTAATTTGATTATGATTTATGAGTTAATTTTGTATGGGTATACTTGCTTTAATTGGCTTATTGAGATGCTGTTTTTTTTACAGGTGTTCGGGTGTGCTGCTGCGGATTTATCGGAGCAGCAGAGAGGGCATTTATCAGCGCTCTTTTAGCGCTGATAAATCATGATTTTATCAGCGCTAAAACAACGTTGATAAACTACACCTTTATCAGCGCTAAAGAAGCGCTGATAAAAGTTAAGTTTATCAGCGCTCTTTTAGCGCTGATAAATCGCGCTTTTATTAGTGCTAAAAAGGCACTGATAAACTACACCTTTATCAGCACTAAAGAAGCACTGATAAAAGATAAGTTTATCAGCGCTAAAGGAGCGCTGATAAAACAATCATTTATCAGTGCTAAAGAAGCGCTTGTTTAGCGTTGATAAAGGGTTGTTTTATTAGCACTTTTTTAGCGCTGTTAAAGCCCATTTTTAGCACTGTTAATGCCCGTTTTTGTAGTAATTAAACTAGATACATAGATGTTACTCAAATTACATTGGAAAAGTTTACAAAATACAATACATAACGAAAACTAAAAACTCCATCCATAAGAACTCAATAAACGATCACCTCTTAATCACCTGTTGATGGAAAATAATGAAAGGGGTGAGCTCAAACACTCAGTAAGGGTTACAAATAGTGGAAGCATTAATACAATAATAATTTAATCATGATCAATCTGACATAATCAATATGGCATGGTGAATAAATGAAAAACTCACGCCATTAATAAAATGAGAATGAAACTACATCCATAGATTTTGTTATAGTGAAAACCTCATGGATAGTAAAAACTGATAATGAATAAAGAGAATGATTCTTAATTGGACGTCATGTATCTAGCACATGAAACCATAATAACATTAAAACGGTTTAGTTATATGGGTAGAAACCCGTCTGATTTTTGGAAACAAACTGGAAGGGTTTTTCGCCAACTGATTTGTCTAATGAGACCTACCGATGCATCGAGGGGCTGTAGCAGGCCCTACCCACCATTTCATGTCCAAATCATTCTTTATACATTGATTCAATACATGAGAATTTTTCCTTTTCAATATCCGTATAGAGTAGAGTATACAAATTCATCAATATTTCCATAATTAAAATAACTTTTCAAATAAACACCATATGTAAAATGGTATACGGTTTAGACAAAAAACATATACATGATATGAGATTATGGATATTTAATATAAATATAATTTTAAAATAAAAAGTTATCTCAAATTGGGAGTAGGTACACCACATAAGGATTTTTAGGTGCAAAATACAAAGTTAGTCACAACAAAATAGTAGTTGAGACAAAGTCTCTTACCACAATGTAATAGGCCAAATCATATGACCAGAACTTAATAAACCTCAAATTAATAATTTAATAACATTAATATAAATAGAATCATGTTATTATATATCAAATGGAAGTACACATATACCACATACAAGAAATAAGTGGCGAACAATGAAAATCTCACAGAAATGAAAGTGAGATGAGAAACCCCTTTCAAACATTTCAGCATGGTAACAAGTGTTATTGCAAGGGATTAATGAGAGGTAAAGGGGTATTCCATTATTTATATGTCACAAGGAAATTATGAGGGAGGTGTGAAAACATACCCCATCATTAGGTATTAAAAATAAAAGGGCACAACATAGAGAGATTCTTGAACAAAAGTGAGAGAGAGGATCCCTTACCTTATGCTCGAAGGTGTTCTTGATTATTCTTAACTACCTGAATAATAAAATTTAGATTCATTAATTAATAATTACAGAACCTCATCAACATATAATTGATATCTTATGACATTATTAGGTTCATTAAAGTCATTTTTGATGGTTTAAGAGATTAAATTTTATTGTTTTGGTAGCATTTTCTTCTTTGGATTTCACGATCCGTTTACTTGTATTCATGAAATGGATGTTTGTTTGAAATATGGTTAAACATCCAGAAATATTAATATAATTTCTTAGTGAAATTAAATAGATATAAATTATCTTATAATTATTCTGGTTATATACCATGAGGATGACTCATTTGACGAGTTAAAATAAACGCTTGGATTTGGCTTGGCGTTTTTGTGCACAATAAACTTGTTTTGTATTATTATTCCATATTATGAATGTGTAAAGATTATAGAATATTAATAAATATAAAATACATATATTATGACCTTTTTAAACCATTTAAAAGGTTTCATGACCCTTATTGAAGAAAATAATGCAAATTAAAAACCCGTCTTCCTTGAGTGTGATAAATTTACACATCTCAGACGGTGTTTGCATTTATTGTATAAAAGGAGGGAAGAAAGAGAGATTATGATAAAATATTCCATTAGCACAATGAAAATACAGTAAATTTAAGGTAATAGAATTATCATGGCATTTGGATGTGGTTAGGTGAGAAGGGAGAACAAAAGAATTGAACTTTGTAAAAGAAATTGAAAGAAAAGAGAAGGAAGGTTCACCTCTTGAGTACTCCTCCTTGAGAATATCTTTAAGGATTTTGTTTTTGGACTTTTGGTGAAACCAGATGGTCTTGGACGTGGGGAGATATCTTTGGAAGAGTATTTGGAAGAATTTAGGCAAGGATTTAAGCTTGATTGGTGTGGGAGGAAGAGGGGGTGAGGGGTGGTTTATATAGTGGAGGGGAGAGGAGTTTTCTTAATATTATAATCATTAATTTATTATTTCCTCTCAAGACAACCAATAGTGAGTATTCCATGACCAAGAAAAGTAATATATGCATGTGACTTCGAACCAATTGGGATTACATCAGCAGATCATCATCAATGACTCAATAAATTCCTTATTTAGTATTTATCATAAATTATCGCATTTTACTATTCATAAAAAATTTCAGTATTTCAGAAAAATCCAAAAAAATCCACCCTAACCATTTTTCGACGTGTAGAATCCAAAAATGAAGTCCAATTTTCAAAAATAATTTCCTAAATATTATTAATTAAATATTTAATTAAAATCATTATTTAATCAAAAAATATAAACTCTTAAAATATTCATCTTCATTTTTAGGGTGCCTGAGTTCACTTATACATTCAAGGGAACAAATACCATTCATAAAAGTCATATTACTATTCATAAGGGTAAGTTAATATTCATAAGGGAAGGTTAATATTCAGAAGGGTAGGTTACTATTCACAGAAAATTAAGTTAATTCTATCAGACTCTAAATATCATCTTGAACATAACCGTGTATGTCAGATTTTTAAAATTCAAATCGCAGAGTTGGAAAATTTAAATTTAATGAATAGGTTATGGATATCTCTTATAAGTAACCATGTTTTGTTCCATATAGGCTCAGTGATTCATGAAATATAGGCTATAACTAGAATGTATTTAAGAGAAACATACCATGAAGTGTTTGGGGTGCTACATTATTCCCTCCTTTGGAAATTTCATCCTTGAAATTTTATGTATGAAGCCCACCAAAAAGTTGTGGGTGGTTCTTTTTCATGAAATCCTCTAGTTCCCATGTTTCTTCCTCCATATTCTAGTTTCTCAAAAGAAACTTTACTAGACGAATTGTCTAATTTCTCAATACCTGCTCCCTTGTGTCAAGAATCCCGATAGGCTTTTCACACAGTATGACAAATCAGGTTCCTATTCAATTTATTCATATGTGAGTATATGTGTTGGGTCTGGCATGTATTTATTTAACAATGACATGTGGAACACATCATGAACTCTAGAGAGATTTGGCGGCATCACTAAACGGTAAGCTACAACTCCGATTCTTTCCAGAATTTCAAATGGTCCGATGTACATGAGGCTCAGTTTCCCTTTCTTACCAAACCTTAATGTAACACCCCGACCCCAGTTACCCAGAGTCGGTGCATTATTACATAACATTTTCATGATCATAAAAGATCAATTCTCTAAAGACCAATTAGTTTAGTAGCCTTGGAAACACTAGATATATTCATAAGTCTTACATTACATCATAAAGTAAAACAAAACTACAAAAACATCTTGTCTTCATATCCCCTCATACTATCCCTGCAGGTAATTAATAAAATACTTCTTCACATCCTGGAAAAATTAAAACATTGAAAGGGGTGAGCTCAGATGCTCAGTAAGGATGACAATATAGCGGAAAATTTCATAAATAAACATAAACATTTAAGGCAATCACTACTGGAAATACAGTCTTTCCCAACGGTTTTGAACCATTGGGAAAGGCTGAAGAACCGTTGGTATATGTTATACCAACGGTTCTGCAAACTGTAGGGAAGTAAGCCATTGGGAAATCTTTTCCCAACGGTTTACTGTGAACCATTGGTATAGGGTGGGGAAAGCCTAACCTATCCCAACGGTTGTGCCAAACCATTGGGATAGTTTTTTCCAATGGTTTGGCTTGAACTGTTGGGAAATCCCAAGGATTCTCCTCTTTCCCAACGGTTTAGAAACCGTTGGGAAAGGTTTTTTACCAACGGTTCATTGAACCGTCGGTAAAAAAAGCATCAGAGATGCTATGCCAACGGTTTCAAACCGTTGGCATAGCCTATGCTGTGCAAATTGCATAGGAGCCTGCAATTTGCACGGCAACTCTGCAATTTGGACAGCAGGCCTCATTTTGTGCATTCCCTCCCATTTTCAATCCAATTATTGTACCTATAATAAACTAACACATACATATACAATTATTGTACCTGCAATAACCAACTAACACATACATATAGAAAACAAATTCATACACAATTAACATATAATACATCCTGGAACTATACACATCCATAATTAAATTAGAATTCATATTGTAATTATAAACATACATAATTAATTTAGAATTCAATTTAAAATTTAGATGATAATTATATGTGGAATCCGGAATTCAATTCATTATTTGATCGATTTTTTGTATACCATATATTTTTACCTGAAATGATGTCCATTTTAAACAAAATACATACACCTAGAGTGATACTGGCCACACCATGCCTAATATTAAGGATAGTTTAACTCGTACATGTCACAAATGACCCATAGATCTTTTTCCTAAAGTATCAACATATTCCGAAAGTGTTTGCTCAGTTTTCCGTATGTCATTTGATGTTTTTCACTTAAAATGATGTCCTTTTGAAACAAAAGACAGACACTTTGAGTGGTTCCGGCCACACCGTGTCTTAGATTGAGGCGGGGTTGATTCGTACATGTCACATATGACCCATGGATTGTTATCCTAAATTTTCAACGGAAAATGAATGCGTTTGGTCGGTTTTCTGTATGTAATTAAAATGTCATCCATTTTAAACAAAAGAGAGACACTTAGACTGATCCCGATCACACCGTGACTCGGATTGAGCCCAGATTGGCTCGTACAGGTCACATATCACCCATGAATCGTTGTGATAAATTATCAACAGATTCTGAATGCGTTTGGTCGGTTTTCTGTATGCCAGTTGTTCTTTTCACTTATAATCCTGTCCATTTTAAACAAAAGAGACAAAGTTAGAGTGGTGTCGGCCACACCGCTCCTCGGATTGAGGCGGGGTTGACTTTTACATATCACATATGACCCATGGATCGTTGTGCTAAAGTATTGACACAATCCGAATGCATTTGGTCGGTTTTCCGTATGCTAGTTGATGTTTTTCACTTAAAATGCCGTCCTTTTGAAACAAAAGACAGACACTTTGAGTGGTGGAGGCCACACCGCGCCTTGTATTGAGGCGGGGTTGACTCGTACACGTCACATATTACCCATGGATCGTTCTCCTAAAGTTTCAATGGAAACCAAATGCGTTTGGTCGGTTTTCCGTATGTACTTAAAATGTTATCCATTTTAAACAAAAGGGAGCCACTTAGAGTGATCCCGGCCACACCGTGCCTCGAATTGAGTCCACGTTGACTCATACACGTCACATATGACCCATGGATCATGGAACTAAATCATAAACACAATCTGAATGCATTTAGTTAGTTTTTCGTATGTCAGTTGTTCTTTTCACATATAATCCGGTCCATTTTAAACAAAAGAGAGACACTGTGAATGGTGTTGGCCACACCGCATCGTGGATTGAGGCGGGGTTGACTCATCCACATCACATGTGACCCATGTATTGTTTTCCTAAAGCATCAACACATTTTGAATGCGTTTGGTCAGTTTTTCATATGCCAGTTGATCTTTTCACTTATAATCCTGTCCATTTTAAACAAAAGAGAGACACTATGAATGGTGTCGGCCACACCGCGCCTCAGATTGAGGCGGGGTTGACTCGTACACGTCACATATGACCCATGGATCATTGTGATAAAGTATCAACACAATCAGAATCCGTTTGGTCAGTTTTCTGTATGTACTTAAAATGTTGTCGATTTTAAAGAAAAGAGAGCCACTTAGAGTGATTCCAGCCACACCGTGCCTCATATTAAGGCAGGGTTGACTCGTACACGTCACATATGACCCATGGATCGTTGTACTAAAGAATAAACACATTTCGAATGTGTTTGGTCGGTTTTCCGTATGTCAGTTGTTCTTTTCACTTATAATCCTGTCCATTTTAAACAAAATACATACACAAGGAGTGATCCCGCCACACCGTGCCTTGGATTGAGGCGAGGTTAACTCGTACACGTCACAAATGACCCATCGATCATTGTCCTAAATTATCAACATATTCTAAAAGTGTTTTCTCGGTTTTTCGTATTCCAGTTGATGTTTTTCAATTAAAATGACGTCCTTTTGAAACAAAAGACAGAAACTTTGAGTGGTTTCGGTCACACCATGTCTCAGATTAAGGCGGGGTTGATTTTTACATGTCACATATGACCCATGGATCATTATCCTAAAGTTTCAATAGAAACCGAATGCGTTTGGTCGGTTTTCCATATGTACTTAAAATAGTGTCCATTTTAAAAAAAAGAGAGACACTTAGACTGATCCTGGCCACACCACGACATGTATTGATCCCAGTTTGGCTCATAAAGGTCACATATGACCCATGTATCATTCTCCTAAAGTTTCAAAGGAAACCGAATGCGTTTGGTTGGTTTTCTGTATTTACTTAAAATGTTGTCCATTTTAAACAAAAGAGAGGCACTTAGAGTGATTTCGACCACACCGTGCCTCAGATTAAGGTGGAGTTAACTCATACACGTCACATATGACCCATGGATCATTGTCCTAAAACATCAACACATTTAAAATACGTTTGGTCGGTTTTGCGTATGTCAGTTGTTCTTTTCACTTATAATCCTGTCCATTTTAAACAAAAGAGAGACACTGTGAATGGTGTCAGCCACACGGCGCCTCATATTGAGGTGAGATTTACTCATAAACGTCACATATGACCCATAGATCGTTGTGCTAAAGTATCGACACAATCCGAATGCATTTGGTTGGTTTTCCGTATGCCAGTTGATGTTTTTCAATTAAAATGACGTCCTTTTGAAACAAAAGACAGACACTTTGAGTGGTGCTGGCCACACCAAATCTCAAATTGAGGTGGGATTGATTTGTACACATCACATATGACCCATGAATCGTTCTCCTAAAGTTTCAACGGAAACCTAATGCGTTTGGTCGGTTTTCCATATGTACTTAAAATGTTGTCCATTTTAAACAAAAGAGAGACACTTAGAGTAATTCCGGCCACACCGTGCCTCAGATTAAGGTAGAGTTGACTCGTACACATCACATATGACCCATGGATCGTTGTGCTAAAGTATTGACACAATCCGAATGCGTTTTGTCGGTTTTCCATATGACAGTTGATGTTTTTCACTTAAAATGACGTCCTTTTGAAACAAAAGACAGAAACTTTGAGTGGTGGCGGCCAAACTGCACCTCGGATTGAGGTGGGGTTGACTCATACACATCCCATATGACCCATGGATCGTTGTGCTGAATTATCGACACAATCCGAATGCGTTTGGTCGGTTTTCCATATGCCATTTTATGTTTTTCAATTAAAATGACGTTCTTTTGAAATAAAAGACAGAAACTTTGAGTGGTGCTGACCACACTGCATCTCAGATTGAGGCGGAGTTGATTCGTACACGTCACATATGACCCATGAATCGTTCTCCTAAAGTTTCAACAGAAACCTAATGTGTTTGGTCGGTTTTCCATATGTACTTAAAATGTTGTCCATTTTAAACAAAAGAGAGACACTTAGAGTGATTCCGGCCACACCGTGCCTTAGATTAAGGCATAGTTGACTCGTACATGTCACATATGACCCATGGATCGTTGTTCTAAAGTATCGACATAATCCGAATGCGTTTGGTCGGTTTTCTGTATGCCAGTTGATGTTTTTTACTTAAGATGGCATCCTTCTGAAACAAAAGACAGACACTTTGAGTGGTGGCGGCCACACCACGCCTTAGATTGAGGCGGGGTTGACTCATAGACATCACATATGACCCATGGATCATTGTGCTAAAGTATTGACACAATCCTAATGCATTTTGTCGGTTTTCCGTATGCTAGTTGATGTTTTTCAATTAAAATGACATCATTTTGAAACAAAAGACATACACTTTGAGTGGTTCCAGCCACACTGCATCTCAGATTGAATCGGGGCTGATTTGTACACGTTACATATGACCCATGAATCGTTCTCCTAAAGTTTCAATGGAAACCGAATGCGTTTGGTCGGTTTTCCATATGTACTTAAAATGTCTTCCATTTTAAACAAAAGAGATCCACTTAGATTGATTCCGGCCACACCGTGCCTCATATTAAGGCGGGGTTGACTCGTACACATCACATATGACCCATGGATCGTTGTTCTAAAGTATTGACACAATCCGAATGCGTTTGGTCAGTTTTCCGCATGCCAATTGATGTTTTTCACTTAAAATGACATCCTTTTAAAACAAAAGACAGACACTTTGAGTGGTGGCGGCCACATCGCACCTCAGATTGAGGCGGGGTTGACTCGTACATGTCCCATATGACCCATGGATCGTTGTGCTAAAGTATCGACACAATCCGAATGCATTTGGTCAGTTTTCCGTATGCCAGTTTATGTTTTTCAATTAAAATGACGTCCTTTTGAAACAAAAGACTGACACTTTGAGTGGTGACAACCACACCGCGTCTCAGACTGAGGCGGGGTTGATTCTTACACGTCACATATGACCCATGAATCGTTCTCCTAAAGTTTCAACGGAAACCAAATGCGATTGGTCAGTTTTTCGTATGTACTTAAAATGTTGTCCATTTTAAACAAAAGAGAGCCACATAGAGTGATTCCGGCCACACCGTGCCTCAGATTAAGGCGGGGTTGACTTGTACACGTCACATATGACCCATGTATCATTTTTCTAAAGTATCGACACAATCCGAATGCATTTGGACAGTTTTCCGTATGCCAATTGATGTTTTTCACTTAAAATGACATCCTTTTGAAACAAAAGACACACACTTTGAGTGGTGGCGGCCACACCACGCCTCGGATTGAGGCGGGGTTGACTCATACACATCACATATGACCCATTGATCGTTGTGCTAAAGTTTCAATGGAAACCAAATGCGTTTGGTCAGTTTTCCGTATGTACTTAAAGTGTTGTCTATTTTAAACAAAAGAGAGACACTTAGAGTGATTCCGACCACACCGTGCCTCAGATTAAGGCGGGGTTGAATCATAAACGTCACATATGACCCATGGATCGTTGTCCTAATGCATCAACACATTTCAAATACGTTTGTTCAGTTTTGCGTATGTCAGTTGTTTTTTTCACTTATAATCCTATCCATTTTAAAAAAAAGAGAGACATTGTGAATGGTGTCGACCACACCGCACCTCGGATTGAGGCGGGGTTGACTCATACATGTCACATATGACCCATGGATCATTGTTCTAAAGTATCAACACAATCCGAATGCGTTTGGTCAGTTTTCCGTATTCCAGTTGATGTTTTTCAATTAAAATGACGTCCTTTTGAAACAAAAGACAAACACTTTGAGTGGTGCCAACCACATCACTTCTCAGATTGAGGCAGGGTTGATTCGTACAGATCACATATGACCCATGCATCGTTCTCCTAAAGTTTAAATGGAAACCGAATGCGTTTGGTCGGTTTTCCTTATGTACTTAAAATGTTGTTCATTTTAAACAAAAGAGAGCCACTTAGAGTGATTCTGGCCACACCGTGCCTCAAATTAAGGCGGGGTTGACTCGTACACATCACATATGACCCATGGATCGTTGTGCTAAAGTATCTACACAATCCGAATGCTTTTGGTTGATTTTCCGTATGCCAGTTGATGTTTTTCACTTAAAATGACGTCCTTTTGAAACAAAAGACAGACACTTTGAGTGGTGCCGACCACACCACATCTCATATTGAGGCGGGGTTGACTCGTACACGTCAAATATGACCAATTAATCGTTCTCCTAAAGTTTCAACGGAAACCGAATGCATTTGGTTGGTTTTCCATATGCCAGTTGATGTTTTTTAATTAAAATGACGTCCTTTTGAAATAGAAGACAGACACTTTGAGTGGTGCCAGTCACACTGTGTCTCAGATTGAGGAGGGGTTGATTCTTACATGTCACATATGACCCATGTATCATTCTCCTAAAGTTTCAACAGAAACCAAATGCGTTGGATCAGTTTTCCGTATGTACTTAAAATGTTGTCCATTTTATGAGAATCCTCATGTGTCTATTAGTGGAATGGTATTTACTTAAAATCTTGTGAACATTCATATAAAATATTTTTATATAATTCTTAGTATGGATTAGATTTTAGTTTATCATGCTATGAAACATTTCGGAGCTAACAATGTCATGCCCAATGAATACATCTCTTTTATAACATACCAAGAATCTATGATATTGATTAGATGTGTAAATGTGATTTACATTGATTATCATGATGAAAATAAAGAAAATATATATTATAGATTTTCTAGTATTAAATGAAATCAAGGAGGGTGGGGGGGCTGTCCGGCGGGGCTGTCCGGGGGACTGTCCGGTGGGTGTCCGAGGGGCTGTCCGGGGACCAAAGAGGAGGGTGGGGGGGGGGGGGGGCTGTGCGGGGGGCTGTCTGGGGGGTGTTCGGGGGGGTTGTCCGGGGTCCAAGGAGGAGGGTGGGGAGGCTATCTGGGGGGCTGTCTGGGGTACAGGGAGGAGGGTGGGGGGGGGGGATGTCTAGGGGGCTATTCGGGGGGCTGTCCGGGGGCTGTCTGGGGGGTGTTCAGGGGGTTCTCCAGTGTCTAAGGAAGAGGGTGGGGGGCTGTCTGGGGGGCTGTCCGGGGGGCTGTTCGGGGGGCTATCCGGGGGCTGTCCGGGGGGTGTTTGGGGGGTTGTCCGGGGTCCAAGGAAGAGGGTGGGGGGGGGGGGTGTCCGGGGGCTGTCTGGGGGGCTGTCCGGGGGGCTGTCTGGGGGGCTGTTCGGGGGGCTGTCTGGGGGCTGTCCGGGGGGTGTTCGGGGGGTTGTCTGGGGTCCAAGTAAGAGGGTGGGGGGGGGGGGGGGGCTGTCCGGGGGGCTGTACGGGGTCCAGGGAGGAGGGTGGGGGGCTGTTCGGGGGGCTGTCTGGGGGCCGTCCGGGGGGGTGTCCGGG